>JAHLGO010000090.1:3759635-3937295 GCA_020615895.1 Ceriops decandra
GAGATGTGTTTGCTACATTTACAAAGTGTTTGATTTGTTTAAAGGTTAAGGAAGAGGGTATTGGTGGAATGTCATGAGAATAAGGAGAGAAAGCAAGGTCAAAATTAGGATGCTATCAGACCCATTTTGCGCTACTAAAAATGATGAGTTGATTCAAATTGTTGGTGTTGTTTTAGCTATAAAGAAAGCATTAGTTGCTACCTCTGGCATTGCATTTAGTAGTGGTGCTACAAGTCACTTGTTGGGTATGAGTCAAAGCTGATTATTGACCTTAAATTCAAGGAGTCAATGCTGATTATCAACGCTAAATTGAAGGAGTCAATGCTAATTGTTAACCCTAAATTCAAGGAATCAATATTGACCGTTAATAGTAGAGCAACCATAAATTCAAGCAACCAATGCTGACTGTTGATGGTAGGGTAACCCTAAATTTTAGTCATATAAACACCCATATAACCACCAAAAGAACATAAAGAGCTCAAAAGAAAAGTGGGAGAACAACAGAGAGCATAACAAATAAAGAGTAGTAAAGACACCAATAGAGTGTAGTAGAAACACAAAACAAGAGAGCTACAGAAACAGGAAGAGAGAGCTATAGAAACAAAAGAGAGCTACAAGAAATAATAAAGAGCATTACAAAGAAATAGAAAAAGAGAGTTGCAAAGAACAAAAGAGGCAGTGGTAGAAAAGAAAAAAAGGGCAGCAAGGGAAAGAGAGACAGCAACAGATGTAGGAGAGAAGCCTGGTAGAGGCAGGAGAGAAGCTTGAAAAAGGTAGAAAGCTAAGATTGGTAAAGGTAGAGAGTTAAGATTGGTAGAGGCAAAAAGTTAAGACCAGCAAAAAGAAAGTAGTAAGCATAACAAAGTGAAAGTTGCGAAACATGGTAGAGAGAAAGCAGTAAGTATAGTATAAAGAATGCTGTGAAACTAGCAGAGAGAGGGCAAAGAATGGTAGTGAGGAGAGAATAGCAAAAAGAAAGGAGAAGATCAATTTTCTACAATAATAGCCTATGCACATGAAGATCTTTCTTACGGGAGTTTTTGTCATAACCTTTTTATGAACTTCTTTGAAACAAGAAAGGGAAACCCTCAGGATGTTCAAGAGATCATTGCAAATGGTTAAGGAGTGATCCTTCCATAGTGGTTAAGGAGAGATCCTTCGACTACATCAGCTATATCCCTCGATTGCAAGAATGGATCATGCGATCTAGAGAGGTCCTATCATATCGTGGATGTAGCTCACACATTGTGGGTAAACCACGTAAAACATTTGTATGTTCTTGGGTACTTGTGCTTGTTTGATATCCATATGGTCGTTTTCATATAAATAAACAAGATAAAATTGGATCATAGACTTTAAACAAAGGTTTAATTTGGATAAATTTGTAAAAAGTAAGCATCTTACATTGATTCACCCCCTTCTCTTAGTGTTAGACCCAAAAAGGTCTTTATCAATTGTTATCAGAGCGTGATTCCTTTGTTGATCCATTCTACTAAGGTCTAAAATTATTTGGTACTACTGTGAATCTTTACATTTACTAATGTTAATATCATAGAGAGCATAAACAATGTTAATAGCAAGGGTATTCCCATGTTTGATGAACAAAATTATCAATTATGAAAGAATAAAATGCTCTTATATTTGTTGTCACTTGGTTTAGATATGTTTGAACTTGTTATCAGTGGCTTCACTCCTACTGTTGAAGGTATTGCTATGATGCCTATTGATAAGAAGAATTGAGAGTATGATGGAAAGGTTAGAAATGCCTTATATGCCTCTTTATCAAATAAAGAATTCACCAAAATGATGGGGTGTAATACAACCAAACAAATTTGGGAATAGGCTACCCCTGGATGATTTACACAACATATTGATGGCTTATGAAATGAGAATAGCCCTAATGAAGAAAGAAAAGAAGCCTAAGGCAAGGAAGGAGTTGACCTTCAAGGCAATGAAGAAATTAAAGATTAAAAAATAAGAAAACGAATCCAACAGTAGCTTTGAAGCAGCAGATGGTGATGCTTAATTTAATAAAGTTATGGCATATATTAACAAAAATATAAGGAAAGAAAAAAGGAAGTACAAGCAAATATTACCCTTAAAGTACTTTAGCTGTGAAGGCATTAGGCACTTTGTAATGGACTACCTAAAGAGAAATGAAGCAGAGAGTGATGATGATGATAAGTCGACCCCAAGGAGAAGAACAAAGAAATCCAATTATTTTAAAGTTAAGAATTTATGTGCCAAAGGGAAAAGGAAATTATTCAAATCTGAAAGAAGAAATTTCTTAAGCAAGTTAGATTAAGAAAATTTTGAAGAAGATATTGATAATGATTTAGATAATAATGCTACAAAAAATGTGCTGGTTGTATAAGTAAATGATGAAAAAGAATCCTCAAATGATAAGGAATTAGTTGAGGAGAAAGAGAAAGAGATGATGGTAACTTGAAAATGAATTGGGAGCTTGTTTGCACAAAAATAGCAAGTTGGAAAAAAAGGTAAAGAATCCTAAGAAGCTAAATAAAAATTTTGATGTTGATAAATATGACCTCTAAGTAAAAGAAAAGGAGTTTGAAGCAAACGAGCAGGAGTACTTGAAAAGAATTGAGGAGTTAAATTTACTTGAGGCAGAATAAGGAAAAATACATGAAGATCTTGGTGCTAAGGTGATTGCACAATATTAAGAAGTGATAAATTTGTAAGCCAAGTTCCATAAAGCTAAATCTAAATTGAAGAAGTATGAAGAGAGCTTTATACCGGTTGTGGAAGTGAGAGGAGAGTCCTTTTTAGCAAATGCTATCAAAGAGGATGCTACCAAAAAGTTGGATGAGTGTCTAGGCAAACAAAGACCTAATTCCATTGGGAAAATAGGACTTAGCTATATTGAAAAGCCAAATAAGAGGGTAGAAGAGAAGAAGAAAACTGTATTTGTTCTTGAAAGCAAAAACAAAGAAAAGATAAAGTTAAAAAAAGTTGATGTTATGGAGAGGAGAAATGAACCCAAGCTAAAATGGGTTAGGAAATATGTGAAGAAAACTCCTATTTACAAGAGACAGGTTGTCAAAGATGAAAAGAAGGTTGCCACAATAGGTACTAAAGATAAGAGACATGAACTTGTTGAAATAAGAAAATTTAGATTTAAAGGATTTTGCTAGTGTTATAGTAAATATGGGGACAAGGCTAGTATGTTCTATAGTAATGAGCCTATAATAAACAAGAATGTGAAGCAAGAGTTTAGAGAGAGACTATCAAGAAAGGAGACCACTTTAAGTGACAATAAGTCAAATTCCACTAAAAAACAAATTAATATATTAAAAAAAATCTGTGGAATATGTGAAAAGGCTGGACATACTGTTGTGGAGTTTGACATTGCTGCTAGGTCAGAGAATGCAAAGGAGAACACCTACATATGCTCTTACGTTTAGCCAAAGAAGAAGAAGAGGAAGGGAAATGACAATGGTTATGGAAGTAGCGTTAAAAGCTTCCAAGAAAGAAAAGTCATGGATTTTTTATAGTGCCTACTATTCACACATGACAAGAGACTCCAAGGTGTTGAAGGAAGTGGAAAAAGATAATATAAGGTTAGTCACATTTGGTAATGATGGTGCTTTAAAGATTAAAGGTGTTGGTACTATTGAAATTGGTGCAGAAAAGCTGAAATAAGAAGAAATGCTTTATATTAAAGGGCTAAAACACAATTTTATCAATGTTAACCAATTTTGTAATGATGGGCATGAAGTTACTTTCAGCAAGAGTGGCTGCATGATTAAAAGATTAAGTGATGGTGTTGTTCTTACAAAGCGAGAAAGAATAAATGGAAACTTATACCAAGATTTCAATGGCAAAAACATATGCTACATAAGCACCAAATATAACACTTTGTTGTGGCATAAGAGATTGGGACATCTTGAATAAAAGAGGCTGAACTAATTGTCCAAAAATGAAGCTGTGAAAGATATACCTAAGCTAAGAAAAGAAAGAAATACCATTTATAACTTGTATATAATGGAAGATAAATAGGGCTAATTAATTGTTGTGGTTTATGTTGATGACATAATTTTTGCTGTTAAAAAGGAGGCCCTTTGCACTACTTTTGTTGATCAGATGAAGAAGAAATTTAAGATGTCTATGCTAGGTGAAATGAAATTCTTCTTAAAGCTACAAGTTTTGCAAAGCAAGGCTAGGATTTTCCTCTCCCAGGAAAAATATGCCTATCAGCTATTAAAAAGGTTTGGAATGGAGAACTTTAAAGAAGTAAGCACTCTCATCACTACTGGAACATAGTTGAGCAAAGATGAAGAAGACAAAATGGTTTATCAGAAGGAATATAGAAATTTGATTAGAAGTTTACTATATTTGATAGCATCAAGGGTTAATCTTGTTTTTGTTGTAACACTTTGTGTTAGATTTCAGAGTAAGCCCAAGGAATCTCACTTTGTGGTTGCTAAAAAAATCTTGAAATATGTTAAGGGCACAATAAATTATAAGCTGCTTTATAATAGAAGTGGTTAACTTAATTTATATGGGTATATAGATGTTGATTGGGTTAGAAATTATAATGACAAAAGGTATCTATTAGGTGGTGCATTTTATTTGGGCAATAAATTAAGTGGCTTTAAGCACTACAAAGGTTGAATATGTGGTTGCTACTCAAGCTTTTACTTAAATGCTTTGGATGAAACAATAACTTGAAGTTTGAAGTTGGATGTGCAGCTACCATTATGGATTGGTTATGACAACCAAAGTGCCATCAATTTATCAAAGAATCTTATCTAATACTCTAGATCAAAAAATATTGAAATCAAGTACCACTTCATTAAAGAAAAAATGGAGAAAAATGAAGTAAAGCTGGAATATATGCCTACCATAGAGTAGGTTGAAAATATATTCACCAAACATTTTTCAAGACAGATGTTTCAGAAGTTAAGGTTGAACTTATGTATTTAGCCACCCCCTTGATACTAAGGTATGCCTCTAACACCCCTTTCCCCTTCCCTTTGTTATTATTCTTTGAATTTGTTGTCAAAGGAGGAGATATTTTACATAAGTACAAAGAGAGTATATAGTGATCAAAAGGAGAAGTAGCTTGATAAATCCAAAGAATAAAATCAAATAAATGGGGAGAAATTGTCAAAGGGGAGAAGTAGAAAAAGGGGGAGTTTAAAATTAAGGTTATTTCCAATTGGTATCATGTCTATATACAAAAAGCGAGATGTATGTTTCAAGAGAGCTATTCCTTTTGCTAACACTACTGCTTGTTCTTAAATGTGGACTTATAGATTTAATGTGTTGCCAACAAATCCAATGGGGGAAGATTATAGAGCCATCTTTGATGGCTAATGGTGGATTTTTTGTCAACAACATCTAATATATATGTCCTCGTTAATTTAATGTTATGAGTGCCTTTGAGATGTATTTGCTCCATTTACAAAGTGTTGTTATGAGTGTCTTGAAGATGTGTTTGCTGCATTTACAAAGTGTTGGTAGTTGATTTGTTTAAGGGTTAAGGAAGAGGAAGTTGGTGGAATGTGATGAGAATGAGGAGAGAAAGTGGGGCCAAAATCAGGATGTTACCAGCCTCACCTTGTGCTGCCCAAAATGACAAGTTGATTTAGATTGTTGGTGGTGTTATAGCTGTAAAGAAAGCACTAGTTGTTACCTTCAGCATTAAATTCAACAGTGGCACTACAAGTCACTAGCTAGGTATAAGTTAATGTTGACCGTTGACCCTAAATTCAAGGAGTTAATGCTTAGCATTGACCCTAAATTCAGGGAATCAATGCTGATCATTGATGGTAAGGCAACTTTAAACTCAAGGCATATAAACTCCCATGTAGCTACCAAAAGAATATAAAGAGCATAGTAGACAAAGAGCATCAGAGACACCAATATAGTGCAATAAAAACACAAAATAAGAGAGCTGCATAAACAAGAAAAGAAAGCTACAAAAACAAAAAGAAAGAGCTATAGAAACAAGAAGAATGAACTGCATAAACAAAAAGAAAGAGCTAGAGAAATACGAAGAGAGAGCTACAGAAACACAAAAGTGAGTTACAGAAAATGATAAAAAGAGATACAGACAAACAGAAAAAAAATAGCTATAGAGAATGAAAGAGAGAGCTATAGAGAACAAAAGAGGTGGCAATAAAAAACAAAAGAAAGGCAGTGGGAGAAAGAAAAGAGAGGTTTTGGTATAAAGAAAAGAGAGATAGCAATAGAGGCAGGAAAAAAACCTAGCAAAGGTAGGAAAGAAACCTGGTAGAGGTAGGAAAGAAACCCCACAAAGGCAAGAGATAAACCTGGCAAAGGC
The DNA here is from genome assembly GCA_020615895.1 of Ceriops decandra. NCBI lineage: Eukaryota > Viridiplantae > Streptophyta > Magnoliopsida > Malpighiales > Rhizophoraceae > Ceriops > Ceriops decandra. Next base: position 3,765,946 of record JAHLGO010000090.1, read on the forward strand.
AAGAGAGAAACTAGACAGAGGCAAGAGAGAAACCTGACAGAGGCAAAGAGAACCTTAGTAGAGGTAGAGAGTTGAGACCGACAAGGTAGAGAGTTGACACTGGTAAAGAGAGAATAGTGAGCAAGACAAAGAGAAAGTTATGAAACATGGCAAAGAGAGGAGCAGTGAGGACGACAAAGAGAGAGCAGTGAAACTAGCAGAAAGGGCAGAGAATGACAGTGAAGAGAGAACAATGGAAAGAAAGGAGAAGATTAGTTTTCTACAATAATAGCCTGTGTACATGGAGAGATATTTTTCAGGGGATTTTTTTTCATAACCTTTTTATGAACTTCTTTGAAAAAAGGGTAGGAAACCCTCCTGGTGATCAGGAGATTATTGTAAGTGGTTAAGGCGTGATTCTTCTATTACATCAACTATACCTGTTAATTGCAAGAATGGATCATGTGTTCTAAGAAGGATCCTATCACATTGTGGATGTATCTCACACATTGTGGGTGAACCATGTAAAAATTCTATGTTCTCGAGTGCTTGTACTTGCTTAATATTCATATGGTTGTTCTTACATGAAGAAGCAAGATAAAATTATATCATAAACTTTAATAGCTCACAAAGGTTTAATTTGGGCAGATTTATAAAAAGTAATCATTTCCCATTGATTCACCCCCTCCCCTTCTCGGTGTGAGACCCTAGAAGGTTCTTATTAGCATTAGTCTCAATAACAATATCTTTAGAAAATTAGGTAAGCAAAAGACAATAGTTTGGGTGAAAGCCTTCTTTAAGGTCTCAAAAGCATGGTTAACCTTTGTATTCCATTAAAATGCGTCTTTTCTTAAGGGATCTATGAGTGTTTGGCATATTTTTTCCAAATCCCTTAATGAATCTCCTAGAATATCCTACAACACCCAAAAATCCCTTTAGTTGCTTAAGATCCTAAGGTAAAAGCCATTGTGTCATGGAAACAACTTTCTTAGGATTTGTAGAATATGCCTAGGTTGAATATGCTACAAATGGTTTTGTAATCTCTTGTTGTATATTATGATGTTATCAAAAAAGACTAATATGAATTTCCTAAGGACATTAGGCCTTAAAAAGTTGCAAGTGCATTAATTAGACCAAAGGACATAACTATGAATTCATAATGGCCCTTGTGTGTCTAAACATTTATTGGGTGCATTCCAATTTAATGATTTTAAACCTTAAGTTCAATTTAAAGAAGGTGTTTGCCCTTTTAAGTTCATCTAGGAGTTCTTTAATTAATATGGGAAATTTATCCTTATAGTTAGTTCAGCTTATAATCAATATAAAAGCACCAAGTATTATCTTTTTTTTTAATTACTAATACTATTAAAGATGCAAACAAATGAGACATTGTTTTGAATGATACCCTTCTGCAGCATTTTTTGTACTAAAGACTTTATGACATCCTTTTATAGAGGGGGATATTGATAGGGTTTAGTACTAATAAATTAAGTTCCAAGTAACAAAGAATTTTGTGATCCTATGTCTTATGTGAAGGCAAGGAAGAAGGCTCCCCAAACACATCCAAGTATTGTTCTAAAAGTAGTAGCATTTCAAAAGGTGTGACTTGAGCCTCCTCAAGAGAAATAACTAAGAGTTTAACCACAAAATGTACCTTAAAAGCATCCAAGTTACATAATTGCATGGTAACTTATTGTGCATTAGATTATAAGATCATAGTAAGGTTTTCAAAGTTTGTGTCATTCATGTTAATACGTGAGGATCCTTTTTAAACATGCCCTTTTTTCCCTATAACAAATTTCATAGTCAGATTTTTGAAGTTCTAGATAATATGCCCTAAAGATCATATCACACCCTTCTAATTCAAGCAAATACACATCCATAATACAAAGGGTTCCTTATAACATCCATTATAAATTTTTGCATATGTAACTGTAAAAGAGGATATTGTTGTCTACAACCTTGACACTCAAATGGGAAATATAAATCATGAGGTACCGTAGTTTTTTTGCTACTTCTATATTTAGAAAGTTTTGGGTGCTCTTAAAATCTATTAGGATATGGATGATTTTAGATTGAAAATAGCATATGACCCTCATGGTTCTAAATTTTGGGCTTACCTACCCATCTATTAGATGCATTAAGATTTTTAATTATTCCTTAGTCTTTAAGTCCACCGTTAACAACTCCTCCACTTCTTCCTTTATAACTTCATCTTCTACTTCAATCATAAATAACCGTTTTTTTCCTACTTTTATGGCCTAGTGTATATTCTTCATTACATCAATAGCATAAACCCCTTACTTTTTATTCATCAATTGTGTTCCCATCCTTAACCTTGGAGATCCTTGGCATCTAATTAGGCCTAAGTTTTTTAATCTTTGAACTCTTATTATAATTGTTTATCATCTTAATAGGTTGACTCGCTAAAAATAAAGGCTTTAGGATTAGTAACAACCCATGACCTTTACACCTAAATTTAGGCTTTGGTTACATTACAGAGTTTGCCACCTCTTATAACCTTGCAAACACTAAAACATACTATAAGGTCTTAGCCATGAACATTATCATAAGATTCCTAATTTCCTTTTAAGCTCATGTAATAACATATTGACCCCATACTATTCTGTTATATATGCTCTTGTAGATAAGATGTTAAATTGATCTTGGCAATGACTTATTGATTTTGTTTGTTTAAGAGCGAATAATTTAGCCAAAGGATCTTTTAATGCTACTTTGTCGAACTTGTAACAAATGGCTTTAAAGTACTCTTTTCATGAAGGAAACCCTTATACTTGCCATTTGTTCAAGTAATTCCTAATGTCATTGTAGCATGATGTCTTCCAAATGGCCAATTGTAATCTTTACCTTAGACCCCTTAAAGGCCTTGTTCAACTTAAGGTAATTATTACACTTGAAAAGCCATCCACTGAGATCTTTCCTATTAAAAGAAAGGAAATCTAGTCTCAATTAATTGGTAAAGAACAATAATGTTGCCATGGTTGACAATGAAACTTTAGTTGTTAATCAGCCTTGGTTAATATAATGGTTATGTATATAGAGACCCTTATACATGTCCAATTCATGGATCTTTCTTTGCTATTCTTGTATGTTTGCCACACCCTTCAATTAGGACTTCGTGATAGCTATCATTTCTCTTGTCAAATTCTTTAAAAGATCCTCCAGTCACTTGATGTTGGGTTGAACATTATCATATAAGCGGGTATTAGCTATCATTGCCGCCTATAGTTAAAGAATTAAGGCTCTGATATCAAATTGATACCACTTGGGTGTGGACTTATAATTGAAGGAGGGAGATAGTCGAGTTCATCTAATATTCACATAATAGATAAATAGAAAGAGAGAAGCAAGAATAATTATTATTGAATCATCCTCCTCCTTAAAATGGTTTTTTGTATTATTTATGAATACAATCTACAAGAATCTATCCGTTAATGATTTAATGGTTGTAACTCTAATGATTATAACATTCTCTATATTAGTCCATATACAATTGTTGCTCTTGTAACTAACCTAACGGCATTCCCACCCTTGACACTCCTCCACTCTTGTGACCACAAGCCATTTGTTTAATGCCGTGCCATCCTAACCTAGTTTGATTGGTTGCTCTTTATTACCCTTAATGACCATTCTTCAACTATTTCTTTTTCCTTGTGCCATTATTAATTCCATCTATATCATTCGAGATCCTTTCCAATGGCATAATGGAGGGCTAAGACAAGGTGTTAAGAATTAATAATATCAAAGATAGTTTGTCTATAATGTTTGTCTTTTTAATACATAATGAGGGTAATACAGTCTTTTTGACATTTGTTGTCTTTATTGGTCAATGACAATGTATCATAGGATCCTTGAGAATTTTGATAATGCAATTCTTGATTAATAAATATCACCTATTTATAGGGTGTTAGATATACTTTACCCATATGACATACAATGGCGACTTTAGAGTATATCCTATATGATTATGTCCATGTTGAGCAAGTTTGGGATTTATTTTTTAAATGTTTGACAATGTTAAAATTGGGATTATATAGTGACTAGAAATGCTAAGTAAACATAAAAGACCACTGCCTATCATTTAAACACAACATTTTTCAACCATTTCATTTTAAGAGCATTGCAATAGCCCTTATGCAATAATTTTCAAAGTTATTGCAACAAGCAAACATAAGCATAAAGTTATTAAGGAATTAATTCACACAACCAATAGCAATAACAAGAAGTTTGTAAATTATACATCATAGCTTTAAGGTGCAAATGCAACTATATGTTGACTAACTAACATGATCTAAGCTTTCTATTATAACAATTTCTAACAAGTAAACAATGTTTTTATGTAATGGTTTGTGGGGAATAAATAGTGATTTGCAAATAAATATATTTTTTTTACACAACAATTTTAGGAGAATATAAGTGTTTTCCAATAAGCATTTTTTTGTTGTGGAAGTAGTTTTGAGATAGTAAACAATAATTTTAATAGAATAAGCAACAATTTTATAAATTTTTATGCTTGGTTTTGTAAAAATATTCTATAATCTACTAGTTTGTGGTAGTCTTATATAATTTATAAAATATTATATTTATAAATTCCATTTTGTTTCTAAAAGCTTTTACATTCTTCATATAATAATTTTTAATATGATTAGCATTATCAAACTATTAAATATTTGTAAGCAATTAGCTCTTTATAGATATAAAAAAATGAAAAGCTTATGAGGTCCGAATAAAAGAATTACAGTAAATTCATAAGGCTTAAACCATAAACTTTTGATATAGTTTTCATTATCATTATCATCATCCTACAGTAAGAAAAATTAAATAAAATGGGTTGTACTAATTAAGGATAAACTCAATAAAAATACAAGACAACATTTTCAAAGCCCTCATAAAGTAAAGGCCTAAAACAAGATACAATTAGTAAGACATGTATGAATCTTATTATAATCAAACCCTAGATCTTTCACTATGTTTTTACTTTTATTAAATGAACTAAGTACCCTTGCATTGAAAAATGCCTCCTTCATTAAGTCCAAGAATATCTTCAAATGCTATATTACTAAGGTCATGTAAACATTTAAAATGATATAATCTAATTATGAAAGAAAATATAGAAAAGTTATTACAAACAAAATATAATTCTTGTTATCCTTCTTCCACTACTTTGTAGAACTTCTTAATCTTTGCATTTGTCCCCTCGTGAACATTATTAAATCCAAATGTTCTTTTGTGTCACTAATAATGGCATGTAAGATTTTATCAATATCATTAGGCATTTCAACTTTAATTTCATCATCATTTACCCTTCCTAATTTGAGTCTATCATGGAAAATCTATTCCTTCTATTCATTCATAATGCCTTTATTAAGTAAATTTTCATAAACAACATTTCTACAATGCCAAGACCAACAACATTTCCTATAAAAAGAAAGAGGTTTCATCTCTTGTAATAGCTCTACCCAAAGTCTTATTCAAGAAATTATCAACTGTATTTAAGTATACATTACTCAAACTTTTAAAATAAATTTGACTTCTATCTTCCATATCCATCAACCAAACTTAAATCAAAGAAATAAATGCATAAATATAGTCAGAAACAATATTCATAGACCAAATTCCAAAAGTACAATCATATGATAGTTAAGTTGGTAATTCTTGTTACCTAAATCTTATTTGTACATATGCATATATGGTTGTGTGTGTGAATGTGTGTATTGAGGACTAAAAGGCAAAATAGAACATGGAGACTAAAACCCAAAATCCAAAATTATCTTAAAAAATAACAAAGATGATTAAAAAAAAAATAAAGAGTTAGCTTTTTCAAAGAAAACAAGAGCCATATCTACCATAGAAATTGAACAAAAATCAAGAATACATGACAAAAGAGAGTATGGAAACAAAAAGAAAGGCAACAGTCATAAGCCTCATAATTATTAAGTCACACAACACAACAAGCAGCCATGTATGGTTTATGCAAAGAACTATAATTATTAAGTTAAAGAAACATCAATAAAAGGGAAAAAAATCAACATGCTAACTCACTTCATTCAAAGATTTTCCTTGAGCATTGCATGGGCACAAGGTTGCTTTAGATTTGGTAAATGCCATTGAATTTGAAACAACGACAAATTTTCATTGCAAGAAATAAAAAATGGCATAAGTCCTTTTGCCAAAACCAGAAGTGTATCCAAGTCATGCATGTAAGACAATAGACATCAAGTTCTAAAGCAATAATTGCTAAGCAACTTCAATTGTTAGGTAGTATATGTGGATGTGCATTAGATAGGAAAGCACAAAAGAGTCATAAACTCACATTTGACAACCATCTTAAGAATAGAGCAAAGAAGAAGTCTGTGCATAGATTTATCAACTAAAATTTCAAAGAACTTTTGATTGTCTTTGTGTATTTTCAATTGACATCAACTAAAAACTAGTCGATTTATATGTAATTTTTCTGCCTTTTTATGTAAGTACAAAGAAACAGGGGTGATTGAAACACAATTGAAGTAAAAATTTCAACTACAATAATGAACATTAAGCACTTAGAGCCCCTGATATAGATTATTCATTATAACCGACTAGTACGAGGTTACATGGGAAAGGAAATGTGCTGCAATACAATTATCAAGAAGAAACAAAATTGCAAGTGAATTTGTTAATCATGTAAAGAAATATATTAGTGATACCACACCCATCGTCATTTTTGAAACAATACCCATCCTTCTCCCTTAGTGGGCACAACTCTCCGAGAGCAATTATGTCCCATCACAAGTGCCACAAACACACATTTTCTAAGGAGTTCAAATGATGGATTAAAAAAGGAGGGGCCCTTCCTGAAGTTAAGCCTTAAAGACCCATTCTTTAAAACATAAAAAAGCAAGGCTTAACTTGAATGATTCCTTGTGAGAGCAATCAACGTTTAGATCCCCTGCTCTCTTAGCAACCTTAGCCAACTCATAAGAAAATTCCTTGTGTTTCTCCCAGAATGGTTTGGCTTAATTTAATGAATTTTTTGAGCTTGGTGACTAAACCTGGAAGCAAGCTATTCTGCCACTCGAGCTTGGTGATGTGAAGATTAAAGTTCTGCCGATTTGGGCATAAAAGCCATTCATATGGATGTGGTTGCATATCAGATTGATAAGATGAATGCCCACCAAAATGACATCATCTGATATTGAGTACAATGAAAAACTACAAACAAAGTTACGTTGGCAGGGAAGGCAGATCGGTCCAGCAAGGGTGGATGCCACATCCACATCTATGCCACCGTCACCATGAACATGAAGGTGATGATTGCTAATTAGAATGTTCTTAACCACATAAAGAAGGTACAATAGACTTGGCATCTCTCGGAAAAGGACATCTCATTAATGAATCCTCTCGAGAACCTCCTTTCCTATCTTGGGAACCATGATGAGATAAAACGATTAGGGTGGAGCTACCAGCAGAACTCCGACCTCGAGAATTAGGGCTAGGAATGTCCCCCATCATACAAAGCCTTTTAAGCTTTTGGATAGAAGGTTTGGGAACCTCGCAAGCCCTTTTCTGCTTTAAAAATAGGGGATATCCCGAAAGAAAAAAAAAAAACATTTACTTTGTCTGCTTTTGGAATAGGCATGACGTCTTCTTGAGATTCCCTTATCGGCTCGAAGGCCAAGAACAACCAGGTTCTTTGTCAAGAAGGAGGCTGTCTTACAAGTTCTCCAATGCTTTTTAATGACTTCTTCATTTGCAGAAACTGGATCTTGGAGCACCTCCAACCCATCACAACTCACCATATATTCCCCTTTTTTCTGTCATTGTTCTTCCTCCCTTGACCTCTACTTCCTCTCAAACCCCCGTTCGCTTCCTCGTTTCCTATGTTGTCATCATCTATGACCCCAATTGTTTTAACATTTGGCTGCCTTCCCCATAGATCCTACCCAACTACATTCCCAACAGTCTCTCGATATTGCTGCTGCAAATGACTTGTTAACTCGATCACTAAAGTATAGATACCGTGTTCATCATCTTCAAGTGGAGGCAAGCTGGAAAATTGCTTCTTGTTCAGAGTGTTTGGAAGGGTATACATGAAACCCACCTTATCCTTCGTCATGTTGTTCAGAAAACCCGTCTGGAGCTTCTTCTGACCAACTAATCTCACACAAGCTATAATGTACACGCATCCCCAAACGCCATTCTTCTTCCTCATAGTAATACCAGTGACGTGGAGCATCACAATGCAATTTAGCTGAAGCCTAGCTTTGCTGCATGGCACCACAATTGCCATTAATCACAGCTATCCATTTGGTTTAATCTTCTCCTACGCCAAGCTGGGACTCTCACCAAAATGCCTCACAAAAGAATATGGGGCAAGTGATAGGGATTGAGCCCATCCTTTGTATACAGAAACTGGGGACTTTCTTTAAGTGTGGCAAGTGATAAGGATTGAACCCATCCTTTGTTGCCGAGGCCCAAGAACATTCCTTAGCCTGCCATCAATCACCACATCAAAGTGGTCGTTTGTCCAACTTCCAGTCTGAACTTAATGTCAAGTCCCAAAACATGGTCAAGATCGTGCTTGAGCTCGAACACAAATCTCAAACCGAAGACCCTACTCCCTCACGAGGCCAACTTTAGACAATGTGGCCTAGATTAGTCCAAGGCTCTTAGATCACCCATGAAGCCTTGTTAATACCATCTAGGTCCAATCACTCATTATGTCAAGGTTTAAAACTCACTCACCAAGACCTATATGATCCACTAGGCCGATTAGAAGGGAAGTCATTCTAAGTGATCCTAAGCTTTTGACATCTTCAAGCTTTCTACTGATTTGAATATCGAAGTGCTAATGTTGAAACCATCTTTAACCCTAATTTGTTTCTATCTCAAATATACTTGCTAACAACTCCCAACTCATTTGAGCCTCAAGCCCAAGACTCATCACTAAGTGATTACACCAGACATCGAAATGGTTAGAATGTTTTGGAAATTGAAAATTATGGATATGCTAATTGATACATAAATCTAAAATGTTGCTAGTAAATGTATTAACTATGCCAAATTATGTACACATCAAATAACATTTTAGAACTTGAAAGCAGTAATGTTACGGGGGCATAGGATTTGGCCAAAACATGTAGCAGTAGTGGGGGTCCCGCTATATAAAACTATAAAATTTTGAATTTTCTTGTTTCCCAAATTTCATTTTTCCCACACAAAGTGACTAGATGTGCAACTAAGGCCACAAAATGAGTTGAGAGCTAGAATTATCTATAAATAAGTCTATATGGCCAACCATATCAAGGAGAGGTAGCACTATTGTTTTTGTTTTTTTTTTCATCTTTCTTTGCCCCTAAATTGGTTTGGAGATTTTCACATTTGTCTCTCCCATTTCCTAAGTGGATACTAATAGAAGTCAAAATCTTAAGCAATGGTAGTTTGCGACAATGCCTAAAGAAGAAAACAAGAAGATTTTTTTGATAAAAATATTGCAGGTTATTTCATAGTGATATTGGACACACTATCTAATCTATTTTGAAAATCAAGTTTCAAACCCCATCTTGTCATGTCTTTATTCAATAAACATATGATCTATTCCTAACACATAAAATGTTCCTTTGAAACATAGGAGACATATTTGGTGGAATGCCAATAAGCCTTGTCTATGCAATTTATGAAGTCACAATTTCTTTCAGAGCAACAAAACCAAAGTGGCCATGTACGTAAGAAAAAAACTACACAAAATTTCTAACCCTTAACTTACTATAAATTAAAACTAATATTGGAGCTTTCAACTCCATTAAAATTTTTGAGTCTTTAAATTCCATATTTTAAATTCATGAAAAAAGAAAATTTGTGTCTTTGAATCAATAATGATACCAATCTTTTACTTGTGAAAGAAAATTTTCACAAATTCAAACTATAAATAATTTCCTACAATCATTTGAACTAAATTGGACATGATCCATAGTTGATCACTTAGGCAACCCAAAGAAAATGAATGGTTGTAGCCATAAATTCAAGTAAACAGATTCAAATCAAATGATGATAAACTTGCTATAAAAATCTATTACGAATCTAAGGAAATTGATTCAAATGAAATGAAATTTCAAATCTTGCAAAATAGCAAGGAAATTGCTATAAGAATTCAAGTAAAAATTTCAATTAAATTCATGAACTTTGAAATTCTAATTCAAAATCAAATTTAACTCAAACAAGAACTACAATGGTTAATCTTAGTAAGGAAATGAAGGCAACTTAGGCTTCACTTCTAAATGTAGCCAAAATTAAAATAGAACACAAATATTTTCTCATTTGAAATAAATGAGTGCAATCAGTATTCTTTATTAGAATCAAAGTGTATTTTCTTTGTAATTGACAACATAATGAAGGGTACATTACCTTAAATGGGTCATATAATGAAATTAAATAAAATTAAATTTAGTAATTTCTTCTCTTTTGTCTAAACTAGCTACTTACTCTTGCCATATGTAGATTTCGTTTTAACTTTTATAATTTAATCTAAAAATCGCTCTAACCCTATTTTATAAATTACTTAATATAATTATTATGCATTGCATTAAAGGAATAATAATAAATAACAATACCCTTTTTTAGGGGTTAACATAAAAAAATTCATTATCTTTGCATATTGTTTTCACAATAATTTTTAAAAAATAATTTATAATATATAGAATTATTTTATAACAAATTTATCACACTTCTAATTAATATTAATGAAATCCATCAATATATACATCTACCATGTCTATATATAAAAAATTGATCATGTGGTGTATTAAATATCATTTAATTTAAAATTAATAAAAATCAAACATAAAAAATTAAAAAATCTTTTATATTTCTTTCTCTCTCTTCTCTCATTTTCCATCATCCTTTCCGCTATGTTTGAATCTCCACTTCCCTCAAACAGACATTTTATAGATTAAACAATTATACAAATACAAAACCTAAACTTTGAAGAACAAAACTGTAAATAAACTTAAAACCAAAAAATAAAGCTCTCTAAGATAGACAATGAGCCTATTCCTAGCCAAGATGGAATGGCTTCCCTTGGTATATCCTATATTTTTTAGTCAAATCTCAAAAGTAGCCATAAATGCCTAAATATCAAAACTAATTTGAGACCTCAAAGATCAAGACTATGAAATCACAAAAATGCAAACTCGAAATCATAAAATCGAGAAAAGAAAAAAAATTCATAATCTTAAACCTTTGAAAAAAATCTCTTTTAGTTGTTAAGGCTCCGTCAACTATAACTATTGTCCTTGCCACTATACACTTTGTCCCCATTCTCCTCGTGATCAATGCCTTTCAAAATTCAATTAAACCCACTTGGTTTTGTTATTGCTACTACTACCTTTTTGTCATCACAATGACTCTTCCCCAAAAAAATCAGCATCATTCATCATCCAATCACAATAATCCTCATCACTTAAAGGCCTAAAATCCTTTTCCCAATCAATTAAAAAGGCCCAACCTAAAGGAAGAACAACAAAAACACAAATTGCAATCAAAGAATGTATTGAAATTTATAGTACATCTCATAAGAAAGAGATTTCCTTTTATAATAATATGAATTTAATTTAAGGTGTGACAACTTGAACCATCTTTTACTGCTTCAATTTTCAAAGCAATTTTAGCATGGTTAGCACTTATGTGTGGGAGATGGAGATCTGTATATGAAGGAGAGGGGTAATGGAAGAGAAGATAAGAGAGAGAAAGAAAGAAATATGAGAACTTTTTAACATATTTATTTGTATTTTTTATTTAGTTAATTTTTATTTTTATTAATTTTAAATTAAATGACATATGGCATGCAATGTGGTCAATTTTATACATGTAGACGTGTCATTGGCATGCCATGTGTATATATCAATGGAGTTTTTTAGTATTAATTAACAATGCATCATATTTGTTACAAAATTATTCTAAAACAAATACAAAGTGCTACTTTTAAAAGACCATACTAAATTATAAAAAAATTACAAAGATATTGAATATTTTTTTTATTATTGATAATGTTAGAATGAAAAAAAGATTAGTATCATAATTACCTTTGTAGACCACCAAATATTATCAACAAACTAATCACTAATAAATTGATCTTTTCCCGTAATCAAGGCGATATTACTGTATCGGGTATCACCTTGTTCACAACCTAAAACCTCTTAATAATGAGAATTAATGGAGATTTTTTTTGTTTTCGATTTTTTCCTATTTCAAAGCATGAAAAATGATTTTTTTTTTCTTTTGTTGGTTTTATACTTTCTAAAAACATTAAACCATTTTCATTTTTCATATACCATAGTTACCAACATGTTTTCTATAACATATATTTGTAATGGAGAGGGAGTTTCAACTCCATCCAACTTCATTTTAATGGGTTAGATTAGCCTATCATGGGCAGGCCTACCTAACCTAAAATAATTTACATCCACACTCACACATAATGGGGAAAAAACAACTCAATAAAATCTAAGTATTTAATTTTTCATAAGTAATTCACATAGGCAAATGAGCTGTGTGACCTGCGAACACACCTACACTTAAGAGTATTGAAGTTCTCAACTTCTTTCTAGGATCTACTAGTTTGTAATACTGAGAGGGAGGGTGAATCAATATCACCACAATTCACAATTCGCAAATAAGTGAATAACTTTAACCTCTTCTTAAAAGTGAACTCTTTCTCAAACTCGATTAAGGTAGATTTATTGCTACCTACTAATCATAATAGTCCCTAAAATCACCTTTTAGACACCTTGCCTAATAGACAATTCAGATGTTTTTGTTTAGGTCTTCATTGAGTTATGGGTTGGCTGATACTTTAACTGTATTTACGACTCAATTCAAAACATAGAACATAAAACAAAGTAAGGACACGAGATTTACGTGGTTCCTTCAATATGACGTACATCCACTATGGTAGGGACTTTCCCTTACCAAGACTATCCACTGTACTTGAGAATTTTAGTTACAATGGATGTCTTAATCCTCTGCTCCTTTTAATATTGCAATTACTAAGCAAGTACAATACAAAGAGTGTCACTTACTGTGTTTACCATTCTTTTAGCTTGTCTTGCCTCTGTTGAATTGAAAGGCTACTCCACTGCCACTGAAGTTTACCGTAATGCTCTCTAACTTCTCTTGAAGAAATATGGAAATATGTTAAAGTTCTTTCTGATGCTTCGCCAAATTCCTTCTCTACCTTGTCTCACATAACTCTTGCTTTCACCATCTCATGGTCTCACTTGTCTCCTTCTCTCACGGCTTTACTGTTTCATGGCCTACCCTCACCAGTCCATTTTTGGTTTTCTTCCGGCCAGTGGTCTATTTTTCTTCATCCACCCCTGTTTTGCCGTCGGCTCTTTGTTTTTCAGTCTTTGGTTTTCTCTCTTTTAGTCGGTTTTCTCTCCTTTGCTGTGTCATCCGTTTGTCTTACGTCATCACAAATCTACTGTCTGCTCTTCCAGTGGTGTCTCTCTCTTTGTCTGTCTCTCTCTTTTGATTCTTTCAGTGGTATCCCTATTGGCTGTATCTCCTTTCCCTATTTGGCTGTCGGGTTTTTCCTCTCCTTCGCCATCCACTCTGATTTTGCTGTATAAGATTTTTCTCTCTTTTTCAATGGCTTTTCCATTTTTCTCTTCCAGTCTTCCGTTCGGCCCCCTTCAGCCATCTCGTATTTTCTCTCTTTTCCCCTTGTTCTGCCAATGGTGGTCTTGGTGGCCAAATAGGATTTTGTCATTTCACTTTTTCGGTTTGCTGTTCAGTCATCCAACCCCTTTTAGTTGTTTCTCTATTTTTGCTAACCATCTATTTTTGGCCGTCGGGTTTCTCTCTCATTCTGCCGGTCTACTCCAATTTGCTCAATTTTCATTTTCTCTCTTTCTTCCGACGACTTTGTTTTCTCTCTTTTCCAATGGTTGTTTTCTGTCTCTTGTGTTTTGGCCGAACAATACACTCTCTTTTGCAAACCCCATGTTTGTATATTCTATGTAGGGATTTTTTTTTTCTCATGCAAATTTGTGGTTTTACTTTCTTGCCTCTCTATGTAACTTCAAATTACTCTCTTACCATGTAATTTCAAATTACTCTCTTGCCTTTTCATATGGCTTTACTTTCTTGCCCCTCCATATAGCTTCAAATTACTTGCACACTTAAATCTAGTTGACAACAATTACAACCCATATAAGGCTGTGGGAACAACAATCTCCCCCTTTGTGATTGTTGGCAACACTCATAACAAAAGCCATTATGCAACAATTTCAACTCCCCCTAAATATGCACTCCCTTTTTCAAAACAGCTCCCTTGCACTGTAGCTTTTCTCCCTCTTTGCCAACTAATTACAAATTTAAAAAACTTACAAATTAGAGATGGAGGATTCACTTGAACTTCAGGCTTGAGGAGACATTCGCATAGATAGACTCATTCTGTGCTTTTCAAATAGCTTTATGGATAGAGGTTTAGTTAGAATATTTGAAATTTCATCTTTAGTCCAACATACTCCAACTGAATTGTACCCTGTTTTACTTGATCTTTGATAAAGTGATACCAGATGTCAATATGTTTGCTCCTTGAATGTTGAATCGGATTCTTGTTAAGATTAATAGCACTTTGATTATCACAAAGTACACTCATTAGCAACTTCACTTCAACACCCAAATCTGCCAATTGTCATAGCATCCATATCACCTGTGTACATGCTACATAAGAAACCATACACTCAGCCCCAACTGTGCTCAAAGCAACACTATTTTGCTTTCTACTTAACCATGCAACACACTTTGAACCCAAGTAGAAACTGTAGTTGCTGGTTGATTTTCTATCATTTATACTTCCTACCCAGTCTGCATTAGTGTATACTTGTAGTTTAATAGAATCCATGACTGGATACCACAAACCCATTTCTAGTATTCCTTTGAGGTACCTTAGGATTCTTTTCACTGCCAACACATGAGACTCCTTAGGATCAGCTTGGAATTTGTTGGTAGCTCACACAGCTTGCATAAGATCAGGCCTTGATGCTGTAAGGTATAAAAAGCTCCCTATCATCTTTCTGTACTCTATAGGGCTTGTACTCTTTCCCTCCTGATTTTTTGTTAACTTACAGCCCACTATCATAGGGGTACTGATAGGTTTGCTATCCTCCATGCCGAATGTTTTTAGGATCTCTTTGGCATATTTTGTCTGAGAAATAAAAATACCTTCTTCACACTATTTTATTTGGAATCCAAGAAAGTAAGTCATTTCTCCAATCAATGACATCTCAAATTCCTCTCTCATTTTATGTACAAAATCTTGGCATAGCTCAAAGTGATCCGTCCATAGATGATGTTGTCTACATATACTATGGTTATCAGCTAGTCTTTCTTTGAGTTGGACATATATAGGTTATTATCAACTGTTCCTCTTCTAAAGTTCAACCTTCTCAAATATGCATCTAACCTGCTGTACCATGCTTTTGAGGCTTGTTTAAGGCCATACAAGGCTTTCTCCAGTTTGCACACATATGTCTCATCCTTATTGATTTGTACTCCATCAGGTTGTTTAATATACACTTCTTCTTTCAGGAGCCTATTTAGAAAGGCAAAGTTCACATCCATCTGATAGACTTTATACCTCTTGTGTGCTGCCAAAGCTAAGAACATTTTGATAGTTTTTAACCTTATTACTAGTGCAAAAGTTTCATCAACATTTACTCCTTCTATCTGAGTGTAGCCTTTGCAAACCATCTTAGCCTTGTTCCACACCACCTTGCCATCTTCATTGTGTTTATTCCTAAACACCCATTTTGTTCCTATGACATTCTTATTAGTGGGTCTTAAAACTAGCTCCCATGTATCATTCTTCTCAATTTTATTTAGCTCCTCATTGATAGCTTTGACCTAGGCTTTGTCTTATGTAGCCTCTTCAACAAATTTAGGTTCAACTTGTGAGAGTAAAGTAGTAGCTCTGACAATTCTTCTTCTTGTTGTAATTGCTACTAATGGGTCACTTATGATTTGATTTCTTTGATAAGCACTAGTCCATGTCTTCTTTATCCTTCTCTCTTGCACAGTTTTAGTTGCAAGAGAATCTCTTTCTTCATCTTCAGACTCACTCTTCTTTGAGTTTGAACCTACTTCTTGTTCCTTTTCTTTATGTTGGTCTGATTCTTCATCTATCTTAAAGTCATCTTCTTGATTGTCCTCAACTTCTCCATTCTACATTATTTTCTAGTTCTTATCCATTCTCACATCACTAGACGTGATCTCTTTTCCTAGCCTGTGGAGGAAAACTCTGTAACCTTTTGTCTTTGCTGAGTATCCCACAAAGATGCCTTCATTAGACATAGCGTCAAACTTTCCCAAGTTTTACTCCTTGTTCTTCACTAAACATGGGTTGTCAAAGATTCTAAGATACTTAGTTGTTGTCTTCTTCCCACTCCATAGCTCATATGGAGTCTTATCAGTATTAGGCCTTAGTAAGACTCTATTTAGTAAATATACAACTGTAAATGTTGCTTTTGTCCAAAATCTTGTGTAAAGCTTGGATTCCAGCAGTAGAGTTCTTCCATTTCAACCACATCTCTATTCTTCCATTCTACCACCTCGTTCTATTGAGGTGTTCTTGCTGCTGCCATCTGATGTTGAATACCATGCTTTTCAAGGTAATTTTCAAAAGCTTAATTTGTAAATTCAGTGCCTTGATCTAACCTCATTACTTTAATCTTCCTTCCACTCTCATTTTTAGCCAATCTTTTGTATCTCTTGAAGCAATTCATAACTTCTGACTTGTGTTTGAGGTGCATGATGCAAGTCCTTCTCGAATAATCATCAACAAACAAGATGAAGTACCTCTCACCATTCAACCCTTTTGTTCTCATCGGTCCATACAAATCAATATGCACAATGTCAAGCATTGCTTCAGAATTGAACTCTTTGGTCTTATACTACTTTTTGGCAAGTTTTCCTTTAGAGCATGTTGAGCAAACATACTCTCTCTCTCTCCTGAGGTTAGGAATGTCTTTGATTACATGAGTAGTGGTCAACTTCCTCATGTTCTTCTGTGATAAGTGTCCTAGCCTCCTATACCAGAGTTGATTTTCTTCTTCTCTGGTGAGTAAACAGCTACTTGTCTTGCTCTCATCAATCACATATAAATTTCTAGCTGTTCTATTCTTGGCTACAACAATATTGCCTTTTTTTCTCTTTACTTGGCAACCAATTTTTGTGAATATCACTTTATGGTTATCGTTGCATAGTTGGCTAATAGATGCTAAATTATATATGAATCCTTCAACGTGTAGAACATCTTTCAGCTTTCCTTTTCCAATATTCACTGACGCTTGACCACTGATGTTGAATGAATCATCATTGCCAAACTTGACTCTGCCTTCTATTGACTTCTTCAACTTTGATAATTTACTCTTATCTCCTATCATGTGTAAAGTGCATCCATTATCAAGGATCCATTACTTATCCTTGTATTTAGCCTTTAGTGCAATTTTAGCTATATTAGCCACTTCCCTTTTTGCTCTATATTCCATCTTTTGAACTGGCTGGAAGATAACATTCTTTTTTTTCTCAGCTTTGATTGCACTGCTTGTTTTCACTGTGCCATTGAGTGCTTTCTCTTGCTCAGGGAGAAGTGTCATGCATCTTTTGGCATTATAGCCATCCTGCCTACACCTTTCACACTGTTCCAAGTTTGCCAATATAGTAAACTTGTTCTTTGAAGCTACTGGTTTGGGCTTCCACCAACAGTCCTCGTTAATGTGTCCTTGCCTTTTACAGTATGTGCAAGAACTCACAACAGTTGTTCTCCTTTGAGTTTTGTTTTGTCTTCCCCTATATGCAGCATCGTATCTTTTCAAGTTGGAGACATATACTGGCCTTCTTAACTAGCAGTTACTTGCCTTATGACCCTAAACTCCACAATAAAGGCAATGACCTTGAAACTACCTCTTCTTGGGTCTGATCACAGCTTGTCTTCTTCTATTCATCACTTGTTATGTAGGCAAAGTAGTTGGCTTTTTTGCTTGTATGACTTTCATTTCAATCGCCTTTTTCTCCTTTTTTGGTTCAGCCGTAGCCCTTTACTAGCTGACTTTCTTTTCTTCCTTCTTGTTTGCCACCCTAGGTTGCTTCTTTAGATCTTTTTTATTCTTAGCTATCTTCTTCTGAGTCATAACCTTCTCTTTCAACTTCTGTGGCACATTCTTATTTTCTTTAGCCAATGCAGCTTCATATTGCTATAGTTTCTTTACATTCTTCTCTCCTTTTGCAGAACTTATTTCTCCTATCATTTCAAGCTTATGCAAGTTATCTTTGCTACCTTTGAGTTGTTGCTGAAGTCTCCGCAACTCTTTCCCCATTTCTTCAATTTTGAAGCCCTTGAGCCAAGCTCTGCTGTAAAGTCTTCATATATTTTGATCTGTTCCTTAAATCTTTTCTTCAAGTCAATATGCTCAGCCCTTATTTCATCCTTTTGACTTTTAGCTTCCTAAGACTTTGCTTCAACTTGTTTTATATGAATCTCCAACCTTCTTATGGCTCTACCCCTTCTGATTATCTCCAACCTTCTTGCTTCAACTCAGCTTCAAGATCTAGTTCTTCTTCATCAACCTCCTCTTCCTTTTTAGAGGTTGAACTACCACCTTGAGCTGATGTCATAAAGGCATGCTTATCTAATGAGTCTTTATCTTCCTCCTTATCGGCTTCTTTTGTCTGACTCATATAACTCTTGAATGAGCCTTTCTTCTTCTTCTATGGGTTAGTGTATTCTTGTTGAACTTCTTTGATTTGAATGATGATCTTCTCCATCTTGAATTCTACTCATCATCACCATCCTTATCTTCATCATCAAGTTTCACTTTGCACTAAGAAGCAAAGTGTCCAGTCTACCCACAACGATAACATCTCAATGACAATTGTATTTTTCTTTTCTTAGACCCCTTTTTGAACTTTCTTGTGAAGTATACCAACACTTCACCTTCACTTTCATCATCATCATCATCATCACTGGATGATTCTTCCTCTTCTTTTATCTTCAAATGTTTCATAGCTCTGAAAGCTACCTCCTTTGATACCTTTAACATTGAGGAGCTCTCAGTTGACTTTATTCTCATCTCATATGCAATGTGATTGCACTAAAGATCATGTAGAGACATAGAATTGAGATCTCTACTCTCCTCTATAGTTGCCATCTTTGAGGCAAACCTCTCAGGCAAAATTCTTAGAATTTTCTTCATAATAAATGAGTCCTTCTTGTTCTTCCCATAACTTATAAGTTCATTTATAGCATCAATAACCCTGGTGAAGAACTCTTGGACTATCTCATTATTTTGCATTTTGAGAGATTCATATCTCTCCTTGAAAACTTAAAGCTTGGCCTCCTTCATTCTACCATCACCTTTATCAATTTTCTGTAATCTATCCCATATCTGATCGGTAGATTTGCAGTCCAAAACCTTAGCATACTCAGCATCTATCAATGCTAAAATGATGATGTTTGAGGTCTTCCCATTTATCTCAAACTACCTTAATTCCTCTAGGGTTAGACCTTGACCTTCTTCTTGAGTCACAAAACCTTCCTATATGGATTTCACCACATTCATGCCCATGGTTACAAATACCACTTGTATTCTCGCTCTCCACATATGGTAGTTGGTTCTATTGTTCTATTGAAAATTGGAACCTTCTTACTATAAGTAGTGCTGGTGCTGGTACCGGCTTTCGTGTCAGTATGTTAAATAAATTAAAAACTTTTGGAACTCTTCAAACTAGTATACCAAGCTGTTAAGCTTCAAACTGGTGAACCTGTGCATTGATACCAATTGAAGTTCTCGACTTTTCCCTAAGATCTACTAGTTTGTGATACTAAGAGGGGGGGTGAATCAGTATCACCACAATTCACAATTTGCAGGTAAGTGAATAACTTCAACCTCTTCTTAAAAGTGAACTCTTTCTCAAACTCGACTAAGGTAAATCTATTGTTATCTACTAATCACAATAGTCCCCAAAGTCACCATTTAAACATCTTGTCTAATAGACAATTCAGATGTTCTTGTTTAGGTCTTCGTTAGGTTATGGGTTGGTTGATACTTTAGCTACGTTCACAACTCAATTCAAAACACAGAACATAAAGCAAATTAAGGAAATATGAGATTTACGAGGTTCCGTCAATATGACGTACATCTACGGTGCTAGGGACTCTCCCTTGTCAAGACTATCTACTATACTTGAGAATTCCAATTACAAAGAGTGTCACTTACTGGGTCTACCCTTCTTCTAACTTGTCTTACCTTTGCTGAATTGAAAGGCTGCTCCATTGCCGCTTAGAAGTTCACTGCAATGCTCTTTAACCTCTCTTGATGAAATCTGGACATACGTTGAGTTCTTTCTGATACTTCGCCAATTTCCTTCTCTATATTGTTTCACACAACTCTTGCTTTCACCATCTCACGGTCTCACCCGTTTCTTTGTCTCACGGCTTTACTGTATCATGGCCTGCCCTCACCTATTTGTTTCTGGTTTTCTTCTGACCGGTGGTCTATTTTTCTTTGTCCACCCCTCTTTTGTCGTCGACTCTTTCTTTTTCCATCTCTGGTTTTCTCTCTTTCAACCAGTTTTCTCTCCTTTGTCGTGTCATCCGTTTGTCTTATGTCATCGTAGATCTGCTGTCTGCTCTTCCGATAATGTCTCTCTCTTCGTTTGTCTCTCTTTCTTCATTCTACCAGTGGTATCCCTATTAGCCATATCTCTTTTCCCTATTTGGTCGTCAGGTTTTTCCTCTCCTTTGCTGTCCACTATGATTTTGTTGTATATGATTTTTCTCTCTCTTCTAACGGCTTTGCTGTTTTGCTCTTCCGGTCTTCCGTATGGCCCTCTTCAATCATCTTGTATTTTCTCTCTTTTTCCCTTGTTTTACCAACGGTGGTCTTGGTTGGCCTAATAGGATTTTGCTGTTTTGCTCTTCTAGTCTGCCGTCCAGTTGTCTAGCCCATTTCAGTCATTTCTTTATTTTTACTGACCGTTTGTTTTTGGCCGTCGGGTTTCTCTCTCATTCCATCGGTCTACTCTAATTTGCTCAATTTTCTTTTTCTCTCCTTCTTTTGACAGCTTTGTTTTCTCTCTCTTCCAATGGCTTTTCTCTCTTTTGTGTTTTGGCTAACGACACACTTTTTTTTGTAAACCCCATGTTTGTATATTCTGTGTAGGCTTTTTTTTCTCTTACAAAGTTGTGGTTTTACTTTCTTAGAACAAGGTTTATTTTATTTTCTTTATATATATATATCCATAATTATGTTTTATTCATAAATATATTTCATTCATCATGAATAAACATAATTGGTTAACTAATAAATACATATGGAAGGTGTCAAATAATAATAGTCTTCCTTTTATACTCACGTTCTTTAACTATATAAAAATCACTTTCTTAGATATATTTTGAAAGGTTGAATCATTCTTGACTATAATGAATTTACTAAAGTAGCAAACATTATATTGTAATCTTAGAACAAGGTCAAAATTCATATAGAAAACAAATTTTTTTAAGGTAATAATACCTCAAAGGACTCACAATGAAGAAGTATGGATTAATTCTTCTATTTATCTTATTGGTCAAATAGCACACAAGGTATAAAACATATATAACAATGATTATTTTCCATATGAAGCATATGTCATTTCATATATTTTTTTTATAATATCACCATGTAAATCTTAGTTCAATCACTTTTAGGCGTTTAACCTAAGTTCTTTAAATGACCTCATTTACATTTATATCTCCTTTTTAATTGGCATCTGAATAACCAATTAATCGTAAATTATTTCCTTAATAACATGAGAAATAATCTATAGTACCCTTAAGATACCAAAGTATTTTCATTATAACTTGGTAATGTGCTTTTCTTAAGTTTGATTTGTGTTGGCTCACCAATCCCATAATATAACTAACGTTAAGGTATGTACACATCATAATGTACATTAGATTACCCTCTGCACTAGAAGACAACAAATTCTTCATTTCTTTATGCTTCTATTGTATTTTAATGCACATTTTATATCTTAAACCATCATCTTTAGCAATTGGAGTGTCAATGGATTTATAACTTTTAATTTTAAATCACTTAAGGATTTTGTGAATGTAAGATTCTTATGATAGAGCTAAGTGACTCTTGGAATGATACTATGGATCTCTACTCCTAATATGTAAATCACCTCACTTATGCCCTTCATTTCAAAATTAGAAGACAACCATTCCTTAATGGTAATGATAAACTTCTTATCATTTCCAACTAGTAAAATGCCATTAACGTATAAAGATAGAATTATTAATTTATTTCCAAGTCTCTTAAAATAAATATAATGATCCTTATTAATCATTGACAAGTCATATAAGATTATTATGTGTGGAATTTTAAACACCATTGTCTAGATGATTATTTCAGGTCATAAATTAGTCATTAAAGTTTACAACATTATTTTCTTAGCCTTAAATAATGAAACCTACTACTTGTTCCATATGATTTTTTTTTTTATCTAGCTCTTCATTAAAAAATGTAGTTTTAACATCCATTTAATTTAATTTTAAATATATATTTGCTACTATAACTAGAATTAGGTGAATTGAGGTAAACCTTACTACAAGTGAAAACTTTTCCTTGCACAACATGTGGTGTAATGCTCCCACTTAAATTGATTGTTTGAGGCATTTCCATATTTATTTGAGTTAATGGGTGTTGTTCCCACAACCTTGTATGGGTTGTAATTGTTGTCAACTAAATTTAAGTGTACAAGCAAAAGTGACTCATATCTCAGGAATTACAGGATAAGACTAGCATGTCAAATAACTTCGTAAAGTAATCTCCTTCGAGTGAACTTGTAGAGGGAGTTTAGCATTGCTTGAATCTTAGTGTGACATAGCATTACTTGAGAAAAATAAATTAAGGAGGATAATGCTGAATTCTAGGATTTTCATAAAAGGAAGTATATAAACCAAGACTTATCTCTTTTGGGGAGCAACTATAAGATAAAGCAGAGCAGACCTGAAAATGTGAGACCTGGATAAGGGGAGACGTGTGAGCAAACCACCCGAAAAATAGTGAGAGTAGATCAAGACCAGACCTGGAAACATGAGAGCAAATCAAGAGCAGATCAAGACCAGACCTAGAAACGTGAGAGCAGATCAAAGCCACCCTAAAAATAAGGAGAGCAGACCAGAAACATTCGACGGTGAAAGTAGACCAGAAACATGGGATGGTGTGAGCAGACTAGAAACATTCGACAGTAAAAGCAGACCAGAAACGTGGAAGGGTGACAGTAGACCAGAAACGTTCAACGGTAAAAGCAAACTAGAAACATGCAAGGGTGAGAGCAGACCAGAAACGTGTGATAGTGAAAAACAGAACAGAACGGTGAGACCAAACCAGAATTGGTGAGACCAAAAAAGAGGGAAATAAATGACACTAGAACACATCGGAAGACTAGAAATGGGTGAGACCAGAAAAGGGTGAAACACGTGAGACCAACGTAACTTGAAATGGGTGAGACTAGACCAAACCTAGAATGAGTGAGACCAGACCAGTCCTGAGACCAGTGAAACGTCAGACCAGGTGAGATGTGAGATCTGGTGTGACCAAAACCAGAGAAGACGTGAGACCTGGAGAGGGTGAGACATGAGACCAGACTAGGTGAGATGTGAGACCAGATGAGACCAAACCAGAATGGTGAAACAGTGAGACCAGAAGAAGGGTGAGACAATGAGATGTTGAGACCAGGAATCGGGTGAGACAATCTAGAAAAGAAATTCAGTGAAGCATTTAAGAGAACTCAACGTATTTTCAAATTTCTTCAAGAGAGGTTAGAGAGTGTTTTGATGATCTTCCAAGCGGTAGTGAAGTAGCCTATTCAAATCTAATAGAGGCAACACAAGCTAGAAGAAGGGTAGACATAGTAAGTGACACTCTTTGTATTGTGATTGCATAGTATTTGCAATAGTGAAAGGAGTAGAAGATTAAGACATCCATTGTAATTATAGGAGATACCATACTAATATTCTTAAGTATAGTGGATTGTCTCGATAGAGGAAGAATCCCTACCACTGTGGAGTACGTCACATTGATGGAATCACGTAAATCTCTCGTGTCCTTACTTTGAATTTACATTATGTGTTTTGAATTAAGTTGTGAACACAGCTAAAGAATCATCAAACCCATAACCTAAAAGAAGACCTAGAAAAGAACAACTGATTGGTCCAATAGGCAAGGTATCTAAAAGGTAATTTTGGGGACTATTTTGATCAGTAGGTAACAATTGATCTACCTTATTTGATTATGGAGAAAGAGTTCATTTTTGACTTAAATTATCTAAGTTTTTTTTAAGGGGTGTGACACTGATTCACCCTCCTCTCAATGTCATAGACTAGTAGATCCTAAGGTGAAGTTAGGAACTTCAATTGGTATCAGAGCACAGGATCACCAATTTAAAACTTAACAGTTTGGTGTACTAGTTTGAAGGGTTTCAAAAGTTTTAACTTGTTCAGCATACTAAGAAATGGATGTTGATACCAGCACCAACACTACTCATAGCAAGAAGGTTCCAATCTTTAATGGAACCAACTACCATATGTGGAGAGCGAGAATGCAGGTGGTATTTGCAACTATGGGCATAAACGTGGTGAAATTTTTACAGAAGGGTTTTAAGCCTCTAAAAGAAGGTAAAGATCCAACCTTAGAGGAATTAAGGTAGTTTGAGATCAATGGGAAGGCCTCAAATGTCATCATTTCAGCATTGATAGATGCTAAATATGCTAAAGTTATGGACTACAAATCTGCTAAGGAGATATGGGACAGATTACAAAAGGTCTATGAAGGTGATGGCAGAATGATGGAGGCCAAGTTTCAAGTTTTCAAGGAGAGATATGAATCCCTCAAAATGCAGAAGGATGAGATAGTCCAAGAGTTCTTCACCAGGGTTATTGATGCTGTAAATGACCTTAAAAGTCATGGGAAGAACAAGAAGGATTCATCTATTGTGAAGAAAATTCTCAGAATTCTACGTTCTAAGGTGGCAACCATAGAGGAGAGTAGAGATCTCAATTCTATGTCTTTGCATGATCTTCAGTGCAATCTCATTGCATATGATATGAGAATAAAGTCAATTGAAAGCTCTTCAACATCAAAGCTATCAAAGGAGGTAACTTTCAAAACTATGAGACACTTGAAGATAAGAGAAGAGGAAGAATCATCCAGTGAGGATGATGATGATGATGATCAGGAAGAAAGTGAAGGTGAAGTGTTAGCTTACTTCATAAGGAAATTCAAAAGGGAATTTAAGAAAGGAAAAGGACAGTTGTCCTTGAGATGTTATCGTTGTGGGCAGACTAGACATTTTGCTTCATAGTCCAAACAGAGACTTAATGATGAAGATGAGGATCGTGATGATGAGCAGAATTCAAAATGGAAAAGACCATTTTCCAAATCAAATAAGTCCAACAAGAAGACTACCAACTCATAAAAGAAGAAAAAAGGCTCATTCAAGAGTTATGTGAGCCAAACAAAAGAAGCTAATAAGGAGGAAGATGTAGACTCATAAGATCAGCATGTCTTTATGGCATTAGCCCAATATGGTAGTTCAACCTTTGAAGAGGAAGAGGAGGTTGATGAAGAAGAACTAGATCTTGAAGCTGAATTAAAAGCAACTTCAAAGGAGATAATCAAAAGGAGCAGGAAAATAAGAAGGCTGGACACCCATATAAAACAAGTTGAAGTAAAGATTGAGGAAGCAGAAAGTCAAAAAGATGAAATAAGGGTTGAACATATTGACTTGAAGAGAAGATTTGAAGAACAAATCAAAATATGTGAAGACCTTACAATGGAGCTTGCCTCAAGGACTTGAAGAATTGAAGAAATGGAGATAGAGTTGCTGGGATCTAGCAACAACTCAAAAAGAGTGAAGAGAACTTGCAGAAGCTTGAAGTGGTAAGAGAAACAAGCTCTACAAGAGAAAAGAAGAATGAAGAGAAAGTCCAGCAATTTGATGCATCACTGCCTAAAGAGAATGAGAGAGGGAGAGGGGGTGAATCAGTGTGAGATGCTTACTTTTTACAAATTTGTTCTTATTAAACCTCTGTGACCTATTAAAGTCAATGATCTAATTTTATCTTGTTTTTTATGTATGACTAGTCGTATGAATATCAAGCAAGCATAAGCACTCGAGAACACAAAATTTTTATGTGGTTCACCCACAATGTGTAAGTTACGTTCATGGTGTGATAAGATCACTGCTCAATTACACGATCCACTCTTATTATCAAGGGATATAGTTGATGTTATGGAAGGATTACTCCTTAACCACTATGTAAGGATCAATCCTTAACTACATACAATGATCTCTTGATCACTCTAAGGATCTCCCACCCTTTTTCAAGAAGTACATAAAAAGCTTATGACAAAAATTTCCCTTGAGAAAAATCACTCAATATGTATAAGCTATTGTGGTAACAAATTGATCTTTTCCTTTCTCTATGCTATTCTCTCCTTCCTCACTATCGGTCTCTGCCTTCTACACTATGGGTCTTTACCTTCTACATTACTAGTCTTTGCCCTCTACATTATGGGTCTCAACCTTTTGCACTTCGGGTTTCTACCTTTTGCATTACTAGTTACGACTTTCAACACTGCTTTATAATTTTCTCTACTTGTCGTGCTCTACTTTCCAGTTTTCTCTTCTACAATTTTTTTTACCTGTCGTGCTCTCCTCTACAAGTTCTCTTCTTCTTTATGTCATTGCTGCCTCCTTTTTTTTGTAGCTGCTGCCTCCTTTTGTTATGCACTCTCTCTTTCTCTTTTACTGCTACTACTATCCCCTTCTTGCTACCACTACTACCTCATCCTTTCTGCAGTTGTTACCTCCTTCTGCCATGCATTCTCTCTTTCTCTTTCATTTTCTGCAACTGCTGCTGTCTCTCCTTCACAGGTTCTCTCTACTCTAGTTTCTCTCTGCTACAAGTTCTCTCCTCTTGCTATCAAGGGATACCATAATGTTATGAAAGGATCACTCCTTCACCACTTGTGGAAGGACCACTCCTTAACCACTTACAACAATCTCTTGATAAAGAAGTTGATCTCCCGATCATTACAAGGGTATCCCACCCTATTTTTCAACAAATTTGTCAAAATTTTATAATGAAACCTTTCCTAGAGAACAATCACTCAAAGTGTACAGACTGTTAAAGCAAAATATGGATCTTCTCCTTCCTTTGCTGTCGGTGTTGTCTCACTTGCTGATCATGCTACACACGATGCTAATGTTGTCCATACGCATTACTGTTGCTGTCTGCGTGTACTGCTAATGCTATCCACTACTAATGTTGTCTGCATATGCTATCATTGCTGTTCATGTGCACTACTCCTTGCTACTGCTATTTATGCACACTGCAAATGTTGTCCACACGTGCTCTATACACACTGCTCTTGCTATTTGCATACATAGTTACTGCTGTCCACTTGCACTACTACTACAGTCTGCACACACTGCACTATTCACACATACTACAACTGCTATCCACATGCACTGTTCCTTCAATCCAAGTGCGCTACAACTGTTTACTCGTGTCACTGATGCTATTCACTCGAGCTATTGTTGTCTACTCACACTGCTGTTTCCATCCCTTCACGTTGCAACTATTTTCTAATGCTACTCTTGCTATCCTCGTGCATTACAACTATTTTCTCATGCCATACAGTTGTTTTCTTGCACTGCTACCATTCTTATTGCGCCCTACCACCGTCTGCTGGCGCACCTCCTATTGTTGCATGTTGGTTGCTAGTGTAGGACCCTTGTGCTGCTACTTCACCTCCTACTGGACTCACATGCTACTTCTACCTCCTTCCAGTTTGTCTTCCTTGGCTGCTTTGTTGGTTTGCTGGTATGGCTGCTGCCTTGGTGATGTTTGGTTGTGCGATTGCTGCCTTGTTGGTGTTTACTGGTGTGGGTATATCCTCCTAGATGTGCTGTTGGTGCAAGGAAGCCTCTTAGACGTGCTATTGGTGTAAGGAAGCCTTTTAGATGTGTTGTTACTGTTAGAAAGTCTCCTAGACATGCTATTGCTACTAGGAAGCCTACTGGACGTGCTATTGCTGTTGAGACATCTCATGGACATGCTTGGATGTGCTGCTGCTACTAGTTTACCCTTTTGGATCTACAGGGACGTGCTACTGGTGTTGGTATTCCCTTCTGGATCTACAAGGACGTCTATTGCCTTACCCTACAATTAATGGCCAGATTTGAGTCCTAAAATTTAAGGTTAATGGTCAACATTGATGATGGAAGCCATATTGTACCAGCTCAAATCAACAAGGGGAGTTTATACTTTGCAAAACCTTAAAGGACCAATGACAACAGCAAGGTCAAAGAAAATAAAGGAAGCTCTCAACAACTTGTTATGCAACATTTACTATCAATAAGTTGTGAGGTACGAGTTAAGGATGATGAAGGCTTTACCAAGGCTTGCAAATGTGTCATCTACGGAGGAACTTGAGAACCATGGCCTTGAGAAGGAAGTTGGATTTGGAAGCCCATGTTTAGGCATCTAAATGGGTTATTTTCATGGGATATATTATTATGTAGTGGGTTGAACGAATTTCAGCATCTTATGTGTTATTTTCATGGGTTTTTATTATTAGTTAGTGGGTTGGACGAATTTCCTTAATAAGACTATCTTATTAGTTAGGGTTTTGGGGTTTAGCATATAAAAAGGGAAAAAAGGGTGGCTGGAGGAGGCAGACCCATTTTCATGAGTGTATGAGCTATTTCTTTGGTTCTTTGAGAACTAATTCTGAACTTTTAAACTTGAGTGTATGGTTCAATAGAGTTATCTTCTTCAACGTTGTTGTTGTTAGGAGTGGAGTCTGAATCTTATAGTTTTGGTTCTTGGTTGTTTATAATCATTAGCTCAAAACTCCAAATCCATTAACCTTTGTTAGAACGATCCTATACCAACATTAGTGTTGGGTTCCATTTACATATAATCGGAGTTCATATCAATTAACTTCCTAAAATTTAGAGTCAACGATTGACAGTTAACGGTCAATCTTAACCCCTAAAATTTAGGGTCAACGTCAAGGTTGACCTATCATCGCCAATTTCTCTTAATGACCTCACTACATCTCAGTGGCATTCATAACATATAATCAACACATACAACCAAGTGAAATGGTGTTAACAACAAATCCAACCTTAGCCATCAAAGATGGACTCAACAATCTCCCCCTTTGGATTTATTGGCAACACACTAAATCTAATATCTTGCAATGCACATATAAAAGCCTTTGACATTCATAGCTCCCCCTAAAATAGGCATCTCCCTTAACTAGATTTAACTTACCTTTTTTAATTTGTCCCCCTTTATTCATCAATTTACTCCCCCTTTTGATGAGTATATACTCTTTTTGGATTTATGCAAAATATCTCCCCCTTTGACAACAAATCCAAAGAATAATAAAAAAGGGAATGAGAGAGGTGGTAAAGGATACCTTAGCCTCTAAGGGGTGGTTGAATACTTAAGTTTAGCCTCTTTTGTCCAATATGTCCTCTTTTCCTATGCCATAACAAATTCTCATCTTTGGTACTCATATAGCATGTATTCTTGCTTCTGGAAACTTAGTATAAGTTTCTATTTGTTTTATCTCATTTAGTCAACATGGCACTATCTTTTAATCTCTTTACTATGTTGCTACTCTTGTTGAAAAGAACTTCATTTCCATAATCACAAAGCTAGCTAACACTAATGAAATTGTGTTTCAACCCTTCAACATAATGCACTTTCTTTGATTTCAGCTTTTCTGTACCAATTTTAATAGTACCGATACCTTAAATCTTTAAGGCACCATTATTGCCAAATTTGATTGACCCTCCATCATATTTTGCTACTCCTTTCAAGATCTTGGAGTTTCCTGTCAAGTGTAAAGAGCAGCCACTGTCTAAAATCTATGGCTTTTCTTTCTTGGAAGCTTATAAGGCTACTTCCATAAAACATTTCTCTTCCTCTTTTTCTTCTTAGGCTGAATGTGGGAGCATGTGTATGTATTCTCCTTTGTACTCCTTGATTGGGTAGAAATGGTTGGTATGTTCTCTTTTGCACTTTTTGACCAAGCAGTAATGTCAAGCAATCCTCAGCAATGTGTCCAGCCTTTTTGCATCTTCCACAGATTTCTTCCAACATATCAAATATGTCTCTTAATGGAATATGACTTCTTTTCCCTTGAGACTGTCTCCTTTCTTAATAGAGTCTCCACTTAGACTTTTACCTCACATTCCTCTTCATTATTAGCTGAGTATTCCAACAAGCATTAGCCTTGTGCCTATACTTACAACAGCTCTGAAAAAATCCTTTGAATTTTGATTTTCTTTTTCCACCAAGTCCATGTCTCCTATCTTTAACAGCTGGTATGGCAACCTTCTCTCTATCTTTGACAATCTATCTCCCATGGATAGGAGTCTCCACCTCATCCTCCCTAACCCATTTTAACTTAGGTTGGTCTCTCTTCTCCATCATGTCATTATGCTTGCTTTTGGACACAAATAAAATTTTCTTCTTTTCTTCTACCTTCTTACTTGGCTTTTCAATGTAGCCAAGTCCTTTAGAATGAGGTCTGTGATTGCTTAGACACTCATTCAACTTTTCAGTAGCATCCTCCTTGATGGCATTTGCTAATGATGACTATTCTTTCACTTCTATGGCCTGCATAGAGCTTTCTTTATGCTTCTGTAGCTCATACTTGGCCTTGTAGAGCTTGCCTTGCAAAATTAGCACCTCTTACTCTTATGCAATCACCTTAGCACCAAGATCTACATGTATCTTGCCTTGCTTTACCTTAAGTACAATTAGCTCCTCAATCCTCTTCAAGTACTCCTCCTCTTTTGCTTCAAACTCCTTTTCTTTCACCTGGCGATTAAATTCATCAACAGCAGAATTTTCATGCAGTTTATTGAGATATTTTACCTCTTTTTCCAACTTCTTGTTTTTGTGCAAACAAGCTCTCAATTCATTCTCAAGTTATTGCATTAACTCATCCTTATCCTCTTTTATTGATTCCTCATCACTTGAAGAGTCTTGATCATAGTTTGCTTGAATGACTAGCACATCTTTTGCAGCTTTATCATTGAAATCATCATCAACTTCTTCTTCAAAATCATCTTCATTTAGCTTACTTAGAAATTCCTTCTTTTGGATCTGAAGAATTTCTTTTTTCCTTTGGCACCTAAATTTCTAGTTTTAAAGTAGTTAGATTGCTTCATCCTCTTCCTTAAGACTGGCTCATCATCATCCTCACTATTTGCTTCTCTTCTCTTTGGGTAGTTCATGACAAAATGCCCAATTGTTGCACAGCTAAAGAATTTTAAGGGTAGTTTTCCCTTGTACTTCCCTTTCCTTTCCTTATATTATCGGTGATGTATTCCATGACCTCATCCAATTCAGTATCACGATTTTCTTCTTTAAAGTGACTAAGGGATTCCTCTTCTTGGTCTTTAATCCTTAACTTCTTCATTGCCTTGAAGGTCAGCTCCTTCTCTACCTTAAACAATGTTTCTTTCTTTATTAGGGCTATTCTCATTTTATAAGCCACTATTATGTTGTATAGGTCATTTAAGGGTAGCCTATCCAGATCTTTATCTTCTATGGAAGAGACTATAGCATTGTAAGCTTTCATCAAGGTTCTAAGTATTTTCCTTACCACAGTGGCATTGTGGATATCCTCTCCATAGCCTCTGATGGAGCATACACTTTCATTGACTCTTGTGAAGAACACATCCACAGTCTTATCATTTTGCATCTTTATGCCTTCAAATCTGCTCCTCTAGATTTTTAGCTAGTCTTCCATCATAACCTTATCTCCTTCATAAATGTTCTTCAATTTGTCCAAGTTTTGCTTGCCTGTGTTACACCATATCACCTTAATGAATTCTTTATTTGACAGGGAGGCATATAAGGCATTTCTCACCTTTCCATCACACTCCAAATTCTTCTTATTAGCCGATGTCATAGGATCACCTTTAGCAACAAGGATGAAGCCATTAACAGCAAACTTAAACAAATTAGAACCAAGGGATAACAAATATAAGAGCATTCTATTCTTTCATAACTCATAATTTTGTCCATCAAACATAAGGATGCCCATGTTGTTGACATTGTTCACGCTATATATGATCTCAAGCAACAGTAGAAATAAAAACTCACACAGTAATGCATAACTTCACTTCAAAGCAGAAAAATTGGATCAACAAAAGAACTAGGCTCTAATACTAGTTGATAAGGACCATTTAGGTCTTACATTGAGAGGGGGGTGAATCAGTATGAGATATGCCTTTTTACAAATTGATTTGAATTTAACCTCTATGGCTTGTTAGAGCCGGTGATTCAATTTTTAATTTTCTCCTTTATATGAGTGCAACCATACGACTAAAAAATCAATGTGTAAGCACCCAAGAACACAAGACAATTTTTACGTGGTTCATCCACATTGTGTGAGTTACCTTTCTTAGAGAAAGATCACTCAGTGTGTATAGATTGCTAGAACAAAATATTGATCTTCTATATCCTTCGTTGTCACTGTTGTCTCACCCATTGCTAATGTTGAACACAATGATAATGCCATCTATACGCATTACCGTTTCTATTCACGTGCTGTTAATGTTGTCCACTGTTAATGCTGTCTGGGCACACTACCATTTCTGTTCATGTTTGTTGTTCTTGTTGTCTACACATGGTGCCGCTGCTATTTGTGTGCATTGTTAATGCTTTCTGCACACGCTCCACTCATGCTACTCTTGCTATTTTCATGCACAGCTGCTATTATCCACTTGCTCTACTAATACTGTCTACACGCACTATACCTACTATCCAAGTGCGCTACTACTGTCTGCTCATGCCTCTGCTTCTATTCACCCATGTTACTGCTATCTGCTCGCACTGCTATTGTTGTTAGCTCGCACCACTGCTACTACCCACACATTATAGCTATTTTCTCATGCCACTCCTTTTATCCCTATGCATTGTAGCTATTTTCTCATGCTGCTCGTGCTATCCCCGGACATTACAGCTATTTTCTCACACCACTAGTATTATCCCCGCATGTTGCAGCTATTTTTTCACGTCGCTGTCGCTATCCTCATGCCTTGTAGCTATTTTCTCGCCTTGCTGTTGCTATCCCTGAACATTGTAGCTATTTTCTCATGACGCTACTGCTATCCTTATGCATTGCCACCATCTGCTAGTGCACCATATGCTGCTACACATTGGTTGCTGGTGTAGGACCCTTGTGTTTGTGCTCCACCTCCTGTTGGACTCAAATGCTACTTTTGCCTCCTTTTGGTTTGTCTTCCTTGGCTATTTTGTTAGTTTTCTAATGCTGTTACTAGAAGTCTTTCGAATGTGCTTGGACATGTTGTTGTTGCTAGTATACCCTCCTAGATGTGCAAGGATGTCTACTTTTGCTGGTATAGCCTCCTGAACCTGCAAGGATGTCTGTTGCTACTGGTATACCCTCCTAAATGTGCAGGGACATCTACTGTTGCTGGTATACCCTCCTACACCTACAAGGATGCCTGCTGTTATTGGTATACCCTCCTGGACATGTAGGGACATGTTGCTGGTCTGCTGGAAAAACTCCTCAATGTGCTAGTGTGGTGGTTGGTTGTTGTTATCACCTTTGTGAGGGCTTGTTGGTGCGGTGGCTGTCTTGGTAAGGGTTTACTAATGTAGGTGGCCAGCTACCTTGCTCTCTTTCTTTCCTCCTTAGTTGGCTGCACCTTGCTGCTTGTCCTTGGTGGCTACTGCACTCTCCTTGGCTAGCTACCTTGCTGCCTCTCCTTGGTGGCTACTGCACTCTCCTGGGCTAGCTACCTTGCTGCCTCTCCTTAGTGGCTACTACACTCTCCTTGGCCAACTACCTTGCCCTACAATTAACGGCTAGATTTAAGTCCTAAAATTTAGGGTCAATGGTCAACATTGACTTCCTAAAATTTAGGGTCAACGGTCAACCTTAACCCTTAAAATTTAGGGTTACAGTCAATGTTAACTCCTCAACATCTGGGTTGACCTATCATCACTGGTTTCTCCCAATGACCTTACTACATCTCAATGGCATTTATAACAAAAAATCAACACATACAACTATATGAGATGGTGTTGACAACAAATCCAACATTAGCCATCAAAGATGGGCTCAACATTGCTATATATAACTAACCCTCCATTATATTTTACTACTTCCTTCAGCACCTTAGAGTCTCTTGTCATATGTGAAGAGCAACCACTGTCCAGGGTCCATGGATTTTCTTTCTTGGAAGCTTTTATGGCAATTTCCACAACCATAGTCATTTCCCTTCCTCTTCTTCTTGTTCGGCCAAACATAGGAGCATATGTAGGTGTTCTCCTTTGCACTCTTTGATTGAGCAGTAATGTCAACCATTCCTCAGTAGTATGTCTAGCCTTTTTACATCTTCTACAAATTTCTTTCAACATATCAAATTTGTTTCTTAGTGGAATACGACTTTTTTTCACTTATGGTTGTCTCCTTTCTTAATAAAGTCTCCCCCTACACTCTTTCCCTACATTCCTTTTTATTATAGGCCCATTACTTCAACACACACTAGCCTTATGCCCATACTTACTACAGCATCAGCAAATTCCTTTAAATCTAAATTTTCTTCTTTCAACAAGTTCATGTCTCTTATCTTCAACACCTATTGTGGCAACCTTCTTTCTATCTTTGACAACTTGTCCCCTTTGGATAAGAGTTTTCATCACATTTTTCCTAACCCATTTTAGCTTGGGATGGTTTCTCTTCTCCATAACATCATTTTGCTTGCTTTTAGGCATAAACACAATTTTCTTCTTCTCTTTTACCCTCTCATTTGGCTTTTCAACATAGCTAAGTCCTTTCTCCTTGTGGAATAAGGTCTTTATTTGTTTAGACACTCATCCAACTTTTTGGTAGAATCCTCCTTAATAGCATTTGTTAAAGTGGACTTTCCTCTCACTTCCATAACTTGTATAAAGCTTTCTTCATACTTCTTCAATTCAAATTTAGCCTTGTGGAGCTTGGCTTGCAAATTCAGCACTTTTTTCTCTTGTGCAATCACCTTAGCACCAAGATCTTCGTGTATATTTCCTTACTTTGCCTCAAGTACATTCAGCTCCTCAATTCTTTACAAGTACTTCGTCTCTTTCACTTTAAACTCCTTTTCTTTTACTTGGAGATCAGATTTACAAAGTAGAATTTTTATTTAGCCTTTTAAGATTATTTACGTCCTTTTCTACTTGCCATTTTTATGCAGACAAGCTCTCAATTCATTCTCAAGTTGCTGCACCACCACTTTCTCTTCCTTTTCAGCTAATTCCTCATCACTTAAGGATTCTTTTTCATCATTTACCTATGTAACTAGCACATTGTCTAAAGCATCATCAGCTTCTTCAAAATTTTCTTCATTCAACTTGCTCAAGAATTTTCTTCTTTTGGATTTGAAGAGTTTCTATTTCCCTTTGGCGTTTGAATTCCTAACTTTAGAATAGCTAGATTTCTTTGTTCTTCTCCTTAGGGCTGGCTCATCATCATCATCATTGTCCACTTCTTTTCTCTTTAGGCAATCCACGACAAAATGCCTAATGCCGCTACAACTAAAGCACTTTAAGGGTAATTTTCCCTTGTACTTCCCTTTTCCTTTCCTTACATTTTTGGTGATATATGTCATGAATTTATCAAGTTCAATATTACCATCTTTTTCTTCAGAGTTGCTATCAAATTCTTTTTCTTGTTCTTTAATCTTTAATTTCTTTATTGCCTTGAAGGTCAACTCTTTCTCTGCATTAGACTTTTTTTCTTTCTTCATTGGGGCTATTCTCATATTATAAGCCACTAATATGCTATGTTAATCATCCAGTGGTAGCCTATCTAAATGTCTATCTTTTATGGAGGAAACTTTGGCATTAAAAGCTTCTAGTAAGATTTTAAGTATCTTCCTTACCACAGTAGCATCGTTAATCTCCTCTTCATAGCTTCTAATGGAGTATACAATTTCATTTCCTCTTGTAAAGGAGGCATCCATCGATTCATCATTTAGTATCTTTATATCTTCAAATATGCTTTTCCAGATTTGTACCTTGGCTTCTCTTACAACCTTGTCTCCTTCAAAAATATTCTTTAATTTGTTCCAAATTTGTTTCGTTGTGTTGAACCCCATCACTTTTGTGAATTCATTATCTGATAAAGAGGCATGTAAGGCATTTCTAGTCTTTTCATCATACTCTATGTTCTTCTTATCAGTAAGCGTTGTAGTAGCACCTTTAGCAATAAGAGTGAAGCTACTGACAGCAAATTTGAACACACCCAAACCAAGTAACAATAGATATAAGAGTATTCTATTCTTCCATAAGAGGGAAGCTATTGACAATAAGAATGCCCTTATTGTTAACACTGTTCATGCTCTACATGATATTAACCAGTAGTAGATGTAAAGATTCATAGTAGCAACAAAACTTTCAGATCAAAGCAAAATAGATCAACAAAGGAAACCAAGCTTTGATACCAATTAATGAGGACCTTCTTAGATCTCATACTGAGAGGAGAAAGGAGTGAATTAGTGTGAGATGCTTACTTTTTACAAATCTACCATAATTAAACCTTTGTGTCCTATTAAAGTCGATGATCCAATTTTATCTTGCTTCTTTACATGAGAATGGCCATATGAATATCAATCAAGCATAAGCACTCGAGAACACATAGAAGTTTTTACGTGGTTCACCCACAATGTATAAGTTACGTCCACGGTGTAATACAATCACTCCTAGATCACACAATTCACTCCTATTATTAAGGAATACAACTGATGTTATGGAAAGATTACTCCTTAACCACTATGGAAGGATTACTCCTTAACCACTAACAATGATATCCTGATCACTCCAAAGGTTTCTCACCCTTTTTCAAGAAGTACATAAAAAGTTTATGACAAAAAACTTCCTGAGAAAGATTACTCAATATGCACAAGTTGTTATGAAAGCAAACTAATCTTCTCCTTTCTCTCTGTTGTTCTCTCCTTCCTCACTGCTAGTCTTTACCTTTTACATTGCAGGTCCCTAACTTCTACACTATAGGTCTCTACCTTTTGCACTTCTAGTCTTTGCCTGATGCATTATGGGTCTCTATCTTCTATACTTTGGGTCTCTACCCTCTGCACTATTGGTCACAGCTTTCTACACTACTCTGCAATTTTCTCTTTTGCAATTTTCTTGACCTATCATGCTCTCATTTGCAGTTTTCTCTCCTCGGTAAGTTCTCTCCTTCTTTCTGTCATGCACTCTCTCTTTCTCTTCTATTGTTGCTATTGTCTCTTTCTTGCTACCGTTGTTGCCTCCTTTTACTGTGAACTCTCTCTTCTCTTCAACTATTGGATTTCTCTTTCATTTTCAAAAGCTGTTGCTGTCCCTCCTTTGCAGGTTCTCTCTTCTGCAATTCTTTCCTTTGTAAGTTCTCTCCTTCGTTGTCAGTGCTACCTATTTCTACCTTAGCAGGTTCTCTCCTTTGTATGTTTTCTCCTTCTCTTTTTGGTGGCTTCTCTTTACCGTTCTCTCCTTTTCCTCTTAGTAACTGCTCTTTGTCGTTCTTCAACACTCTCTCTTGGCATTGTGCAGCACACAATCTCTCTTGACAACTACATGGCCATTTATATGCCTTGAATTTAGGGTTGCCTTACAATCAATAGTCAACATTGATTCCCAAGGCTTTTCCTATGATCAACGATTAGAATTTATTCCTAAGGGTTGCCCTACAATCAACAGTCAACATTAATTCCTAAAATTTAGGGTCAATGGTCAACATTGACTCCTAAAATTTAAGGTTAGCGGTCAACATTAACTCATTGAATTTAAGGTTGACCTATCATCAACAGTTTTGACAAACGATCTTTCTACATCTTAAGCTCCTTTTCCTTGTTCACAATGCTTTAACGAATCTCTTTGATAGGTACAAATTGCACTTGTGGGCAAGCCATAACCTGCATTGCCAGATCCTGAGCAATTTCTGTGGCCACTTCCTTAATAGGCTATTTATTTGCTAGTGCTGCCAACACTTTGTAAATGCAGCAAACACATTTCAAAGGCATTCATAAAATCAAATTTACAAGAAGAAATCTATGAGATTCTGTTGACAACGAATCCAACATTAGCCATTAAAGATGGGCTCAACAAAAACAACCTCAATTTTTAACTCCCTCCTTTTGTTTTTGCTTTTCCCCCTTGATAATTTCTTCCCCTTTATTTGATTTTTCCCTTTGGATTTATCAAACAACTCTCCCTTTTGATCAATATATACTCTCTTTGGATTTATGCAAAATATCTCCCCATTTGGTAACAAATCTAAAGAATAATAAAAGAGGGAAAGGGATGGGGTATTTGTTGAGCTCATCTTTAATGGCTAATATTGGATTTGTTGTAAATAGCATCTCATATTGTTGTTCATGTTGATTTGATGTTTTGAATATTGTTAAGATGCATAAAAGTTGTTGGGCAAAAATGGTGATGGTAGGTCAACCTTAAAGTCAATGAGTCAATGTTGAACATTGACCCTAAATTTTAGGGGTCAAAGCTTGCCGTTGACCCTTAACTATTAATCCTAAATTTTAGGAAGTCAATGTTTACTATTGACCTTAAAGTTTAGGAATCAAATATAGTCGTTGATTGTAGGGCAAACTTTAGGAATCAACACTGGCAATTGATAAGTGTGCAACCCTAATCTTAAGACTATAAATATCTACATGCATCTTGCAAGAAAATGTGTGTGCTGCAGAATTTTGAGAGAGCCAACCAAAGGAGAGAGAATGGCAAACCTAAAGGTAAGGAGGGTGAATGACAAAGAGAGAGGTAGCCACCAAAGAAGAGAGTTACCAGCCAAGGTAGAGAAGGCACCCACCAAGGGAGGTGCAACCAAACAAGGAAAGTGCGATAGACAACCAAGGAGTGATTAGCAAGCCAAGGAAGGTGCAACAGTAGCCAACCAAAGCAAAGGTGATAGCAACCACCAAAGAAGGAGGCAATCACACCAACCAAAGGAGGAGTTGCAGCAATCAACAGCCACACTAAAGGAAGAAGGAGGTAGCCATACCAAAAGGAGAACAAGGTGCAACAACCAACAACCACACCAAGGTGAGAAAAACGTGCAGCAACCAATAGCCACACCAAAAAGAGCATAAGAACATGCAACAGCCACACCAAACCAAAGGAGAACATGCAACAGTCAATAGCCACACCAAACTAGAGGAGAGAACTTGTAGTAGTCACACCACACAAGGGGACAAGGTATGCAGCAGCCACACTAAACCAAAGAAGAAGGTGTGTAACAGCTACACCAAACTAAAAGAGAGAGTGTACAACAACCACACCAAAGAAAGAAGAAGATAGTAGCTAGTTAAACCAAAAGGAGAAGGAACTGCAGGTAGCAATAGTAGAACATGTAGGTAGCAATAGTAGCATGTGTAGGCAGCAATAGTAAAATGTGCAAGCAATAATAACAGAACTTGTAGGTAGCAATAGCAACATGTGCAAGCAGTGGTCAACAATAGCAGAACATGCAGGGAGTGGCCAACAACAGCAGAATCTGCAAGCAGCGACAACAACACATGTAGGCAATGATAACAGATGGTGCAGGTAGCAATACTAGTACGTGTAGGTAGCGATAACAACACATGCAGGCAATGATAGCATAACTTGCAGGCAACATAATAGCACGTATAGGCAGCAATAGCAGCACGTGCAAGCAACAATAGTAGTAAGTCTAGCAGCTTGTAGTAATAGAGGATAAAATGTGTACCGATAGCAAGTTTGGTAACTTGCTACAGCAAAAGAGAAAACATACCTAGTAGTAAGTCTGGTAACTTGTAGTAGTAGAGGAGACAACTTGCCAAGGAAGCAGGTGAGATAGCACTAGCAGGAAAGGAAGGGGAAGATCTGCAATCTGCCCTAATACCTTGTGTAGTGTTAGTTACTAAACTCTTGATAAACTTGTTGAAAAAGGGTGGAATACCCTTATAGTGATTAGATCATTGTAAGTGGATAAGGAGTAGTCCTTCCATAAGTAGTTAAGAAGCGATCTTTCCACACCATAACTGTATCCCATAATAATAAGAATGAATTGTATGATTTATGAGTGATCCTATCACACCGTGGATATAGCTCACACATTATGGGTGAACCACATAAAAATTATCATGTGTTCTTGGGTGCTTATGTTTGATTAATATCCATACAACTTCTCTCACATAAAGGAAAAAAAATAAAAATTTGGATCATTGACTCTAACAAGTCATGGAGGTTAATCTTAAAAGATTTATGAAAGGCAAATATCACATATTGATTTACCCCTCCTCAGTGTGAGACCTAAGCAACTTTTGGTAACATCTGTTCACCAAACCTCTATCAAGAGAGATTGTTGAGCCCAT
This sequence comes from Ceriops decandra, assembly GCA_020615895.1. Taxonomy (NCBI): domain Eukaryota; kingdom Viridiplantae; phylum Streptophyta; class Magnoliopsida; order Malpighiales; family Rhizophoraceae; genus Ceriops; species Ceriops decandra. The sequence goes on from JAHLGO010000090.1 coordinate 3,806,431, forward strand.
CTTTGATGGCTAATATTGGATTTGTTGTCAACAACATCTCATATTGTTGTTCGTGTTGATTTAATGTTTTGAATGACGTTGAGATGCATAGAAGTCATTGGTCAAAACCATTGATGGTAGGTCAACTAAAGTCAATCAATCAATATCTATTGACCCTAAATTTTAGGAGTTAAGGTTGATCGTTGAACCTTGACCATTGACTTTAAATTTTAAGAAGCCAATGTTGACCATTGACCTTAAATTTTAGAAATCAAATCTAGCCATTGATTGTAAGGCAACCTTTGCAAATCAACAATGATTGTTGATGATCATGTAACCCTAATCTCAAGGCTTTATAAATAACCCCATGAACCTTGCAAGACAAGTGGGTGTTGCAGAATTTTAAAAGAAGAACAACAAACCTAATTATGGTATCCAGCCAAGAGAGGTGCAACCAATGATGGGAGTAGCTGGCCACCATAAGGAAAGGTATAGTAACTAGCCACACCAAAGAGAGATGCAACAACCAGTCACACCAAGAAGAAGGTGCAACAGCTAGCCACGCAAAGGAAAGCAGCAATTGGAAAACCAAACCAATCAAGGAGAGTGCAACAGCTGGCCAAAGAAAAGGTGACAACAACCATTAACAAAGGAGGCAACCACACTAACCAAAGAAGGAAGTTTAGCAACTGACAGCCACACTAAACCAGCAAAGGAGAAGGTGTACAATAGTCACACCAAACCAAAAGAGAGGGTGTGTAGCAGCCATACCAAAGAAAGAAAAAAGGCGGCAGTTGGCCAATCTAAAAGAAGAAGGAACCTATTGTAGTAAAGGTAGGTAGCTATACCAGCAGCAGCCCATAACAACCAGCAGCAACTTGCAACACCAATAGCAGCCCGCAACAATCAACAACAACTCACAATCCTAGCAATTGCAGCACATCTAGCAAGCAATTCAAGCGGTTGTAGCATGTCCAGTAAGCAAACCAGTAATTGCAAATTACAAAAATAGTAGCAAGGTTCGAGCAAAAGGAGCAGTAGCAAGGTCTAGGTAGAAGATGCAGGCAAACCAACAAGTGCAGAAAAACTAGCAATTGCAGATTTCAACACTAGCAGCACATCCAACAACCTGCAGTAGGCGCGACCAATAGCAACCACAACTAACAATTGCAACAATAGGAGAAAGCATAGGTAGCACAAGCAGAATGTACATGTAATGATAATAGAATGTATAGGCAGTAATAGTAGCATGCATAGGCAGCAATAGCACCACGTGCGAACAGTAATAGCAAAAAGTGAGGGTAACGATAATAGCATGTATAGGCAACAATAGTAGCACATACATGCAATGATAATAGATCTTGCAGGCAGCAATAGCAGTAGGTTTGGTAGCTTGCTACACCAGACGAGAAAATGTACCCAACAACAGGTTCGGTAGCTTGCTACAGTAGAGGAGAAAACATGCCTAGTAGCAGGAGGAGAAAACTTACCTCGACAGTAACGCAAGCAGTAAAAGTTATGAGGTAAGCAGCACTAATTGTAAAGGAAGGAGAAGATCTATGTTTTGCACTAGCAGCTTATGCATATTGAGTGATCATTCTCAAGAATGTGTCAGTGACTAAACTCTTGATAAACCTATTGAAAAAAGGTGGGATACCCTTCAAGTGATTAAGAGATCTTTGTAAGTGGTTAAGGAGTAATCCTTCCATAACATTGTTGTATCCCTTGATAACAAAAGTATATTATGTGATTTAGGATGATCCTATCACACCATGGATATAACTCACACATTGTGGGTCAACCACATAAAAATTGTCATTTGTTCTTAGGTGCTTGTGTTTTATTAATATTCGTATGACTGCTCTCACATAAAGAAGAAATAAATATTGGATCATTGGCTCTAACAAGTCATAGAGGTTAAATCTGGATAGATTTGTAAAAAGTGAATATCTCACACTGATTCACCCCCTTCTCAATGTGAAACCTAAAAAGGTCCTCATCAAGTGGTATCCAAGCTTGGTTCCTTTGTTGATCCAATTTGCTCGCCTTGATTTGAAGTTATTTGTTTTATCTCAACTGCTAATTGAGATCATAGATAACATGAACAGTGTTAATAGCAAGGGCATCTCTACTTTTTATAGACAGAATTATCAATTATGGAAGAATATAATGCTCCTATATCTAATGTCACTTGTTCTTGATGTGTTTAAATCTACCGTTAGTGGCTTCATCCCTGTTACTAAAGGTAATGCAATGACACTTGCTAATAAGAAAAATTTGAAGTGTGATGGAAAGGCAAGAAATGCCTTATATGCCTTCTTGCCAAATAAAGAATTCATTAAGGTGATGGGGTGCAACACAGCAAAGCAAATCTGGGACAAATTGAAGAACATTTACGAAGGATACAAGGTTGTAAAGGAAGCCAAGCTATAAATGTAGAGGAGCAAATTCAAAGACATAAAAATGCAAAATGATGAGATTGTGGATGCGCTCTTTATAAGAGAACAAAATTATGTGTTCTAGCAGAGGCTATAGAGAGAAGATCCACGATGGTATTGTGGTAAAGAAAATATTTAAAACCTTGTTGGAAGCTTACAACACCAAAGTCTTTTCCATAGAAGATAAAGATCTGGATAGGTTGCCCTTAGATGTCCTACATGGTATATTTGTGGCTTATGGGTTGAGAATAGCCCTCATGAAGAAAGAAAATAAGTCTAAGGTGGAGAAGGAGCTGACCTTTAAGGTAATGAAGAAGTTAAAGATTAAAGACTGAGAAAATGAATTTGACAATAGCTCAAATGAAGAAGATAGTGATATTAAATTGGATGAAGTCATGGCATACATCACTAGGAACTTGAGAAAAGGAAAAGGGAAGTACAAAGGAAAATTACCCTAGAAGTGCTTCAAGTGTGGAGCAATTGGGCACTTTTCCATACACTGCCCAAAGAGAAAAAAGAAGCAAATAGTGAGAATAATGATGACCAGTTCCAAGGAGGAGGACAAAGCAATCCAATTACTCTAAAGCTAGATATTCAAATGCCAAAGGGAAAGAGAAATTCTCTAGATTCAAAAGAAGGAATTTTCTGAGCAAGTTGGATGAAGAAGATTCTAAAGAAGAAATTGATGATGATTCCAATGATGAGGTTACGAAAGATGTGCTGGTTACTCAAGTAAATGATGATAAAAAATCTTTAAATGATGAGGAATCAACAAAAAAGGAAGAGGATGAGTTGGTTCAACAACTTGAGAATGAGTTGAGAGCTTGTTTGCACAAAAATAGCAAGCTAGAAAAAGAGGTAAAGCATATTGAAAAGCTATATGAAAATTCTACTATTGATGAATTTGATCTCCAAGTGAAGGTAAAGGAGTTTGAAGCAAAAGAGTACTTAAAGAGAATTGAGGAGCTAATCATGCTTATGGTAGAGCAAGGCAAGATACATGAAGATCTTAGTGTTAAGGTGATTGCATAAGAACAAGAAGTGCTGACTTTGCAAGCCAAGCTCCACAAGACTAAGTCCGAACTGAGGAAGTATGAAGAAAGCTTTATACAAGTCATGGAAGTGAAAGGAGAGTTATCTTCAGCAAATTCCATCAAGAAGGATGCTACCAGAAAGTTGAATGAGTACCTAAGTAATCAAAGACCTCATTCCATAAGGAAGAAAGGACTTGGCTTTATTGAAAAGTCAAATGAGAAGTTAGAAGAAAAGAAGAAAATTGTGTTTGTACTTAAAAGCCAACACAATGGCATAATGGAGAAGAGAAAACAACCTAAGCTAAAATGGGTTAGGAAAGATGTGGTGAAGGCTCCCATCTAAAGGAGCTAGGCTATCAAAGATGGATAGAAGCTTACCACAACAGTTGCTAAAGAAAGGAGACATGAATTGGTTAAAGAAGAAAATCCAAATTTGAAGGATTTTCGTTGGAGCTATGGTAAGTATGGGCACAAGGCTAATATATGTTGGAATACTTGGACTATAATGAAGAGGAATGTGAGGCAAGAGTCCAAGGGGAGACTTTATCAAGAAAGGAGACAATCTTAGGTGAAAAAAAGCCAAATTCCACTGAGAGACAATTTTGATTTGCTAGGAGAGTTTTGTGGAAGATGTGAAAGGGTTGGACACATTACTGAGGATTGCTTGACATTGTTGCCTAGTCAAAGAATGCAAAGAAGAACACCTACACATGAGCTTATATTTGACTAACCATTACTGCCCAATCAAGGAGTGCAAAGGAGAATACTTATACATACTCCCACATTCGGCCAAAGAAGAAGAAGAGGAAGAGAAACATCTATGGTTATAAAAGTAGCCTTAAAGGATTCCAAGAAAGAAAAGTCATAAATCCTAGACAATGGCTGCTCTTCACACGTGACAGGAGACTCCAAGATGTTAAAAGAAGTAGTAAAATATGATGGAGGGTCTATCAAATTTGGCAATGATGGTTTCTTAAAGATTCAAGGTATCAATACTATTGAAATTGGTGAAGAAAAACTGAAATCAAAGAAAGTGCTTTATGTTAAAGGGCTAAAACACAATCTCATTAGTGTTAGCCAACTTTGTGATGATGGACATGAAGTTACCTTCAACAAGAGTGGTTGTATGATAAAAAGACTAAGGGATGGTGTTGTTCTTACTAAGGGTAAAAGAACAAATGGAAATTTGTACCAAGTTTCCAAAAGCAAAAACACATCCTTTATGAGCACTAAAGATGAGAAGTTGCTGTAGCATAGAAGATTGGGACATCTTGGACAAAAGGGGCTGAACAAGCTATCCAAAAATGAAGCTATGAGAGATATATCCAAGTTGAGAAGAGAGAGAGATGCAATTTGCAGCACATGTCAAAAAGGAAAGATGGTGAATGCTCCCCATAAAAATATGGAGATCCAAACAAAAAAAACCATTAGAGCTCATCAACTTAGACATCTATGGTCCTATGAGACAAAGATCAACCAAGGGTGATAGGTACTTCATCTCCTTTATTGATGATTTTACAAGAATGGCTTGTATTATGTTCTTGAAACATAAATTAAAGGTTTTCAATAATTTCAAGAGCTACAAGAGGTTGGCTAAAAACTAGTTGGGGGGAAAAATTAAAAGGCTCAGGACAGATAATGGGAAAGAATACACATACAATTGATTTGAAGATTATTTGGAGAGTGAAGCATGAATATGCTAGTCCCTACACACCCCAACAAAATGGAGTGGCCAAAAGGAAGAATAAAAGCCTAGTGGAGATGGCAAGAACCATGTTGGCTAAGCATGGTACTTCACGTGGCTATTAGAGAGAGGTTATCACCATTGCAACTCAGATTCAAAAAAAATGCCTAATGAGATGGCATACAGAGAAGACACCCCACGAGCTATGGTATGGAAAGAAGCCAAGTGTAAAACACTTTAAAGTATTTGGAAGCTCGTGCCTTATTAAAGTCAAAGGTAAGCATCTCAAAAAATTTGATGAGAAGGCTGATGAAGGCATATTTTTAGACTAGTACCAAATGGAAAAGGCTTCAGATGCTACAACAATAGGTTGCTAAAAATGGTGGACAGCTTTGATGTTAAAGTGATTGAAAATGGTGCTTCAATGCAATCACAATATGAGGAAGTTGAAGATGCCATGTATGATAGTCAAAAAGAGTCTGAAAGTGATGAATTCGAGGTTATTCAGCATGAGGAAGATGTTGATTCTTAAGTTATAAGTGATGATGAAGAAGAATCAAAGCATTCTCTAACATATAGAAAAGTCATAGCTGAAGTTGAGGCTAAAAACATTATTGGTAGGAAAGAGAACTCTATGCAAACTAAAAGAAGACAAAGAGGTGACGAACAAACCTCATTAATTTCCAAGGTTGAACCCAGGTTTATGGAAAAAGCATTAAAGCACAAGGAATGGGTGGCTGCTAAATAAATGAAGAGCTTGACCAAATTAAAAAGAACAACACTTGGTCTTTAATACCTAGACCTAAAGGGAAAAACATCATTGGAACCAAATGGGTATTCAAAAATAAGCTCAATGAAAAAATTGAGGTGATAAAAAACAAGGGAATACTTATATGCAAAGACTACTCACAAGTAAAAGGTGTTGACTTTGAAAAGACCTTTGCTCCAATGGCTAGACTTAAAGTAATCAAAATATCATGGCCATTGTTGCTCAAAGGAACTATAAAGTCTATCAGATGGATGTGAAGTCTGCATTTCTGAATGGAAAGCTTAAAGAAGAGGTATTTATCGAATAGCTTGATGGTTTTATACTTGATCATGATGGCTTAAGTGTTTGCAAATTGAACAAGGCTTTATAAGGCTTAAAGCAAGCTCCAAGAGCATGGTATTCCAAGCTGGATACATGCCTTAAACATATGAAGTTCAGAAAAGAGCATATGGACAACAACTTGTATATAAAGGAAGATAACCAAGGCAAGTTAATTGTTGTGGTTTATATTGATGACATAATCTTTGTTGTAAAAAAGAAAGCCCTATGCATTGCCTTTGCTGAGCAAATGAAAAAGAAGTTTGAGATGTTCATTATTAGTGAAACGAAATTCTTCTTAAGATTACAGGTTTTGCAAAGTGAGGCTAAAATTTTTCTTTTTTAAGAAAAGTATGCTTGTGAGTTGTTAAAAAGGTTTGGGATAGAGAACTCTAAACAAGTAAGCACTCCTATCATAGTTGGAACAAAGTTATGCAAGGATAAAGAAGGCAATATGGTTGATCAAAAGGAATACAAAAAGTTGATTAAAAGCTTACTTTATTTAATAGCATCACAACCTGATATTGTTTTTGTTGTAACACTTAGTGCTAGATTTCAATATGACCCCAAGGAATCTCATCTCATGGTGGTTAAGAAAATACTAAGGTATGAAGGGCACAATAAATTATAGGTTGGTTCATGATAAGAGTGGACAACTTAATTTGTATAGGTATATAGATGTTAATTGGTTGTGACAACCAAAGTGCCATCAATTTATCAAAGAATTCTGTCCAACACTCCAGAACTAAACATATTGAAATCAAGTACCACTTCATTAAATAAAAAGTGGAGAAAAATGAAGTAAAACTAGAGTATGTGTCAACCATGGAGCAAGTTACTGATATATTCACCAAACCTCTGTCAAGAGAGATGTTTTAGAAGTTAAGGTTGGCCTTATATGTTCAGCCACCCTTTAGAGACTAATGTATTCTTTAACCCCACTTCCCTTCCCTCTTCTATTATTCTTTGGGTTTATTGTCAAAGGGGAAGATATTTTTCATAAATCCAAAGAGAGTATATATTGATTAAAAGGGGGAGTAGCTTGATAAATAAAGAGGAAGAAATTGTCAAGGGGAAGAAGAAGAAAAAAAGGGGGAGCTAGTTAAGGGAGATGCATGTTTAAGGGGGAGCTATGAATGTCAAAGGTTGTTATATGTGCATTGTTGGATTTAATATGTTACCAACAAATCCAAAGGGGGAGATTGTTCAGCTCATCTTTAATGGCTAATGTTAGATTTGTTGTCAATAGCATCACATCATTGTTCATATTGATTTGATGTTTTGAATGTCATTGAGATGCAGAGAAGTCATTGGTTAAAACCATTAATGGCAAGTTAACTAAAGTTAATGAGTCAATATTGACCATTGACCCTAAATTTTAAGAATCAAATATGGTCGTTGATTGTAGGGTAACCTTTAGGAATCAACAATGACCATTGATGATCATATAACCCTAATCTTAAAGCTCTATAAATAACCTTATGCACCTTGCAAGACAAGTGTATGCTACAGAATTTTAAGAGAAGAATGGCAAACCTAATTGTAGCAGTCAACCAAGAGAGGTGTAACCAAGGATAGGAGCAATCGGCCACTATAAGGAAAGGTGCAACAGCTAGCCATACCAAGAAGAAGGTGTAGCAGCCAGCCACACCAAGGAGAGTAGTAGTCAGAAAACCAAACCAAAGGAGAAGAGCAGCTGGAAAACCAAACCAATCAAGGAGAGTGCAGTAACAGGCTAAAGAAGAGGTAACAATAACCATCAACAAAGGAGGTAGCCAAACCAATTAAAGGAGGAGGTTCAGTAGTCGACAGCCACACTAAAGCAACAAAGGAGAAGGTGTACAATAGCCACACCAAACAAAAAAAAAAGGGTGCGTAGCAACCACACCAAAGAAAGAATAAGACAATAGCTAGCCAATCTAAACAGGGAAGGAACCTATTATAGCAAAGGCAGAGAACTATACCAGCAGTAGCCCATAACAACCAGTAGCAACTTGCAACACCAACAGCAACTTGCAATCCCAGTAAGCAATTCTAGCAACTATGGATTGTAAGAGTAGTAGCAAGGTCAAGGCAAAAGGAGCAGTAGCAAGGTCAAGGTAGAAGGCACAACAGCAAGGTCTAGGTAAAAGGTGTAGGCAAACCAATAGGTGCTGAAAAACCAACAATTGCAGATTTCAACAGTAGCAACACATCTAGTAACTTGCAGCAGGCATGACCTATAGCAACTACAACTACTAACTGTAGTAGCAGGAGATAGGAAAGGTAGCACAACCATAACATACAAGCAATGATGGTAACACACATAAGCAACGATAGCAACAAGTGTAGGCCATAATAAAAGCATGCGTAGGTGATGATAGCAGCATGTGCAGGTAGTGATAGCAACATGTACAGACAGTAATAGAAAAAAGTGTAAGCAGCAACAATAACACGTTTGAGCAGCAATAGCAGTATGTACAAGTAGCAATAGCAAACTGTGCAGGCAGTAATGGTAGAACGTCTAGGCAACTATAGTAGCATATGTAAGCAATAATAGCAACAGGTCTAGCAATTTGCAGTAGCAGAGGGGAAAACATATCCTAGTAGCTTGCAACAAAAGAGGAGAAAATGTACTTGACAACAAGTCCAATAGTTTGCAGTAACAGGAGGAGAAAATTTACCCTAATAGCAGGGCAAGTAGCACTGCTAGGAAAGTAAGGAAAAGATCTATGTTCTACACTAATGACTTATGCATATTGAGTGATCCTTCTCAGGAAAGTGTTAGTCACTAAACTCTTGATAAACTTGTAGAAAAAGGGTGAGATACCCTTAGAAAGATTGAAAGATCAACTCCTTGATCGGGAAATCATTGTAAGTGGTTAAAGAGTAGTCCTTCCACAACATTTTTGTATCCTTTGATAACAAGAGTGGATTGTGTGATTTAGGAATGATCCTATCACGCCATGGACATAGCTCACACATTATGGGTGAACCACATAAAAATTGTTGTGTGTTCTTGAATGCTTGCATTTGACTAATATTCGTATGGCCATTCTCACATAAAAAAGAAATAAATATTGGATCATTGGCTCTAACAAGTCATAGAGGTTAAATCCAAATAAATTTATAAAAAGTAAATATCTCACATTGATTCACCCCCTTTTCAATATGAAACCTAAAAAGGTCCTCATCTTTAAGCCTCTAAAGGAGTGGCTGAACATATAAGTTCAGCCTTAACTTTTGGAATATCTCTCTTGATAGAGGTTTGGTGAATATATTTGCAACTGCTCTATGCTAGGCACATACTTCAGCTTTACTTCATTTTTCTCCACTTTTTCTTTAATGAAGTAGTACTTGATTTCAATATGTTTAGATCTGACGTATTGGATAGGATTATTTGATAAATTGATGGCACTTTGGTTGTCACAACTAATCAATAATGGTAGCTACACATTCACCTTCAAATCTTCAAGTTGTTGTTTTATCCATACTATTTGAGTACAAGCATGAGTAGTAGTCATATACATTAGGCTTCTATTCTTTCTTTTAGTGATTATTTTTTGTTGAGGTATGTAAGGACTATAATGTTTATACTTTACTCCTTGCTTTTCCAAAGAATTTTTAAATTTATTGTAAGTGTATTCTGTCCCATTGTCTATCCTGAGTCTTTTAATTCTTCTCCCCAATTGATTTTCTTTTAGCCTTCTATAGTTCTTGAAATTAAGAAAAGCATCTAATTTATGTTTCAAAAACATAATATAAGTCATTCTTGTAAAATCATCAATCACCCTTTGATGATTTTTGTCTCATAGGCCCACAGACATCTGAATGAATAAGCTCTAATGACTTCTTTGTTTAAATCTCCATATGTTTATGAATAAGCATCATTACTTAATCCTTTTACCATGCAGCCACTCTTACTGAAAGTACCTTCGTGCTCATTATCACAAAGTTGACTAACACTAATTAAATTGTGTTTTAGCCCTTCAACATAAAGCACTTCCTTTGATTTAGCTATTTTGCACCAATTTCAACAACACCAACACCTTTAATCTTCAAAGCACCATTATTACCACATGTGACTAACCCTCTATTATATTTTTTTTTACTTTCTTCAGCACCCTGGAGTCTCCTGTCATGTGTGAAGAGCAACCACTCTTAAGGATCCATGGCTTTTTTTTCCTGAAAGCTTTTAAGGCAACTTCCACAACCATTACCATTTCCCTTCCTCTTCTTCTTCTTTGGTTAAATGTAAGAGCATATATACGTGTTCTCCTTTGCATTCTCTAACCTAGTAGCAATGTCAAACATTTCTCAACAATATGTCCAACCTTTTCACATTTTTCACAAATTTCTTCCAATATATCAAATCTGTTTCTTAGTGAAATTTGCCTTTTTTTTTCACTTGAGGCTATCTCCTTTCTTGATAGATTCTCCCTTTAGACTCTTATCTCACATTCCTCTCTATTATAGGTCCATTACTCCAGCACATACTAGTCTTATGCCCATACTTACTACAGCATCAGCAAAATCCTCCAAACCTGAGTTTTTTTCTTTCAACAAATTCATATCCCTTATCTTTAGAACTTATTATGGCAACCATTTTTCCATCTTTGACAACCAATCTTTTTTGGATAGGAGTTTTCTAGCTTGCTCAAGAAATTTTTTTTTTTTTTTTTCAATTTAACGAATTTCTTTTTCCCTTTGGCACTTGAATTCCCAATTTTAGAATAGTTGGATTTCTTTATGCTTCTCCTTGGGGTCGGCTCATCATCATCATCACTGTCTGCTTTTTTTCTCTTTAGGCAGCCCACTGCAAAGTGCCCAATGCCTCCACAACTAATGCACTTCAAAGGTGATTTGCCCTTATACTTCCCTTTTCCTTTCCTCATATTTTTGGTGATATATGTCATGACTTTTTCAAGTTTAGTATCACCATCTTCTACTTCAAAGTTGCTATCAGATTCTTCTTCTTGTTCTTTAATATTTAATTTTTTCATTAGGCCAACTCCTTCTTTTCTTTCTTCATTAGGGATATTATCATTTAATAAGCCACTAATATGTCGTGTAAATCATCCAAGGGTAGCCTATCCAAATCTCTATCTTCTATGGAGAAAACTTTGGCATTAAAAGCTTCTTGTAAGGTTTTAAGTATCTTTCTTACCATAGTAACATCATTGATCTCTTCTCCTAACCTCTAATGAAGCATACAATTTCATTTACACTTGTAAAGAAGTCATCCATGGATTCATAATTCAGCATCTTTATATCTTCAAATCTGCTCTTTTAGATTTGTACCTTGGCTTCCTTCACAACCTTATCTCCTTTATATATATTCTTTAATTTGTCCCAAATTTGTTTGGATATGTTGTACCTTGTCACTTTTGTGAATTCTTTATCTGATAAGGAGGCATATAAAGCATTTATAGTTTTTTCATCATACTATAAATTCTTCTTATCAGTAAACATCATAACACCTTTAATAGCAGGAGTGATGAGGACCTTCTTAGGTCTCACACTAAAAGGACCTTCTTAGGTCTTTATAAATCTTTTTGAATTAACCTCTATGACTTGTTAGAGTTGATAACCCAATTTTTTATCTTTACGTGAGAGCAACTATACAGATATCAATCAAACGCAAGCACCTAAGAACACATGACAATTTTTACATGGTTCACCCACAATGTGTTAGCTATGTCCATGGTATGATAGGATCACTCTTAACTCACAAAATCCACTCTTTTTATCAAAGGATACTATTATGTTGTAGAAGGATCACTTCTTAATCACTTACAATGATATCCCAATCACTTGATGAGTTAATCTTTTGATCACTATAAAGTTTGATCTCTCAATCACTAAAAGAGTTAATCTCCCATTCACTCTAAGGTTTGATCTCTCGATCAATCCAAGGGTCTCCTACCCTTTATAATGAAGACTTTCCTAAGAAAGATCACTCAATGTGCACAAGTTGCTATTGTAAAAAATGGATATTTTCCTTCCTCAATGCAAGTCTTTGCTCAAGCTTTGCCAATCTCTTCTTTACAGGTTATCTTTGCTATAGGTTTTCTCCCCTTACTACTGGTGTTGCCTCCTTCGGCCTTGGTAGGTTTTCTCCTCTGCTACCAGTGTTGCCTGCTTTTGTCTTCGTAGGTTCCTTTTCCTACTACCAATGCTATCTCATCTACTACCTTGGCAGGTTGCCTCACCTGCTTACTGGTGCTACCTTTCCTGCTACCTTAGCAAGTTACCTTACTTGCTACCATGGTAAGTTCTCTTTCCTTGTTGCTAATGCTACCTACCTTGCTACCAAGGCACATTTTCTCCTTTGCTGCTACAAGCTATCGAACTTGCTGCCAGGGCATATTTTCTCCCTACAACTATAAGCTACCGAATCTACTATCAAGGCATGTTTTCTCCCCTACTACTGCAAGCTGCTAGACTTGCTACCAAGGTAGATTTTCTTCCTTGCTACTACAAGCTACCGGACCTACTGCTGGTTGTGTTTGCACTCGCTATTATTACTGCCTACTACAATTTGCTAGCTGTGCTGATATAGGTTATGCTGCTGCAAGCTACTAGATGTGCTACTGTAGATTGTGTTGTTGTAGGTTATGTTGCTACAAGTTATGCCTATTACTAGTCGTGCCTATAAGCTGCTAGTTTCTCCTTGGTTTGCTGCTTGCCCTTGCTACTATTGCTTGCTACTGGTTATACCTATAAGCTACTAGTTTCTCCTTAGTTTGCTACTTGCCCTTACTGCAATTGCTACTGCTAGTTATGCTTGCTATTATACTTGCTGATATTGTTGCTATTAGTTATGCTTGCTACTACACTTATTGGTATTGTTGCCAGTTACAATACCTCTCCTTGAGTGGTTGCTGTAACTTCTTCCTTAGGTGATTGTTGCAACTCCTTCTCCCTTTGGTTTGGCCAGCTATTACCTTCATCTTCTCTTTTTTTATAAGGATCCTTTTAAGTCTCACACTAAGAGGGAGGGTGAATTAATGTGAGATATTCACTTTTTACAAATCTATCCATATTTGACTTTTATGACTTATTAGAGCTAATAAGCTAATATTTATTTCTTCTTTATGTTAGAGCGGGCGTATGGATATCAATCAAATGTAAGCACCCAAGAACAACAATAATTTTTACATGGTTCACACACAATATGTGAGCTACATTCACGATGTGATAGGATCACTCCTAAATCACATAATCTACTCTTGTTATCAAGGGATACAATAATGTTGTGGAAGGATCACTCCTTAACCATTTACAATGATCTCCCAATCACTCCAAGGGTATCCCACCCTTTTTCAATAGTTTATCAAGAGTTTAGTAATTGACTCTTTCTTGAGAAGGATCACTTAATACACATAAGCTGCTACTGTAGAACATGGATCTTCTCCTTCCTTTACTGCCAATGCTGCCTACCCTACAACTAATGCTGCTTGCCTTGCTACCAGGGCAAGTTTTCTCCTCTACTTCAACAAGTTATCAGACCTACTGTTATTATTGCATACATGTGCTGCTATAACTGCCTGCACAATCTGTTATTACTGCTTGCACAATTTGCTATCATTGCCTGTATGTGTTACTATTGTTGCTTACACATGCTGTTGTCGCTGCCTACATGTTTTATTGTCGCTACTTGTACATGTTGCTATGGCTACTTGTGAATTTTCTTATCGGTGCCTACACATGCTAGTTGTGCTATCCTTGCTTTCTTCTGTTGCTACAATTGCTAATTGTGGTTGCTGCTGGTCACGCCTACTGCAACTTGCTGAATGTGTTGCTAGTGTTGAAATTTGCAATTGTTGGTTTTTTTTTGCACTTGCAGTTTACTTATACCTTTTGCTCAGACCTTGGTACTACTCCTGCAATTTGCAGTTGCTAATTTGCCTACTCTTTCTACCCAAACCTTACTACTGCTTTTTTTGCCCAGACCTTGCTACTACTCCGGAAATCTATAGTTATTGGTTTGCTTTCACCTTCTGCCTGGACCTTTCTGCTGCTCTTGTAATCTACAGTTGCTAGTTTGCCTACTAAAAGTGCTATAACTACTGGAATTGCATACTAGATGTGCTACAATTACTAGGATTACGAGCTGCTACTAGTTGTTGCAAGCTGTTGCTAATATTACAAGTTATTATTGGTTGTTGTGGGCTGCTGTTGGTATAGCTCCCTGCCCTTATTGTAATAAGTTCCTTCTCCTTTTGGATTGGTTGGCTACTGCTTTTTTTTTTTCTTTGGTGTGGCTGCTACACTTCCTTTCTTGTAGTTTGGTGTGGCCATCGAATATTGAACCTCCTCCTTTGATTGGTGTGTGATGCAAAAAAACCCCAAAAAGAAGTGGCTTAGGAAGCCAACACACACAAGGAATCAAAGAACAACCAAGAAAGCTAAACCAAAGTTTAATATCACAAAACCTAGACCCACCCTTGGGAGGAACACAAACCTAGGGTATTTAAGAAGGATATGGATGACACACTTCAGAAAAGAAAGGAATTGGGAGTGATAAGTTGATTAAAACACCATAAGAAATACCTCTAACCTTGCTTTCTATTTCACTCAAAGTTATCTGCCTTTTTCTCGAGCATACAAGGGGTGCCTATTTATAGGCTAAGATAGTAATTCTAAAGAGGCACAAATTCCTACTTAGAAGAAATCCTTATTTTGGAGGAATTCCTAAATATGGACAAATTCCAACATAGACAATAAACTCCTATTTAGGATAGACAATAAACTTCTATTTAGGAGGGAATGCTATTACTTATTGTAACCTATTTAAGTATTCTAATTATATTAATTAGGCCTGGACTCTTTGTCAAACTTGAATTTGCACCATTTAAAGCTTGGTTGGTCTGAATGTCTTGAATTAGCCAATTTACTGCTTCTTTAATCTTTTTGGCCCTAACTCATATTATTGGGCCTTCTGGAATGTACAATGGACCTCTTGTATCCCTTGAAGCCTTTCACCTATCATCTCTATGGTTTTCATCATTCCCCCACTCCTCAAAAGGATTCATCCCGAATCATCACCTACATCAAAAGGGGAAAGGTCAGAAACATTAAATGTTGCACTCATATTATACTCACCAAGAAGGTTCAACTTATAAGCATTGTCATTAATTCGGTCTACAACTTAAAAGGGACCATCTCCTCTAGGTTATAGCTTCAAACACCTCTAAGCTAGGAACCATTCCTTACACATATGCACCTAAACCCAATCACCAGGTTCAAATGCCACCTTCTTTCGTCCCTTGTTGACATAGGTTACGTGTTGCTTAGTTCATTTTTCAATATGTTGTCCCACCTTTGCGTGCAATTTTATTATCATGTTAGCCTTGCATTCACCATCTAAGCTGGTATACTCATTGACCAGTGTAGGTACCAAATCCAAAGGAGTCAATGGATTAAAACCATATACAATTTCAAATGGACAGTAACTAGTAGTAGAATGAACACTCCTATTATACGCAAACTCGACATGTGGTAAATACTTTTCCCATGTTTTCAAATTTGTTCGAATAATAGCATGCAAAAGAGTAGAAAGAGTTCGGTTAACTACCTTAGTTTGCTAGATGACAAGCAATTGAAAACAATAGCTTAGTACCTAACTTACCCCACAAAGTCTTCCAAAAGTAGATTAAGAACTTTGTATCCCGATCTGAAACAATGCTTCGTGGCATGCCATGCAAATGTACTACTTTTTTAAAGAATAAGTCAACCACGTTGTTTGCATCGTCAGTTTTATGACATGGTATGAAGTGTGCCATCTTTGAAAATCTATCAACAACAACAAATACAGAATCCCTACCCCTTTTTGTTCGTGGCAATCCTAGTGCAAAGTCCATAAATAAATCAACCCAGGGATGGTTAGGTATGGGTAGAGGGGTATACAAGCTATAAAGTAAAACTTTAGATTTAGCTTGTTTGCATGTTATACATTTCGTACATATTTTCTCAACATCTTGTTTCATTCATGGCTAAACGAAATGTTCATTTACGACATCTAGGGTTTTCCTAACTCCAAAATGACCCATTAGACCACCCTCATGAGCTTCTCTTACAACTAACTCCCTTAAAGAACTCATAGGCATGCATAAACGATTTTCCCTAAATAAGAAACCCTTATGCCTATAAACATTCTCAAAGGATGACGCCTCATATGCTCTATACACATTAGCAAAGTTAGGATCATTCACATATAAGTCCTTAATGTGTTCAAATCCTAATAATTTTGCAGTAAGTGTAGAGATAAGGGCATACCTGTGACATAATGCATCAGCTACCACATTTTCCTTACCTTTTTTATATTGGATGATGTAGGGAAAGGTCTCAATGAATTCAACCCACTTGGCATGCCTTTTGTTCAACTTTCCTTGTCCCTTCAAGTGCTTTAAAGATTCATGGTTAGTATGGATGACAAACTCTTTAGGCCAAAGGTAATGTTGCCATGTCTCCAAAGCCCGTACCAATGCATACATCTCTTTATCATAAGTAGAATAATTAAGGCTTGCTCCACTTAGCCTTTCACTAAAGTAAGCAATTGGGCGCCTTTCCTGCATCAAAACAGCTTTAATGCCAATATCTGAAGCATCACACTCAATCTCGAAAGCTTTTGCAAAGTTAGGTAAAGCAAGTAAGGGTGCAGAACTTAATTTTTCCTTGATGCAATTAAAAGTCTTGTCTTGATCACTAGCCCACCTAAAACTCATGTTCTTTTTGATAAGCTCAGTGAGTGGTGAGGCAATGGTGCTAAAGTCTTTAACAAAGCGTCTATAAAAACTAGTTAAACCATGAAAGTTATGCACGTCACTAGTTGACTTAGGTGTAGGCCAATCACGAATTGCCTTAACTTTTTCCTCGTCAACCTCAACACCTTTAGCACTGACAATATAGCTAAGAAATGTGATCTAATAAGTACAAAAGGAACATTTATGTAAGTTAGCATACAATTTCTCAGAATGTAAAACACTTACAATATAATGTAAATAATCAAGATGATCTTCTAGGGTTTTACTATAGACCAAAATATCATCAAAATACACAACTACAAATTTACCAATGAATATACGTAAAACATGATTCATTAGTTGTATAAAAGTGCTTGGTGCATTAATGAGACCAAATGGCATAACTAGCCACTCATACAACCCATACTTAGTTTTGAAAGTTGTTTTCCACTCATCTTCCTCTCTCATCCTAATTTGATGATATCCACTTTTCATATCAATCTTAGAAAAGACACATGACCCATGCAGTTCATCTAATATGTCATCTAATCTAGGTATGGGGTGACAATACTTTATAGTGATTTTGTTGATTGCTCGACAATCAACACACATCCTCTAAGTCCCATATTTTTTTGGAACAAGTAGGATAAGAACAACATATGGACTCATGCTTTCCCTCATATATCCTTTGGACATAAGCTCCTCAACCTACCTTTGAAGCTCCTTTGTCTCCTTAGGATTACTCTTATATGCTGGCCGGTTAGGGATGGATGTACCTAGGATGAAATCAATTTGATGCTCAATTCCTCTATTAGGTAGCAATCCACTTGGGATATCGTCATGGAATACATCTTCAAATTCCTGCAATAGTGCAACAACAACACTAGGCAAAGATGGGTCAAACATGTTAGTGTTAAAATAAGTTTCCTTGTACAAAAGTTCAATTATAGGTTGTTTCGCATAGAATGCTCTTTTGACATCACTTCCTTTTGCATAGAGACTTTCTCTTTTCTTCTTTTTCTCTTGTGTCCTCACATTTTCTTCTCCTTTTTCTCTTTCATCAATCTCTCTTTTCTATTCACTCTCATTTTTAATCCTTAATTAATCCTCATATGCTTGCTGAGGTGATAATGGTACAAGAATGACAAGTTTTTCATTCATTACAAAGGAATATCGATTCTTGAAGCCATCATGCATAACTTGCCTATCAAATTGCCATGGTCTTCCTAATAGAATATGTCCCACATGCATAGGTACAACATCACATAAAACTTCATCATGGTACCTTCTGAGAGAAATGATACCAGCACTTGCTGATTTACCTTCACTTGACCACTCTTATTCAATTATTGAAGTTTATATGGTCTAAGATGCTTCATAGTAGGTAAATCCAACTTTTCAACCATAGTTGTGCTAGCAACATTAGTGCAACTCCCACCATCAATAATCATACTACATACCTTATCTTTGATGAGACACCTTGTCTGAAAGATGTTATCTTGTTGCACCTCATTTTCTTCTTTCGCTTACACATTCAATGCTCGCCTTGTAACGAGAGCTACTCCATTAACCAGATACTCCTCTCCATCACATTCACCCTTTGATGATGGCATAGAATCATCATCTGATTCACTTTCAGTTTCAAATCACTGTTACTTCTTAGGATCATTGCACGCTTATTTGGACATTGAGATGCAATGTGACCCCTGCCCAAACACTTAAAACATTTAACATCTCTATTTCTACTAAGTTGGGGTTTAAATTTACCTATCTCCTTGCTAGAACCCACATTCTTGTGCTTGGGTAGCTCTGCTTTGGACTTGTAATTAGCCATCTCATCCCTTTTACTCCAATTTGGCTTCCACAATGAGGTAGAACCTGAATTCTGCCCAAATTGTGTGGAGCCCTTTCGTTTAAGTTGCCTTTCAACTTTCATTACCATGTGCACCATGTCTTCTAATTCCACATAGTGCTGCAATTCAACTACATTTACTATGTCTTTATTTAGCCCTTACAGAAATCGAGCCATGGTTGCCTCTCTATCTTCTTCTACATTGGCCCTAATCATGGTAATCTCCATCTCCTTGTGGTAGTCCTCCATACTTTTGGTGTCCTGAGTGAGCCCTTACAGCCTTTGGTACAACTCCTTGTAATAGTGATTAGGGACAAACCTCCTCCTCATGATAGCCTTCATCTCCTCCTATGTATCAATAGGCCACTCATGATTTCGTAATAGTGATTAGGGACAAATCTTCTCCTCACGATAGCCTTCATCTCCTCCCATGTATCAATAGGCCACTCATGATCCCTTCTCTTAGTCAAAACAAGTTGATCCCACTAAATAATAGCATAATCAGTAAATTCAACTGCAACAAGCTTTACCTTTTTCTCCGCAGAATAGTTGTGGCAATCAAAAGCCAATTCAACCTTTTCCTATTCTAGGTATGTATCAAGATCATTCTTACCTTGGAATGAAGGAATTGTCATTTTAATACTACCCAAATTATGATCGTAGGTGCCTTGCCTCCCAAATTCTCTTCGATCCATTCTATTGTTACCAGTTCTAACCATCGTAGTTTGATCATCAAATTCATCATCTTCTACATCATCTTTATGGTCATAGGCACGTGTCAATTGCCTTCTTGCTTTGGGAGCCTCATATTCGCCAATGCTCCTTTGCAACTCTGCTATTGTATTAGCTTACTCCTTCATCTTCTCCCTCATATCATCAAATCTAGTATTCATGCGCTCAAATTGTTGTTGCATAGCTTTGATCATGAAGGATACATCACCAGCTCCCTCTTGAGCTACACCATTGTCTTTGGATGTCATAGTCTTACTTCTACACAAAACAAATAGGATACCTCACAAAACACTCCCTCACATGTGTCACTCAAAAGATTGTGTCACACTCCCTTGTGTTTACACTCTTTATGGTTTTTCTTTATATGAACTTTCACTCTTACCTTTTACCACTTAGATTTTCCCTTTCAGGTCTATAAAGAACTAAACAACGTAAATCAAGGGTATTGATTTTGAACAGACTACGCTAAATGGCATAGAATTAAACAAATTGGAGAATAAAGAATCAAACGAAAAAGGATGTCAACACAAATGGATTTAATGAACTAAACCCACAAAAATGAGGATAGGGGTAATACAACCTAGAGGACAAACTTGGGTAACAAAATAGGAAAACAAATTGTTAACCTTATCAATAACTTTGAATTTGATGTTTTCTTTCTTTTGTTCTTATTCCTTCCTTTTTCTTTTTTTTTCTTTTTTTTTTCTTTTTTTTCTCAACATAAACAATAGTAGAATACTTAGACATAGTAATTGGAATTGAAATTAGCACGTTTATGAGCTTAAACAAACAAGCAAAGAGAGAAAGATTGCAAAAAAAACAAATTTGTGCATTTAAATGATAATGCACATAATAGACAAACTAAACAACAATAAATAAATCAAAAGATAGAAAATTGAAGAGTGAGTGGATTCAACGTAATTTAGAACCTGGGTCTTATGGGTTATGGGCCCACCACACTTCCGCTGCGCCACTCTGATACGAACTGATGCGAAAAACCCCAAAAAGATATGGCTTAGGGATCCAATGCACATAAGTAATCAAAGAACAACCAAGAAAGGTAAACTAGAGTTTAATATCACAAACACTAGATCCACCCTTAGAAGGAACACGAACCTAGGGTATTTAAGAAGGATATGGATGCCACACTCTAGAAAAGAAAGGAATTGGGAGTGATAAGTCGATTAGAATGCCACAAGAAGAAGTACCTCTTGATAAGTTCTTTAGTCCTTAAAAGAACCGAAAGAAAAAAAAACCTTGCTTTCTATTTCACTCAAAGTTGTTTTTCCTTTTTCCAGAGCATACAAGGGGTGCCTATTTGTAGGCTAAGATAGTAGTCCTAAAATGGCATAAATTCCTACTTAGGAGAAATCTTTATTTTGGATGAATTCCTAAATATGGACAAATTCCAACATAAACAACAAACTCCTATTTAGGATAGACAATAAACTCCTATCAGGAAGGAATGCTATTGCTTATTCTGACCTATTTAAGTATTCTAATTATATTAATTAGGCCTAGACTCTTTGTCAAACTTGAATATGCACCATTTGAACCTTGGTTGGCAAGAATGTCCTAAATTAGCCCATTTAATGCTTTTTTAATCTTTTTGGCTCTAGCTCATTGGGCCTTCTGGAATGTGCAGTCTACAACTTGAAAGGGACCATCTCCTCTAGGTTGTAGCTTTGAATGCCTTTGAGCTGGAAACCATTCCTTACGTATATGCACCCAAACCCAATCACTAGGTTCAAACCCTACCTTCTTTCATCCCTTGTTGACATAGGATGCGTGTTGCTCATATCGTTTTTCAATATGTTGTTGCACCTTTTCATGTAATTTTTTTTATCATGTCAGCCTTTCATTCACCATCTAAGCTGGCATACTCATTGACTGATATAGGTACTAAATCCAAAGGAGTTAATGGATTAAAATCATATACAATTTTAAATGGATAGTAACTAGTAGTAGAATGAACACTCCTATTATACGCAAACTCGACAATGGATGCCACACTCCAAAAAAGAAATGAATTGGGAGTGATAAGTCGATTGAAATGCTATAAGAAGAAGTACCTCTTGATAAGTTCTTTAGTCCTTAAAATAACCGAAAGAAAAAAACCTTACTTTCTATTTCCCTTAAAGTTGTCTGCCTTTTTTCAGAGCATACAAGGGGTGCCTATTTATAGGCTAAGATAGCAATCCTAAAGAGGCATAAATTCCTACTTAGGAGAAATTCTTATTTTGGAGGAATTACTAAATATGGACATATTCCAACATAGACAATAAACTCCTATTTAGAAGGGAATGCTATTACTTATTCTGACCTATTTAAGTATTCTAATTATATTAATTAGTCAAACTTGAATTTGCACCATTTGAACCTTGGTTGGCCTGAATGTCTTGAATTAGCCCATTTAGTACTTCTTTAATCTTTTTGGCTCTAACTCTTGTTATTGGGCCTTTTGGAATGTGCAATGCACCTCTTGCATCCCTTAAAGCCTTCCACCCATCATCTCTATAGTTTTCATCAGTGTGGTTGCCTCCTTTGTTGATGGTTGCTGTCACCTCTTCTTTGGCTAGCTATTGTACTCTCCTTAATTGGTTTGGTTTTCTAACTACTCCTCTCCATGGTGTGGTTAACTGCTACATCTTCTTCTTAATATGATCGATTGCTACACCTCTCCTTCATATGGTCGGCTATTACAACTCTCCCTAGTATGGCCAACTGTTGCACCTTTCCTTATGGTGACCAGCTACTTTTATCCTTTTATACACCTCTCTTGGCCAGCTGTTACAATTAGGTTTGTCGTCCTTCTCTTAAAATTCTGTAGCACACACATTTGTCTTGCAAGGTGCATAGGATTATTTATAAAGTTTTGAGATTAAGGTTAAATACTCATCAATAGTCAACATTAACTCTTAAAGGTTGCCCTATAATCAATGGCCAGATTTGATTCCTAAAATTTAGGATCAATAGTCAACATTGACTTTCTTTACAGTCAAAACACCACTAGCAAATTAAATCAACTCATCATTTTTGGCAATGCAAGGTGGGGTTGGTAGCATCATAGTTTCGGCCCTACTTTCTCTCCTCATTTTTATCACATTCCACCAAAGTCATCTTCCTTAACCCTTGAATAAATCAGCTGCTAACACTTTGTAAATGTAACAAACACATCTCAAAAGTACTTATAACATCAAATCAATAAGGACACATATATAAAATGCTATTAACAATAAATTCAACATTATTCATCAAAGATAGGCTCAACAAATTATAATTAAAGAATGTTTTTCTTGTTGTACAAGAGAGAGTACCAACACAAGGGCACCTTGAAGATCAACCTTGAGGATTTGATATATCTGGGTTGCATTTAGTTATTTTTTGTTGTTAGACTTAAGGATAAAGTAAAAAGTCAACTAAGTCTCAATTTGCTCATCTTTATTTAGTCATGCTTGTTAGTGGAGCACGTGAGCTTTTGTTCTTGTTATTTTGGTCTGCTATAATCCAAAAGCAAATTACTTCTTTAGCTTTTTTGTTTGTATTTTTGGTTAAGTAAAATTTGTCATGCCCCATATCATGACTAATGTTATCAAGAGGGAAACTACAAAAAACAATGAAATTGATGATTTTACTTTCTAATTTTGTGATTTTTTTGCTCTATCTACAACTCTTCTTATTTTCTTTAATAAGTTTTTGTTTTTTATAAATAAAGTAAAAAGTAAAGATAAAATAAAATATTAAATAATACTTTTAAAAATATATATTCATAAGATTCACTACAATTAAATTAATGAAAGTTACATTTTTTATTATAATAAAATTTATAGTTAAAAATAAAATATTTCGTTTCATTTCTTTTATTATCTTTTACACACACACACACCAATTCATCAAGTCAACCTGCTAAAAAATTTTTGAATTGTTGAATCTTGGGTTATTTCTAGGTTGAATTTGATAAAAAGTTGAAAGGAAAACAAAATCATTGAACTCATATTTTCTGATAAATTTAGATTGAATTGACTGACAAATTTGTGTTTTGATAATTTATCAAGTAATATGCAGATAGATATAAATACGCGGATACCGCGATACTTTTACCACAATCTCTTCGGTGCTCGTCAGGGTGATGTGCTTGGTTTTTCTTATTAGAAGCAAAACCAGGAATTTTTATCTCCAATTATTTAGCTTTCATTGAGATTAACTCAACCTAGTTGGGTAAACCAAAACTTGAAAAGGCACGATTGGACCATCTCGACCTGGTTGTGTATACCAAAACTTAGAAAGGCAGAGGAAATCAACGCAATAACAAACAACGCGTTAAACGTTAGACTTTTCTGTTGTAGGATGTGAGGATGAATCAAATGTTCATAATTTTATCCCTATTTTTATATAGCTAATTTCCCTACAACTCAAATCTATGATTTGTAAGGTCACATTAAAATAACATTATTACTACACCAAAATTCGTCCTTTGTCAGGCACAACCGTACGCGTGGACCAAAATAGAAGAAAAGGTTCATGGTATTTCTCGCTTAAAATTTTTCAACATTCAGCTGACCAACAAAGAGTTAAAAAAAGATTTGAGTTCAAGCAAGCAACTGAAATTAAGAATTACCCACAAAAAAGATGTCCCAAGTTCTAAAAATAATAGCTGCTGTTAACATCCACAACATACTTCTTATTTGCTAGTAAAACGATAAAACAAGTTAGGTCTTCAAGAACAGCAGACCGACTTTTTTTTAAGCACATGACCTCAGTACCTGTGCGCCAACTTCTCCTTTTCCTTGTAGTACTGAACATAGCTGCATAACATATGAAAGCGGGAAAACATGATTAGGTCAAACTGATGTTACTAAGGAAGAACATGAATTATGAGAGACTTCAAAGCTTTTACAATCCAGTGGTTGGGTTATAGCTTTGTTATTGATCCAAATCCACCGCCCCCCCAACAAACAAAAAAGCAACCATATTCACTTGATCCAAGTCTAATGAACTCTTTTGCTCCCCCAAGAGTTTTCCTGATTTAAGGTGATTTCTTAATGGTGGTATCACATATTGGGGAATCATTCAAATCTCCAAAATCACAAGCATCATGGCAAAGTTCAAAGAAACACTCCCATGTGTGTTTATATAAATATGTTGAGGACCTGAGTTAAAAGCATTTGAAAAAGGGTGTAATGGAATCAGGAACAGAAAAATATTGAAAGATGATTTTCACTATATCTATGCCATAAAAAGCACCACAAAATGGACTCTGTGACATGCTAATAGAAAAGCACTCAAGAACATCTTACATACAAGGAAGTGCAATTTTATCAAGAATATGATAAATAAGAAAGAATTTTTAAACTCTGACTGTTTCCTCAAAGTAAAAAGGCATATTCCCTCAAAGTAGTGAAACTGGAAAAAGACTTGAGCTCTTATAGCATGTTACACAAAATTTACATTCCAACAGATCCTGAATCTGCATTTTCATAGCAGCATGATGAGATATAATTTCTAGTACACAAAGTATTTCAAACCATGAAACATGGATGGTACTGCTAAAGAGTATCAAGAAAAGTTGCAAAAGTTTGGTACACCCGTTTGCCCACCAAAAGATGTTTTATGATTAATATACAATGTTAATGGCTTCAGGTCACAAATTGAGTAATACTGTAACTTTAATAGGCTTCTTCTTGTTGCATAAAGGTTTCAGGGCATGAGTATTCGTGCCATCCTACTGTTAATGCTCAGAGTTGAAGAATAAAGTAATATCAAGGAGAAGAAATTAGCATTCAAGAAGAGGGAAATCGCTAAAACAAAGGGGAGAATATGAGAAAGCATTTGGAAAGGCTTCTGTTATTTCTGAGCACATTTCTGGTACAGGAGTGCTGTTTATTAATCAGAACACTAACAAGCAATGAATGACTGAGATGAAAATGGATCTTTACTTCTAGATTTGTCATTTCACTCTCATTGTTCAATGCTAACTAACAGCTACAAACAATAACAGTGACAACAACAAACCATAACATGTTTCCCTCCATTCAGCTAGCCTTGTCCAAGTGTTTTTAAAGGCAATAAGCCCCTTGAAAGGGTTAAGGCTCTTGGAGCCTTATGCATAAGGCGCAAGTTGCAAGGTGTAGGTAGGCACACAAAGAAAAATAATCCTAGATTGTCAAAAGAGACATATTTAAGAGCTCACGGTAACAAAAAAAGCGTTTTTAGTTGAATGAAACAAAAACATATATAATAAATAGGTGAAACAGAAGAGAGAGACAGCTGTGAGAGTGATAGATATGAAAGACTGAATAAAATGAGAGCATGCATGAGTGGGAAAAGAAGAAACCGAGTAACAGACTATGTAGAGATAGACAGCGGACACAAATCTGAGATTTTGATAGAATAAAATAATAAAGCATAAAAACCACAACAGAGTATAAACAAGCCTAGTGAAAAACACTATCTCATAGACTTTTATCCTAACAGTAAGGGTTTAACCTTATCTTTATCCTAAAGGGGTAATATGCTCTAAGGTCTATCAATTGGACAAGAATGCCTATGTTCCACAAGAAGTGAGCTTTTTAAGTGCCTCATACATGAAAAAGTCTTGTGCCTCTTGCACCTTAGGTGCCCCTAAGAGAAGCCACCTTGCATAGGAACCAGAAAGTGCCAGACTCTTTGCACCCTGTGCCTAAGGCACAGCATCTCCAAAACAGTCCATTCTATCTCAGAAATCTGATAATGGGGATATCAGTATGGCCTCACATTCAACGGCTGTGAATATGGTTTGAGATAATATCATGGTCATGATTTCTTTTGAGAGCAATGAGGTTAGTTCAACAAATGCATCTGAAAAATGCTCTAAGACTAGTATAAGTCACCAAAGTCAAAAAGTGAGCATAAGACCAGCTTCCTTCCCCTCAAGTAAATTCTGTAATTTGTGCCACGAAATTAACTTCACAGCTGCCATTTTCGGGATTAGCAAAAGCTTCACAGGTTTACCATCTTTCACAAAAGACAACTTCATATGGCAGAACTAAAAAAAGAAAGGACTATGGAGTTTCAACCAATCTAACCCCAATCAGCAAGAATTCTCAAATCAGCTATAAATCTATGCTCTTCCATCCTCCTCGAGTCCAGCACTCCTCTTTACTAATAACTAGTTTCTGCCTATTGGCCACTGTCCACTAAGCATTGCATTCCTTTAGCAATTCCAGCATCTAGGAAATTGTTGATGCTGCCCAAGTCAATCAGAATCACCAACTTTCTTTTCCCTACTTGTCCTCTAAACTTCATCGTGTTTTGCCCCAGTGTTTCAATAATTGCATTCACAGATAATCACATTTGAATATAATTTAAGTCGACCACTTTGGGTTCTGATCCTCTTTTCTTCTACAAGGTCACACTAATGAATTTCATGCGCCCATCCAGAGACTGTTCATTAACAAATCAGTGACCAGGAAAATACCCACTCCAAATCAAAAGCAATGCCCAGGTTTTAGCACAAAATCCATAGATTTGTTAGGCACAACCAACACATTAAGATTTACAAGTTTGTTTCCTGAGATTGACTCCGGTGACAAATTAGAAAGACCAAGCATACTTTTTGGATTAGCAGACAAAACACAAAAGTGGATTGGTCACAATTACTACTCCTATAAGTAAGTCTCTATTGCTTCAACATTCCTTCCATAGGGAGATCCCGTAACCTAGCTAATTCATAGAATTGACTCCAAGACATAGGATGTAAAATTTTAGCTGCTGGCTTGATATCCTTACTCATAAAACACAAAATAAATATCCATCTGTCAAGTATCAATCAGAGATTGATACTCTTTATTAAGGCCCAAAGCTCCTCAAATCATTATTGATACTCTGCCACATAACCTTTTTTGCATAAAATTGTTTAATTATTCCACAACATCCACCAAACTACTATTTCTGAATTCTCATACAACTCTTCTGCAAAAGTTTCACAGTTAAAATAGGTATAACTGACCAACCATCTTCGGAACCATAACTCTTATTTGTTTCAAAACAACCAAACAAAACAAAAGGGAAAAGCATCAGCTGCCTCCACTTTATGACTCTGTCTTCAAATCAAAATACTACAAAAGCACTCTTCTAATCCACAATGGGGTAATGCAATGCTCACACCAGTATTACTTCAACTAGTAGGAATTCTTCAGGAGTACACTGATCTCAAACTCCATCTAATTTTTCGGATCGGTGGTTATGTAGAGGGTTTCTGGGTGTGTAGGGTACCCGTGCTGCCCCCATCTCTCCATCTAATCAACCGTCCTTCTTTTCCAGCATATAAGGGTATGTTGGGTACGTAGCACCGCACCACCATGAGGTGGGGGCAGATCAGAAAGTATCATCACTAATCTTATTATTCCATATCCATACAAAAATGAAATGATGACAAAGTGAAAAACAAAATCAGAGAAACAAAATCACAGAAAGAAAGAGTGAAAGAAGAGAAAATAAAAAGGAGGGAGGGATTGGCAAAGAGATACAGACGAGTAGGTGCCGACGATAGGGCCGAGAAAGAAGAGAGCGCTGATCCAGTTCTCAGAGACCTTGTGGTGGATCTTGTTCGGAAGGTCACTCCAGAGTCCCTTCATCACCTTCTGCTGGAACGGAGACAGCGCGTACACAACCGCCTTCATCCTCACCGGCTGCTTCCCCATCGTTATCGCTATCGTTTCGATTCTACTTTGACCGATTGATTCCTTCCTACTCCCTCTCTCGCCGCCCCCTCCCTTCTCCAATTATTCTTCTCCCTCTGCTCTCTCTCTCTCTCGTGCGCGCAACACAACCCCAATCACAATTTTATCAATTTCTATTTAATATTACAATTTCTAAATTCTAATTAGTATCTTTATATATTCTATTTAATATTACAATTAGGCTTTTATAATGGCCCATTTGTCCTACTTATTCGCTATTATATTATCATCACTACTACCGCCACCGCCGCCGCAGCAACAACATGAAGGACCACGACCACGACTACGACCACGACCACGACGACAATAATAATAATAATAATAATAATTTTTAATAAATATTAAATTAACTTAAAAATTATATCTTTAATTTTTTTCAAACCTTAAATTTTAATATTAACCACAAAAATATAAAATTTATTAAAATAAATAGAATTATTTTTGTAATATAATTTATAATATAATAAATTTTTAATACATTAAAAAAATAATATTATTATATAAATAAAATCACTTATATACATATAAGTCCCATTAATATTTTTGGATGTGAACACCTTAAATTTTTAAATGTTTATTTGTAAACAATAATAATTAAAACACATACAAATTAGCTTAGCTCCTCTTAAACAATGTGATATCATAAGCCATATTTCAAATTTTCAAGTTTGGTGGTTTTTTCATGATAATAAAATTTGACTATTTCTCCATCTCTTTCTTAGCTTATTAGAGTTTTCAAAATAAAAGAAATAAATAAAAAGTTAGTATCTTATGTATTTAAACCACAAGAAATGTGTGGTTGCAAAATTATAGGATTATTAGACAAAAAAAAAGTCATAACTATTAGATAAAAGTCATGATCATTAAATAAAATTTTACGATCATTGGACAAAAGACTGTAATTATTGATGACAAGTCATTACTACTTTTTTAGTATGACATTAGGTAGACGACTTGAAGTAATCTCTTTCAATTTTTAGTATAGCTCTAATTCGCACAAGCACAACTAGCTAACTCGTCACTACTCATTGTCAACTTGTTCTCTCATTGTTTTAGCAATAGTAGAAATTTCCTTCTTTACCATACATCCTCCATTATTCCTCAGCCTCATTCCTTGGTTGGTCTCTTTACCGTTGGTAGTTATATGAAAGTTTTGCTTTAAAGTTTGTTTTTGTATAGTTAAGGACTAATAAAGGAAGGGTGAAGTTCTCAATTTCACCCTAAGATCTACTAGTTTGTGATACTGAAAGAGGGGTGAATCAATATTACACCTCTTAAAAAAATTTTGATAATTTAAGCCAAAGTATTCTATTTTTTTAATACTTTAGCTCTTGTCAATATGTTGGTATATAAACAACTTCAAACTTTTCACAAAAGTGAACTCTTTCTCAGATTCAATTAAGGTAGATCTATTGTTATTTACTAATCACAATAGTCTCCAAAGTTACCTTTTAGACACCTTGCCTATTAGACAAATTGACTGTTTTTAATTAAGTTTTCTTTAGGTTATGAGTTTGATGATTCTT
Organism: Ceriops decandra; assembly: GCA_020615895.1. NCBI lineage: Eukaryota > Viridiplantae > Streptophyta > Magnoliopsida > Malpighiales > Rhizophoraceae > Ceriops > Ceriops decandra. Next base: position 3,836,210 of record JAHLGO010000090.1, read on the forward strand.
TAACTGTATTCACAATTGAATACAAAACATAGAATTTATATTCAAAGTAAGGACACAAGAAATTTACATAGTTCCGTCAACATGACGTATTCCACGGTGGTAGAGTTTCTTTTTCTACCAAGACAATCCATTATACTTGAGAATACCTGTTGTTCCCATAGCCTCGTATAGGTTGTAATTGTTGTCAACTAGGTTTAAGTGTACAAGAAAGTAAAGCCACATGGAAGGGCAAGACAGTAAATTTGCCTTATTAGGGTTTCGTGGGAGAGTATATAAAGGCCAACATAAGAGAGTGAACAATGAAGCCGTCGGAAGAAGGAGAAAAAAAGAAAATTGAGCAAATCGGACCAGATCGGTGGAAGGAGAGAGAAACCAGATAGCCAAAAACAAACGATTGGCCAAATTAAAGAAACGGCTGAAAAGGGTTGGACAACTGGACGACAAACCAAAAGAGTGAAACGACAAAATCCTATTCAGCTAACCAAGAGCACTATCGGCAGAATAGGGGAAAAAGAGAGAAAATACGAGATGACTAAAGGGGGCTGGATGGAAGACCGGAAGAGCAAAATGGTAAAGCCATTGGAAGAGAGAGAAAAATCATATATAGCAAAATCAAAGTGGACGGCAAAGGAGAGGAAAAACCTAACTGTGAAACAGGGAAAGGAGATACGACCAACAGGGATACCATTGGCATAATCGAGAGAGAGAGACAGATGAAGAGAGAGACACCACCGGAAGAGTAGATAGTAGATCTGTGATGGCGTGAGACAAACGGACAACATGGTAGAGGAGAGAACTAGCTGAAAGAGAGAAAACTATAGATGGAAAAAGAAAGAGCTGATGGTAGAATAGGGGTGGACGAAGAAAAATAGACCATCGGATGGAAGAAAACTAGAAACAAATAGGTAAGGGCAGGCTGTGAAACAGTAAAGCTGTAAGACAAAGAGACGAGTGAGACCAAGAGATGGTGAATGCAAGAGTTGTGTGAGACAACGTAGAGAAGAAATTCAACAAAGCATCAGAAAGAACTCAACATATTTCCAGATTTATTCAAGAAAGGTTAGAAAGCGTTGTAGTAAACTTCTAAGCAGCAATGGAGTAGCCTTTCAATTCAACAGAGGCAAGACAAGTTAAAAAAAGGGTAGACACAAAAAGTGACACTCTTTTTATCATACTTGCTTAGTAATTGCAATAGTAATTGGAATTCTTAAGTATAGTGGATATTTTCGATAAGGGAGAGTCCTTACCACCGTGGATGTACGTCACATTGACGGAACCATGTAAATCTTATGTATCCTTAATTTGCTTCATTTCTATATTTTAAATTAAGTTGTGAACGCAGCTAAAGTATTAACCAACCCATAACCTAATGAAGACCTAAACAAGAACATCCAAATTATGTATTAGGCAAGGTGTCTGAAAGGTGACTTTGGGGACTATTGTGATTAGTAGGTAGCAATAGATCCACCTTAGTTAAATTTGAGAACGAGTTCGTTTTTAAGAGAGGTTAAAGTTGTTCACTTACATGTGAATTGCTAATTATGGTGATATTGATTTACCCCCCTCTCAGTATCATAAACTAGTAGATCCTAGGGAGAAGTCAAGAACTTCAATTGGTATCAGAGCACAAGTTCAGTAGTTTAAATCTTAACAGCTTGTTGTACTAGTTTGAAGGGATCTAGAAGTTTGACTTGTTCAGCATACTGAGAAATGGAAGCCGACACCACTTACAACAAGAAGGTTCCAATCTTCAACAGAACCAACTACCATATATGGAGAGCAAGAATGCAAGTGGTATTTGCAACCATGGGCATGAAAGTGGTGAAATGCATACAGGAGGGTTTTGTAGATCTGAAAGAAGGTAAAGACCCAACCCCAGAGGAGTTAAGGTAGTTTGAGATAAATGGGAAGGCCTCAAACGTCATCATTTCAGCATTGGCAGATGCTGAGTATGCTAAAGTTATGGACATCAAATTTGCCAAGGAGATATAAGACTGATTGTAGAAAGTCTATGAAGGTGATAACAGAATGAAAAAGGCCAAGCTTCAAGTGTTTAAGGAGAGATATGAATCTCTCACAATGCAGAAAAATGAGATAATCCAAGAGTTCTTCACTAGGGTTATTGATGTTATAAATGATCTTAGAAGTCATGGGAAGAACAAGAAGGACTCATCCATTGTGAAGAAAATTCTGAGAATTCTGCCTGAGAGGTTTGCTTCAAAGGTGGCAGCCATAGAGAAGAGTAGAGATCTTAATTCTATGTCTTTGCATGATCTACAGTGTAATCTCATTGCATATGAGATGAGGATAAAGTCAGTTGAAAACTCTGCAACAATGAAGGTATCAAAGGAGGCAGCTTTTAAAGCTATGAAGTACTTAAAGATAAAAGAAGAGGAAGAATCATCCTGTGAGGATGGTGATGATGATGAGGAGGAAGAAAGTGAAGGTGAAGTATTAGCTTACTTCACAAGGAAATTCAAAAAGGGGTCTAAGAAGGGAAAAGGACAGTTGTCCTTGAGATGTTATCATTGTGTACAAACTGAACACTTTGCTTCTCAGTGCAAAGTAAAACTTGATGATGAAGATGAGGATGGTGATGATAAGCAGAATTCAAGATGGAAAAGATCATCATTCAAATTAAACAAGTTCAGTAAGAAGATTGTTAACCCATAGAGGAAGAAGAGAGGCTTATTTAAGAGTTATGTGAGTCAGACAAAAGAAGCTTATGAGGAGGAAGATGAAGGCTCATTAGATGAGTATGTCTTTATGACATCAGCACAAGGTGGTAGCTTAACCTCTGAAGAGGAAGAGGAGGTTGATGAAGAAGAGCTAGATCTTTAAGCTGAGCTAGAAGTAGCTTCAAAGAACATAATCAGAAGGGGTAGAACCATAAGAAGGTTGGAGGCTTTTGTTCCCACAGCCTTGTATGGGTTGTAATTGTTATCAACTAGTTTAAGTGTACAAGAAAGTAAAGCCACATGGAAGGGCAAGAAGGTAAAAGTCACATGGAGGGATAAGAACGTAAAAGCCACTTGGAAGGGCAAGATAGTAAATTCGCCTTCCTTATTAGGGTTTTATGGAGGAGTATATAAAGGCCTAACACTATAGAGAGTAGAGGGCAGCTGTCAAGTGAACAGTAGTTGTCGTCAAAAAAAAGGAGAGGTCAGCAAATTGAGCAAATCGGAGTAAACTGTGTGACAGCAAAGAGGTAGAGAGAGAAACCTGATGTCCAAAATAGACAACCGGACTGAACGAAGAACAACCGTTGAGAGAGAAAGAAAGGGGAGATGGTTGGGCTAAACAAAGAACAACCATCGAGAGAGAGAGAAAGGGAGACGACCTGGCTAAATAAAGAATAACCATCGATAGAGAGAGAGAAAGAAAGGGGAGACGGTTGAAAAAGTGAGCATAACGGCAAAAATAGACAACCGACGAAAACCCAAGAACGACCAAATCGGAGTTGACGTGAAGGCGATAAAAAGAAAACACAAACAAAATTAGAGACGGCTAGATGACATAATAGAGGTGAACGGCCAAATAAGAGTGAACAACTAGACGGTAAAAGAGAGAAATCTAGCAATAAGAGAGAGAAATCCAGTTGGACAGCAAGAGAGAGAGAAACGGACAGGTGAGGTGAGCTGTGAGACAGGGAGACAGGTGAGACCATGGGACAATGAAAGCAGGAGTTGTGTGAAACAACATAGAGAAGGAATTTGGCAAAGCATCGGAAAGAACTCAACGTATTTCAAGATTTCTTCAAGAGAGGTTAGAGAGCGTTATGGTGAACTTCTAAGCGACAGTGGAGCAACCTTTCAATTCAACAGAGGTAAGACAAGTTAGAAGAAGTGTAGACACAGTAAGTGACACTCTTTGTATTGTACTTGCTTATTAATTGCAATATTGAAAGGAGCAGAGAATTAAGACATCCATTGTAACTGGAATTCTCAAGTATAGTGGATAGTCACGGAAAAGGAGAGTCCCTACCATCGTGGATGTACGTCACGTTGACAGAACCACGTAAATCTCGTTTGTCCTTAATTTGCTTTACGTTCTATGTTTTAAATTGAGTTATGAATGTAGCTAAAGTATCAGCCAACCCATAACCTAACGAAGACCTAAACAAGAACATCTGAATTGTCTATTAGGCAAGGTTTCTGAAAGGTGACTTTAGGGACTATTGTGATTAGTAGCTAGCAAGAGATCTACCTTAGTCGAGTGTGAGAAAGAGTTTGCTTTTAAGAAGATTTTGAAATTGTTCACTTTCCTGCAAATTGCGAATTATGGTGATATTGATTCACTCCTTTCTTAGTATCACAAACTAGTAGATCCTAGGGAGAAGTCGGGAACTTCAACTATATCAGAGCATAGGTTCACCAGTTTGAAGCCTAACAGCTTGGTGTACTAGTTTATAAGGTTTCAAAAGTTTTGACTTGTTCAACATACTGAGAAATGGATGTTTGTACCAGCACTAGTACCACTTACAACAAGAAGGTTTCAATCTTCAATGGAACCAATTACCATATGTGGAGAGTAAGAATGCAAGTGGTATTTGCAACCATGGGTATGAACGTAATGAAATGCGTACAGGAGGGTTTTGTGGCTCCGGAAGAAAGTAAAGACCTAACCCCAAAGGAGTTAAGGTAGTTTGAGATAAATGGGAAGGCCTCAAATGTCATCATTTTAGCATTGACAGATGTTGAGTATGCTAAAGTTATGGACTGCAAATTTACGAAGGAGATATGGGACAGATTGCAGAAAATCTATAAAGTTGATGGCAGAATAAAGGAGGCTAAGCTTCAAGTGTTCAAAGAAAGATATGAATCTCTCAGAATGCAGAAGAATGAGACAATTCAAGAGTTCTTCACTAGGGTTATTGACACAGTAAATGACCTGAGAAGTCATGAAAAATACAAGAAGGACTCATTGATTGTGAAGAAAATTTTAAGAATTCTACTTGAAAAGTTTGCCTTAAAAGGTAGCAGTCATAGAGGAGAGTAGAGATCTCAATTCTATGTCTTTGCATGATCTCTAGTACAATCTCATTGCATATGAGATAAGGATAAAGTCAGCTGAAAGCTCTGCAACAACGAAGGTATCAAAGGAGGCAACTTTCAAAACTATAAAGCACTTGAAGATAAAAGAAGAGGAAGAATCATCCAATGAGGATGATGATGATGATGATGAGGAAGAAAGTGAAGGTGAAGTATTGGCTTACTTTAAAAGAAAATTTAGAAAGGGGTCTAAGAAAGGAAAAGGATAGTTGTCCTTGAGATATTATCGTTGTAGGTAGACTAGATGGACACTTTGCTTTTTAGTGTAAAGTGAAACTTGATGATGAAGATAAGGATGGTGATGATGAGCAGAATTCAAGATGGAAAAGATCATCATTCAAATCAAAAAAGTCTAGCAAGAAGACTACCAACCCATAGAAGAAGAAAAAGAGGCTCATTCAAGAGTTATGTGAGTCAGACAAAAGAAGCTGATGAGGAGGAAGATAAAGAATCATCAGTTGAGCATACCTTTATGGTATCAGCTCAAGGTGGTAGTTCAACCTCTGAAGAGAAAGAGAAGGTTGATGAAGAAGAACCAGATCTTGAAGTTGAGTTGGAAGCAGCTTCAAAGAAGATCATCAAAAGGGGCAGAACCATAAAAAGGTTAGAGGCTTACATAAAACAAGTTAAAGCAATGTTTGAGGAAGCTAAAAGTCAAAAGGATGAAATAAGGGCTGAACATATTGACTTGAAGAGAGGAGTTGAAGAACATATCAAAATATGTGAAGACTTTATAATAGAGCTTGGCTCAAGGACTTCAACAATTAAAGAAATGGAGAAAGAGTTGCTGAGACTTCAACAACAACTCAAAAGTAGCAAAGAGAACTTGCAGAAGTTTGAAGTGGTAGTAGAAACAAGCTCTACAAGAGAAAAGAGGAATGAGACTTTGCCACAGAAGTTGAAAGAGAAGGATGTGATTCAAGTGAAGATAACTAAAGAAGAGAAGACAGTTATCAAACCAAAGCCAAGGCCAAAAATGATGTATGTGGTTAAAGAGCAGTAGCCCATAGCTGCTACATCTTAGAAATAAAAGAAAGTCAGCTAGCAAAAGGCTATGGTTGAATAGAAAAAGGAGAAGAAAGTGACTAAAATGAAAGTCACACAAGCAAAGATGCCAACTACTTTGCCTACACAGCAAGTGATGAACACAAGAAGACAAGCTGTGATCAGACCCAAGAAGAGGTAGTTTCAAGGTCATTGCCTTTATTGTGGAGTTTGGGGTTATAAGGTGAGTAATTGCTGGTGGAGAAGGCCAGTATATGTCTCTAATTTAAGAAGATATGAGTGTTGGTGCAAGCCTAAACCAATGGTTTCAAAGAACAAGTTTGTTGCATTGACAGACTTAGAATAGTGTAAAAGGTGGCAAGATGACCATAATGCCAAGGGATGTATGATACTTCTCCCTGAGCAAGAAAAGACACTTAATGGCACATTAAAAACAAGTGGTGCAGTCAAAGCTGAGAAAAAAAAGAGTTATCTTCCAACCAGTTCAAAAGAAGGAATATAAAGCAAAAAGTGAGGTGGCTAATATAGCTAAAATTGCATTGTAGGTTGATTACAAGGATAAGCAATGGATCCTTGACAGTGGATGCACTTCCCATATGATAGGAGAAGCTAAACAAGTCAAGAGAAGGCAGAGTTAAATTTGGCAATGATGATTCACTCAACATCAATGGTCAGGGGTCAGTAAACATTGGAAGAGGAAAGCTGAAAGATGTTATGCACGTTGAAGGACTCATATACAATCTAGCATCTGTCAACAAACTATTCAATAAAGACCATAAGGTAATATTTACAAACATAGGTTGCTAAGTAAAGAGTAAAGAAGGCAATATTGTTACAGCTGGGAAGAGAACAGTTGGAAATTTGTATGTGATTAATGAAGAAAGACATCCTCTTGCAACTAAGACTGTGCAAGAAAGAAAGCCAAAGAAAACATGGACCAGTGCTCATCAAGAAAATCAGATCACAAGTGACCCATCAGTAGGAGTTACAACAAGAAGAAGAATTATGGGAGCTACTGCTTTACTCTCACAAGTTGAACTTAAATCTGTTGAAGAGGCTACACAAGATCTAACTAAATCTTTGTCTACAGAGCTATTTGAAAAGCATAGAATGAGTCTGTTTGTGCGAATGCCTCCTCAAGCTTGAAAATCAGGTGAATCCTCCATCTCTACTTTGTGAGTTTTTCAAATTTGTAATTTGTTGGCAAAGGGGGAAAGAAGCAACAGTGCAGGGGGAGCTACTAAGAAAGGGGGAGTGCATATTTAGGGAGAGTTAAAACTGCTGCATAGTGGCTTTTATTATAAGTGTTGCCAACAATTACAAAGGGAGATATTGTTGTTCTCACAGCCTTGTATGGGTTATAATTGTTGTCAACTAGGTTTAAGTGTGCAAGAAAGTAAAGCCATATGGAAGGGCAAGAAGGTAAAAGCCACATGAAGGGACAAGAACGTAAAAGCCATATGAAAGGGCAAAACAGTAAATTTGCCCTCTCTATTAAGGTTTTATGAAGGAGTATATAAAGGCCTAATACTATGGAGAGCAAAGGGTAGTTGTCGAGTGAATAGTAGTTATCAAGTGAGTAGTAATTGTCGTGGGAAAAGAGGAGAGGTCGGTAAATTGAGCAAATTGGAGCAAACCGTGTGACAGCAAAGAGGTAGAGAGAGAAACCCAATAGCCAAAACAGATGACCAGGCTGAATGAAGAATAGCTGTCAAAGAGAGAGAGAAAGGGGAGATGGCTAGGCTGAACAAAGAACAATTGTCGAGAGAGAGAGAAAGGGAGATAACCAGATTGAATGAAGAACAACCATCGAGAGAGAGAAAGAGAGAGAGAAAGGGGAGACAGCCAAAAAAGTGAGCAGAACGGCAAAAATAGACAACTAGCGGAAATCCATGAATGGCCAAATCAGAGTTGACAGGAAGACAAGAAAAAGAAAACATGACCAAAATTAGAGACGATTGGATGGCAGAACAGAGGTGAACGACCAAAGAAGAGTGAATGGCTAGACGGTCAGAGAGAGAAATCCGGTGGCAAGAGAGAGAAATCCAGCGGTAAGAAAGAGAAATCCTGCTGGACAGCAAGAGATAGAGAAACGGATAGCTGAGGTAAGCTGTGAGACAAGGAGATGGATGAGATCGTGAGATGGTGAAAGCAGGAGCTGTGTGAAACAACATAGAGAAGAAATTTGGCAAAACATCAAAAAGAACTTAACATATTTCTAGATTTTTTCAAGATAGGTTAGAAAATGTTGCAGTGAACTTCTAAGTGGCAGTAAAGTAACCTTTCAATTCAACAAAGGCAAGACAAGCTAGAAGAAGGGTAGACACAGTAAGTGACACTCTTTGTATTGTACTTGCTTAGTAATTGCAATATTGAAAGGAGAAGAGAATTAAGACATCCATTGTAATTGGAATTCTTAAGTATAGTGGATAGTCTCGATAAGGGAGAGTCCCCACCACCATGGATGTACGTCATATTAACGGAACCACATAAATATCGTGTGTTCTTAGTTTGCTTTACGTTTTGTGTTTTGAATTGAGTTATGAACATAGCTAAAGTATCAGCCAATTCATAGCCTAACGAAGACCTAAACAAGAACATTCAAATTGTCTATTAGGCAAGGTGTCTAAAAGGTGACTTTAGGGACTATTATGATTAGTAGGTAGCAATATATCTACCTTAGTTGAGTTTGAGAAAGAGTTCGCTTTTAAGAAGAGGTTGAAGTTGTTCATTTTCTTGCAAATTGCGAATTGTGGTGATACTAATTCACCTCCCTTTTTAGTATCACAAACTAGTAAATCTTAGGGAAAAGTTGGGAACTTCAGAGGCCTATATAAAACAAGTTGAACCAATGTTTGTGGAAGCTAAAAGTCAAAAGGATGAAATAAGGGCTAAGCATATTGTCTTGAAGAGAAGATTTGAGAAATAGATCAAAATATGTGAAGACCTTATAGTAGAGCTTGGCTCAAGGGCTTCAAAAATTGAAGAAATGGAGAAAGAGTTACTGAGACTTCAACAACAACTCAAAAGTAGCAAAGAGAACTTGCAGAAGTTTGAAATGATAAGAGAAACAAGTTCTACAAAAGGAGAGAAGAATGTGGAAAAAGTACAACAATCTGAGGCTGCATTGGCTAAAAAAAATAAGAATTTGCTATATAAGTTAAAAGAGAAGGTTGTGACTCAAAAGAAGATAGCTAAGAATAAAGAAGATCTGAAGAAGAAACCTAGGGTGGCAAACAAGAAGGAAGAAAAGAAAGTCAGCTAGCAGAGTGCTACAGCTGAACAGAAGGAGAAGAAGGTGGTTGAAATGATAGTCACACACTTAAAGAAGCTAGCTACGTTGCCTACACAGCAAGTGATGAATAGAAGAAGACAAGCTGTGATTAGACCCAAGAAGAGGCAGTTTCAAGGTCATTGCCTTTATTGTGGAATTTGGGGTCATAAGGCAAGTAACATCTAGGGGAGAAGGCCAGTATATGTCTCTAACCTAAGAAGATATGATGCTACATATAGGGGGAGACAATACAAAATTCAGAGGAGAACACCTGTTGTGAGTTCTTGCACATACTGTAAAAGGCAAGGACACATTGACAAGATGTGTTGGTGGAAGCCCAAACCAATGGTTTCAAAGAACAAGTTTGTTATATTGGCAGACTTGGAATAATGTGAAAGGTATGGGCAGCATGACCATAATGCCAAGAGATGCATGACACTTCTCCCTAAGAAAGAGAAGGAACTCAATGGCACAATGAAAACAAGCGATGTAGTCAAAGCTGAGAAAAAGGAGAAAGTTATCTTCTAGTCAGTTCAAAAAAAGGAATATAAAACAAAAAGGGAGGGTAGCTAATATAGCTAAAATTGCACTAAAGGCTAATTGCAAGGATAAGTAGTGAATCCTTGATAGTGGATGCACTTTGCACATGATGGGAGACAAGTAAATTATCAAAGTTAAACAAATCAAGAGAAGGTAGAGTCAAGTTTGGCAATGATGATTCACTTAACATCAGTGGTGAAGAAGATGACTTCAATGTAGATGAAGAATCAGACCAACCTGAAGAAAAAGAACAAGAAGTGAGTTCAGACTTGGAGAAGAGTGAGTCCGAAGATGAAGAAAGAGTGAACTAAGGTGGTGCAAGGAAGAAGGACAAAGAAAACATGGATCAGTGTTCATTAAAGAGATCAGATCATAAGTAAGCCATCAGCAGGATTTACAACAAGAAGAAGAATTATGGAAGCTACTGCTTTACTCTCATAAGTTGAACCTAAATCTGTTGAAGAGTCTATTCAAGACAAAGCCTGGGTTAAAGCTATCAATAAGGAGCTGGATCAAATTGAGAAGAATGATACATGGGAGCTGGTTCCAAGACCCACTAATAAGAATGTCATAGGAACAAAATAGGTGTTTAGGAATAAACACAATAAAGATGGTAAGGTGGTGAGGAACAAGGCTAGGTTGGTGTGTAAAAGCTACATTCAGATAGAAGGGATAGATGTTGATGAAACTTTTGCATTAGTAGCAAGGTTAGAAACTATTAGAATGTTCTTAGCTTTGGTAACACACAAGAGGTGTAAAGTTTATCAGATGGATGTGAAATTCGTCTTTCTGAATGGGCTCCTGAAAGAAGAAGTGTATATTGAACAACCCGATGGAGTACAAATCAGTGAGGATGAGACACATATGTGCAAGTTGAAGAAAGCCTTGTCTGGTCTTAAGCAAGCTCCAAGAGCATGGTACAGTAGGCTAGATGTGTACTTGAGAAGGTTGAACTTTAGAAGAAGAATGGTTGATAATAATTTGTATGTGTTCAACTCAGAAAAAGGCCAGTTGATAACTATAGTATATGTAGATGACATCATCTTTGGAGGGGATCACTCTAAGCTATGCCAAGATTTTGCATAGAAGATGAGTGAGGAATTTGAGATGTCGTTGATTGGAGAAATGATGTACTTTCTTAGATTACAGATAAAGCAGTGTGAAGAAGGTATCTTTATTTTTCAAACGTAATATGCCAAAGAGATGCTGAAAAGTTTTGACATGGAGGATAGCAGACCTGTCAGTACCCCTATGATAGTGGGTTGTAAGTTAACAAAAGACCAGAAGGGAAGGAATACAAGCCCTACAAAATATAGGAAAATGATACGGAGCCTTCTATACTTTATAGCATCAAGGCCTGATCTTTTGCAAGTTGTATGCATTACCAGCAGATTCTAAGTCCTAAGGAATCTCATGTGCTGATAGTGAAAAGAATCTTAAGATACCTCAAAGGGACACTAGAAATGGGTTTGTGATAACAAAAATTTTTATTAATACTATTTTTGTAATCAGTTTGATTAAGAACCCAATGACACATAAAAAGAGTAAGCAATTCATACATGGCTTTATTTTCTAATAGAGTAAGTAGATAAAAGGAAGATTAAATTGACATATTACAAATGTGAATATTAAGTAGGTGGTAATTTTACAAAATTGTTGAAATATGAAACATTTATCAAGTTAAGGTAGATGTTAAATGTATCACCAAATTAGGATTAAAGAAATTTAATGCTAATTTAAAATATGAAGTAATTAAAATTATAATAAAAATTATAATTAATTTAAAATTTATTATTTATTTTGATAAATTTAAATATTTATAATTATATAAAAATATAATATTTATATTATTATATAATATTTTTATTAATTTAATAAAATTTAAAATATGTATATAATTGCCTAAGAGCATGGAGAATGCTATGAGTAATAGATAACATTTACTCAATCACTGTTGACATAAAAAGATACCCTACCCGGACCCTGTTCCAACAGTGTAAATCTAAATCTATCACGTCTAAAACGGACACACACACACACGCTGTCAGCCCAAGCGAAATGTGAAAACCGTTTTGCGAACGCAACCAAGGGCCCTCCCAATTGCGAATTTGTCATCCATCCCCTACTTGCCACTTCAGACCTTTTCAAGGAAGCGATGGAGCATGGAGAATGCTATGCCACGTATAGCTTGGACTGTAGCCAAAGATGGAAGACAGACAAGAACCAAAAGGAAAATAAAATCCTCTAATAACCTGAGAGATCAAGAAAGATTGATGGGCAGTAAGCCGATACACTTGCTTGGCCAACAAAGCAGTATTGAAGCAATGAAACTTACGAAAACCAAGGCCTCCATGATCTTTTGAAAAACACATGCAGCCCTATAATGTCCAATGTAGTTTTCTTTGGTTAATGGTAGAACCCAACCAAAAATTGCTCACCCGCCTTTCCAACTCATATAGCACAAGGTTACCGGCAACATAAAACAGCTCATGATATAAGTGCTGAAGTCTTCATTGCCGACTTAAGAATATCATTACGTAAGCTTATGGAGCAGTACTCCTTGCATGTTGCAGCAGATGAAACCTTTGGAATAAGGCAAATATGAGTATGATTCAAAGAGGTAGGATCACCTTTATGATTAAGAATTGAAAGCACAGCCTCAAAGCCATCGAAACCAACAATTTGCCAAAAATTTTGATAGAATAATGTAGGCATACCATTGGGACCTAGAGCCTTTTTTGGATGCATATGAATAAGAGCTTCAAACACCTCCTGTGAAGTAAATGTAACTGTTCAAAATGGATTTCAATCATCTGTTACCTGACCATGTTACACATCAACTGTTGGCTGAACTACATGAGTTGTGTCAAAGGAAAACAACTCAAAATAAGCGATATAGATCGCAGTGATAACTTCGCTGTTATGGTGCCAAACTCCATTGTAGCCCAAATCCACCCTATGGTGTTGCATTGCAGCCTTTGGGTAATTTTTGCATGGAAAAAACAAGTGTTATTGACATCCTCTTTCAACCAATCAGCCCGCAAACATTGAGCCCACCTATTCTTCCCATATTCGCAAAGTATCAATTTGTTGTTGGTTCGCTTTGATACCTGATAAAGTTTCAGTTGTAAAAAGAAGTCTCTCCAACAAAACCCTTGTTCTCAATGGAGTACTTTAAGTTGAACATTGACATGGCAAAAGACTTCTCTATTCTATTCTTGGAAAGCTAAACTGCACTTAGAGACCAATATAGGAAAAGCAATCATATTTTCCTGTTTTGTCGCAAGCTTGGAACTAGAAACACCTGTTCACCGGAGGGCAAACACTAATAGGGCAATCGAGGGCAATAAAAATTGCATCATGATCTGACCCAAAGTCAAGGAAAATGTGAGACATGAGCCGAAGGAAAAAGCATTGTGAACTCTAAACAAGTAAAGCACGATCAAGTCATTTTGAATGTTTTCACCACCACTTCTATTATTATTCCATATGAATTGAAAACCCATACTTTGAATCTTAAGCATCCATGAAGTGCATCAATGAGTAAGACCACCAATGTTTTTGGAACACATAAAATCTCATTGAAGTTGCTGCCACAAAGCCATGGTACAGGCCAATCTTGAGCTCAAATGCAACTTGAAATTAAGACATCGATATGATGATTTAAAAAGGGAATTTGTAGTAACTTGAATAAATTGATTCCAAAATAGAATCTGTGAAATTTTATTCCAATCCATAATCGTTTCTTGCACTTGACCCTACCTAGAGACATGACGTTTTTAGAATATCAAAATTAAAATTTCATCGATAATGCTTGAGGGTTTGAAAATTGTAAAACTTGATTGATAGTTAGAATTCTTGTCAAGGATATTATAAATAAACACTTGCATTCATTGCATAATGTGACAGAATCCCACAATAGATGAGAAAAAGGAATTTTGGGTCTTATAAATATGGACACTACACACTCAAATAAGCTACTTTTTAGGGAGAAGGTAATGACCCTATGACAAGTGATATCAAAGTCAACCCAACCTAAATTCGATATTCGTTGTTAAGCGCTTTAAGTAGTGGAGTAAGTAGGGAGGCTGATCTACAACAAGGACATTGTCGAATTTGGGGAGGGAGAATATAACAGAATCCTACATCAAATAGGAGAAGGAGATTTTGGGCCTTACAAATATGGGTATTACATACCCTAATAGGCTATTTTTTTGGGAGGAAGTAATGACCCAATGACAATAAGCTTATAAGAAGATACCAATAAATATTTGTTAAGTTATTTAATCCATTTTCTAGGGGTCTTAGAGGCAATAATAAAATTCAAAAAGATAACAGTAATTGCAAAGAATTTTTGAATTCTTGTAAAAATTAAAAAAAGCTACTAAAACTATCTATTTTCAAATAGAAAAACATGCATTAATTAAAATCTTTAAAACATATGCATATGCCAAATGATACACATAATCTTCTTTTGTTGCTCATCTTATGAAATATCTTTGATGTGGACCTTCTTAGGTCTCACACTGAGAGGGGGAAGGAGTGAATTAGTGTCAGATGCTTACTTTTTACAAATATATCTAGATTAAACTTCTGTGACTTGTTAAAGTCAATGATCCAATTTTTATCTTACTTTTTTATGTAAGAACATTTGTATAGATATCAAGCAAGCACAAGCATCTGAGAACACATATAAGTTTTTATGTGGTTTACCCACAATGTGTGAGATACATCCATGATGTGATAGGATCACTCCTATATCACACGATCCACTCTTATTATCAAGCGATATAGCTGATATTATGGAAGGATTATTCCTTAACCACTTATAATGATCTCTTAATTACTAAAAGAGTTGATCTTCCGATCACTCGATGGATTCATCTCTCAATTATTCCAAGGGTCTCCCACCTTTTTTCAAGAAATACATACAAAGTTCATGACAAAACTTCCCTGAGAAATATCACTCAATGTGCATAAGTTGCAGTTACAGAAAAATAGATCTTCTCCTTCTCATTACTAGTCACTGCCTTTTGCATTGTCAGCCTCTACCTTCTACATTACAAGTCTCTCCTTTCTGCATTTAGGTCTTTACATTCTACACTGCCGGTCTTTGCCTTCTACATTGCAGTTCTCTACCTTTTACACTGTGGATCTTAACCTTCTGCACTACTAGTTAGGCCTCCTTCTTCCTTTGGAGCTGATGCTATTCTTTCTTCCTGGATGTCACTACACTCTCTCCTCTAGAATGCTATTGCTATCTTTCCTCTAGGATGCTATTGTTGTCTTTCCTCCTAGATGCTGTTGCACTATTTCTTCTTAGATATTGCTACTGTCTTTCCTCTTAGATGCTGTTACAGTCTCTCTTTTTAAATGTCGTTGCACTCTCTTTTTAATAGCTCACGTTTTGTAGCTCCTATTTCTGTAGCTCACATTTTTTGCAACTCTCTTTCCTTTCTCTCTTATAGACTGTAGGACTTTCTCTTACAGGGCTCTCTCTTTTGGTTTGCAGCAACATATTTTCTTCCTTTGCTAAGCTCTCCCTTCTATTTTGCAGTAACACATTTTCTTCCTCTATCGAGTTCTCTCTTTTAGTATGTAGCAGCACACATTTTCTTCCTTTGCTAAGCTTTATCTTCTAGTCTGCAGCAACACGTCCTATTCTTTTTGGTGGTTGCTCTTTGTTGTTCTACTCCTTTTCTTTATTACATTTCTGCAACACTTTTTCTTGTTGTTCTCTCTCTAATTTTCTATAGAGCACACTTTATCATCAATAATCAGCATTGATTCCTAAAATTTAGGGTCAACATTTAGCATTGACTCTTAAAATTTAAGGTCAACAACTAGCATTGACTTCTTAAATTTAGGGTCAATGGTTAATATTGACTCATTAAATTTAGGGTTAACTTGCAATCAATGGTTTTAACAAATGATCTCTCTGCATCTCAACGACATTTACAACATTAAATAAACAAGGAAAAATATGGGAGATGTTGTTAATAATAAATCCAATATTAGTCATCAAAGATGGGCTTAACAATCTCCCCCTTTTGTATGTGGGCATGATTCCAATTGAAAGCAACCTTTAACTCCCCCTTTTTTTTTTCTACTTCTTCCCCTTAATAATTTCTCCCCCTTTATTTGATTTTTCCCTTTAGATATATTAAGCTACTCCCCCTTTGATCAGTATATACTCTCTTTGGATTTATGCAAAATATCTCCCCATTTGATAATAAATCCAAAGAATAATAGAAGAGAAAAGGGGAGAGGGGTTAGAGGCATATTTCAGCCTCTAGGGGGTGGCTGAACATATAAGGTTAGCCTTAACTTTTGGAACATCTCTCTTGATAGAGGTTTGGTAAATATATCTGCGACTTGCTCCATGGAAAGCATATATTTCAACTTTACTTCATTGTTGGACAATTTGTTTAGCCCTTTTTATCTAAGATGTCCCAATCTCTTATGTAAGAATAACACAATTATATAATCTTTTTACTGTACAACAACTTTTATTGAAAGTAACTTTATGCCCATTATCACAAAGTTGGCAAACATTAATTAAATTGTGTTTTAACCCTTTAACATAAAGCACTTCCTTTGATTTCAACTTTCCTTCACCAATTTCAACAACACCAACACCTTTAATCTTTAAGGCACCATTATTGCCAAATGTCATTGACCTTTTATCATATTTTACTATTTCCTTCAACATCTTGAAGTCTCCTATTATGTGTGAAGAGCAACTACTATCTAGGATTTATGACTTTTCTTTCTTGAAAGCTTTTAAGGCTACTTCCATGACTATAGCCATTTCCCTTCCTCTTCTTCTTCTTCAGCCAAACATAGGAGTATATGTTGGTGTTCTCCTTTGCACTTTTTGATTGGGTAATAATGTCAAGCATTCCTCAATAGTAGGTCCAACCTTCCGTATCTTCCACAGATTTCTTCCAACATATCAAATCTATTTCTTAGTGGAATATGATTTCTTTTCACTTGTATCTATCTCTTTCCTTGATAGAGTCTCCCTCTAGACTTTTGCTTCACATTCCTCTTTATTATAGGCCTATTAATCCAGAACACACTAGCCTTATGCCTATACTTACTATATTCCAGCAAAATCTTTCAAATTTGAATTTTCTTTTTTCACCAAGTTCATATCTCCTATCTTCAATAACTATTATGGCAACTTTTTTTCATTTTTGACAACTTGTTGCTTTTGGATAGGAATTTCAATCACATCTTTCCTAACCCATTTTACCTTGGATTGGTTTCTCTTTACCATAATGTCATTATGTTTGCTTTTAGGCACAAATACAATTTTCTTTTTCTTTGCTACCTTATTATTTGGCTTTTCAATATAGCTAAGTTCTTTCTTCCCCATAAAATGAGGTCTTTGTTTTCTTAAATACTCATCTAACTTTTTGGTAGCATCCTTTTTGATAGCATTTATTGAAGAGGACTCTCCTCTCATTTCCATAGCCTACATAAAGCTTTCTTCATACATCTTTAATTTAGATTCAGCCTTATGGAGCTTGGCTTGCAAAATCAGCACTTCTTGCTCTTGTGCAATCACTTTAGTGCCAAGATCTTCATGTATTTTGTCTTGCTTTACCTCAAGAATATTCAGCTACTCAATTCTTTTCAAGAACTCCTTTTCTTTTACTTCAAACTCTTTTTCTTTCACCTGGAGATAAGATTTATCAACAGTAGAATTTTTATTTAGCTTTTTGAGTTGCTTCACCTCCTTTTCTAGCTTGCTGTTTTTGTATAAACAAGCTCTTAATACATTCTCAAGTTATTGCACCATCTCATTTTCTTCCTCTTTAATTGATTCCTTATCACTTGAGGATTTTTTTTTCAATATCTACTTGTGTAACCAGCACATTTTTTGCAACATTATCATTAGAATCATCATTAGCTTCTTCTTCAAAATCTTCTTCATCCAATTTGCTCAAGAAATTTCTTCTTTTAGATCCAAAGAGTTCCTTTTTCCCTTTGGCACTTGAATTTCCAGCTTTAAAACAGCTAAATTCTTTTGTTCTCTTTCTTAGGGCCTCATCATTATCATCACTATCTACTTCTATTCACTTTGGGTAGTCCACAATAAAGTGCCCAATTGCTTCACAACTAAAGCACTTCAAGGATAATTTTCCTTTGTACTTCTCTTTTCCTTTCCTCATATTTTTGGTGATGTATGCCATGAATTTATCAGGTTTAGTATCACCATCTTCTTCTTCAGAGTTGTTATCAGATTCTTCTTCTCATTTTTTAATCTTTAATTTCTTCATTATAAAAATTTAAAGAAGCTAATAAAGCTATCTATTTCAAATAGAAAAACATGCATTAATAAGAATCTTTAGTAGATATTATTTATGTGATATACATATGCCAAATGATACACATCATCTTCTTTTGTTTCTCACCCTATGAAATATCTTTAATGAGGATCTTCTTAAGTCTCACACTAAGAGGGGGAGGGGTGAATTAGTGTGAGATGCTTACATTTTACAAATATGTCCAAATTAGACCTCTATGACTTGTTAAGGTCAATGATCTAATTTTTATCTTACTTTTTTTTTATGTGAAAACAATTGTATGGATATCAAGCAAGTACAAGCACCAAAAAACACACAGAATTTTTTACATGGTTCACTTATAATGTGTGAGTTACGTCTATGATGTGATAAGATCACTTCTAAATCACACAATCCATTCTTATTATCAAAGGATACAGCTAATATTGTGGAAGGATCACTCCTTAACCACTTACAATGATCTCCTGATCACTTGATGGATTGATCTCCCAATCATTCCAAGGGTCTGCCACCCTTTTTCAAGAAATAAATAAAAATTTCATGACAAAATTTCCATGAGAAAGATCACTCAATGTGCACAAGCTATTGTTGCAAAAAAAAAAAAAAAAGGATCTTCTCTTTGTACACTATCAATTTCTGCCTTATACACTATGAGTCTTACCCTTCTGCACTATGGGTCTCTATGTTCTATACTCCTTTATAGTTTTCTCTACCTACCGTGCTCTCCTTTACAGTTTTCTCTCTCATAGTTTTCTTTATTTATTGTGCTCTCCTCTGTAATTTTTTCTTTACTACGGGTTCTCTCTGCTACAAGTTATCTCCTGTCTCTATAAGTTCCTCCTTCTGCCTTTATAGGTTCCTCTTTTTACAGGTTCTCTCCTTTTACTACCGATGATGCCTTATTCTGCCTTTGCAAGTTTTTTCTTTTGCCTTTACATGTTCCTTTTTTTACTTTAGTAGGTTTTCTCCTTAATTGCTGGTGCTACCTCCTTTTGCCTTAGCAAGTTTTCTCCTTTCCTCTGCTACTGGTGCTACCTTTTTTTACCTTGGCAGGTTCTTTCCTCTGCTGTTAATGTTGCCTTCTTCTATGTTGGTAGGTTTTCTCCTCTATTGCTGATACTGCCTCCTTTTACCTTGGCAAGTTTTCTCCTTTCCTCTACTGCTAGTGTTGCCTCCTTTTTCCTTTAAAGCTATTGTTGTTCTCTCTTTTTGGATGCCATTGCACTCTCTCCTCTTAGATGTTGTTGCACTCTTTCCTCCTAAATGCTACTATTGTCTTTCCTTCTAGATGTTGCTGAACTTTTTCCTTCTGGATGCTGCTGCTATCTTTCCTCCTAGATACTTCTGTAGTCTCTCTCATTTCTGCAACTCGCATTTTTGCAAATTTTTTTTTTGTTCTTTTTTATGGTTTGTATTGTTGTTCCCACAGCCTTGTATGAGTTGTAATTGTTGTCAACTAGGTTTAAGTGTGCAAGAAAGTAAAGTCACATGGAAGGGCAAGAAAGTAAAAGTAAAGCCACACAGAAGGGCAAGAAAGTAAAAGTAAAGTCATATGGAGGGGCAAGAAAGTAAATTTGCCACATAAGCCCTATTAAAGTTTCATAAAGGAGTACATAAAGGCCATTGGAAGACAACAAATGGTGTGGTCAGCAATTGAGCAAAAACAACTAAACCTAAAGCAAAATCATTCGGCAAACAAGAAGAAGGAGACAACTGGCCAAACACAAAGAAAAGACGTCTAAGCAAGGAGACAACCGGCCAAACAAGGTGAGCGTCCATACAACCCTACACGGTAAAGCACAACCAACGGCAAAGGGGTGGATAGCCAGGCAAGGAGGAGAATGCCCAAGGCAAGGTGAACGACAATAAGGAGAAGACACAGCTGGACAGTAACCCAAGGTGAATGGAAAACCTAGTGTGACCGGCCAAAAGAGTATACATGATAGAAAATAGGTGCTAGTTAGCCAAAGAGACAAAGCAAAGCAAGAGGAGTCGGCCAAAACCTAGAGCAACCGTTGAAAGCCTAAGAGGAAAACCATCCAAAGAGAGGAAAAGCTAGTGTGTGACTGGCCAAAGAGAGAAAAATAAGGGAGGAACGGCTGGACAGCAAGTGCTGGACAGCAAAACCACTGTCGGTTAAAAGAGAGAGGATGTCCAACCAACCTACACGGCCAAGTAAAGAGGTGAACGGCCAAATAGGTGTGGACAGCAAGGAGGAGAATGGCCAACCAAGAGTGGACAGCCAAAGTAAGGTGGACGGTATTTCCAGAAAGAACTCAATGTATTTCCAGATTTCTTCAAGAGAGGTTAGAGAGCATTGCGGTGAACTTCTAAGCGGCAGTGGAGCAAACTTTCAATTCAACAGAGGCAAGACAAGCTAGAAGAAGGGTAGATACAATATGTGACACTCTTTGTATTGTACTTGCTTACTAATTGCAATAATGAAAGGAGGAGAGGATTAAGACATCCATTGTAACTGGAATTCTTAAATATAGTGGATAGTCTCAGTAAGGGAGAGTCCCTACCACCGTGGATGTATGTCACATTGACGGAACCATGCAAATCTCGTGTGTCCTTAATTTGCTTTACATTCTATGTTTTGAATTTAGTTGTGAACGCAACTAAAGTATCAGCCAACCCATAACCTAACATAGACCTAAATATGAACATCTAAATTGTCTATTAGGCAAGGTGTCTGAAAGGTGACTTTGGAGACTATTGTGATTAGTAAGTAGTAATAGATGTACCTTAGTCGAGTCTGAGAAAGAGTTCGCTTTTAAGAAGAGGTTGAAGTTGTTCACTTACTTGCAAATTATGAATTGTGGTGATACTGATTCATCCCCCCTCTTTGTATCACAAACTAGTAGATCCAAGGGAGAAGTCAGGAACTTCAATTTGTAACACTCTCTCTTATCGAGCTTTCTCTTTTGGTTTATAGTAGCACTCATTTTCTTTCTCTGCTGAGTTCTCTCTTCTGGTTTGCAGCAGCACACGTTTTCTTCTTTTGTCAAGCTCTCTTTTCTTGTTTGCAGTAACACCCATTTTCTTCCTTTATTAATTTCTCTCTTCTAGTCTATAGTAGCACACAGTTTCTTCCTTTGCTAAGTCCTCTCTTCTGATTTGTAGTAGCACATATTTTCTTCCTTTGTTAAGTTCTCTCTTCTAGTCTACAGTAACCTATTTTTACAACTTTCTTTCATATTGTTCTCTCTCTAATTATTTGCAGAGCACACACCTCTTGGTAGCTATATGAATATATTTATAAGACTTGAGTTTATGGTTGCCCTATCATCAACAGTGAGCATTGATTCCTAAGGGTTGTCCTACAATTAACATTCAGCATTAATTGCTAAAATTTATGATCAATGGTCAATATTGACTTATTGAATTTAAGATTGACTTGTCATCATTAGTTTTGACAAACAATCTTTTTACATCTTAATGACATTCGCAACATCAAATCAATAAGGACAAATATATGAGATGTCATTGACAACAAATTCAACATTAGCCATTAAAATGGACTCAACACATAGCTTTTTAAACTTATCCTTGACAAAGGAGATATCTTGTGTTTGAGTCCTAACAAACCCATTAGTAAACCATTGTAATGGATAGATGTATGGTAACTAGTAAGGAGAAGGTTTGTGATTTAGAATTTAAAATGTAGGGGCACATGTCTAAGAATGGCATTAGACTTATAAATTTGGGTCCTTAGATATGGCATTAGGAGTTGATTGGTTAGGTCAATTCAACCCTATACTTATGGATTTTAAACATTGCAAATTATTCTTTGTGAAAAAAATGGGAAAATAGTAAAGATTATGTGAATAGTATATAAATAGGGGGTAACCTATAAGATAATTAATTAGATTCAATTATAGATGATAGTAAAGAAAGAAAGGGATAAAATTTAGACATACCTATGCTCCATTATTGTTAAGGATCTTGAGAATGGGAAAATGTCTAAGTATTAAGAGAAGAAGGAGATACCTAGATTGATACAAGAAGTTTTGGACTCCTATAAGGATATGTTTGAGAAATCTATCAGCATGCCTTATAAAGGTCCCATGATCATGCCATACCCTTAAAAACAAATACATATCCTGTGAATTTAAAGCCCTATAGGTATTCATATTACTAGAAAAATAAGATAGAAAGGTTGATAGAGGAAATGCTAAAATTATCTATCATATAACATAGCATTAGTTTTTTCACTTCTCCTATGTTACTGGTTAAAAAGAATGATAGGTTATGGAGGTTCTATACAGATCACAAGTAATTGAATGCACTAATAATGAAGGATAAATTCTCAACCCCTGTTATTAATGATGATCTTGATGAATTACATGAGGCTATTGTATTGTTTAAGATTGATTTAAAGGTAAAATACCATCAAATCTAGACAAGGATGGAAGATATTCTTAAAACTTCCTTTAGAACACATCATAGACACTTTGAATTTAGGGTGATACCCTTTGGACTTATAAATACACATGTTACTTTGCAAGCATTAATGAATTATGTCTTTGGTCAATTCCTAAAGAAGTTTAAGTTAGTATTTTTTTAATGACATCTTGATATATACCCCTACATTAGAGGTTTGTACATCCCATTTGTCCCAAGTTCTATAAATCTTGAGAAAGTAAAAGTTGTATGCTAAATTAACCAAATGTTATTTTGATAGCCTTAGGTAGGATATTTGGGACATGTTATATCCTTTGAAAGGGTGGTTACTAATTCTAGTAAGGTGGTAGCCATGGTCAATTGGCCAATACCTATTTCACTTAAAGCTCTAAGAGGATACTTGGTGTTCACAAGGTATTGTAAGAAGTTTATGAAGAATGATGGAATTATAAATAGACCACTGATAGAATTATTAAATAAGATGGGTTTAAGTGGAGCACAACTGTTAAGGAATCTTTGGGCTATGATGATAACTCCTATATTACCTATTCTAGATTTTTTTAAGCTGGTGAAGGCTAATACTTATGGAAGTGGATTAAGTGCAATTGATACAAGCAAATAGATCAATTGCTTATTTAAGTAACAAATTGAACGATAAGCATAAAAGGGCTATCTATTTATGAAAAGGAGTTAATTGTATAATAGTGACCAAATGGAGAAATTATTTAAATGGCCATCATTGTATTATTAAAATAAACCATTAAAATCTGAAATTCTTGATATAAGGATCATTATACACCTATATATAATAAAAAGAGGTTATAAAATTACTAGGGGTGGATTATAGTATTTGTTATAAGAAAGGGTTGACAACAAAGTGGCTTAATGTCTTCTTTAAGCAGGCAAACTTAGTGCAAGAGGAGTTAAGGAGTTGTCATCCCATATTAGCCTAAGTATTGGAGTGGTCTAAGGAAGTTATTTTCAGTTATAAGGTAAACCTTATAATTGAGGAATTGATACCTTTTTTGAACCTTTCAACCCACTCCTTACCACCTTTTACTCTACTAAATGGCATTCTAAGGTACAAACGAAAAATTTATATTGGGAGCAAGGGTGAACTAAATAAGCAAATGATTAACAAATTCCATAATTCTATTTAGGGTGGCCACTCTAGTATCAAAACCACTTATCATTGCCTTAAACAATGCTTCCATTAATAGGTATGAAGAAAGAAGTATAGAAGGCTATCCAAAAATGTGAGATATGTTACAAGTGCTAAAAAGATAACATTAAATGGCATGGGCTCTTGTAATCAATAGTTATTTCTACCTAGACTTGGAAGGATATTAGTATGGATTTTGTTAAGGGGTTGAATAAGTCAAAAGGTAGGGAGGTTATATGCCTCAATGGTGGCCAAGGTGTTCCTAAAATAGAATTTAAAGCTTTATGGTATGCTTAAGTCCATTGTTTTTGATAGGGACAAGATTTTCCTTAATTTTTTTTGTCAAGAACCTTTTATGTTTCTGGGAATTGAATTACACATGAACTTCATCTATTATCCCCAATCAAATGGCTAAAGTGAGAAATTTAACCAATGCTTGGAGTCTTATTTACATTATATGATCTTCCATAAACTCGAACAGTGGCATAGGTGGCTTCATTTGGTAGAGTGGTGGTATAATAGCAACTAGTAGCCTTTTTGGAGAATAACATCCTTCTAAGCTCTCTACAAATACCCTCTACCTTAATTAATAAAGTTGACTCCTTAAGAGTGTAAGGTTGTTTGTAATATAACAATTAATTCAAGAGCAACAACACATGAGTGGACTATTAAGGTAGAAACTCTTGAAATCTCAATATAGAACAAAGCAAATTGTAGATCAAAAGAGGTCTGAGAGGGTTTTTGAAGTTGGTGATTGGATATAGCTTAAATTTTAACCTTATATGCAAGTTTTTATGGTTGTTTGATGGAACTTAAAGTTGGTCTCAAAATACTATAAGTCTTTTTAGGTATTAGAAAGGGTGGGGTTGGTAGCCTATAGGCTAAAGTTGCCACCAACATTAGTGATCCATTTCATCTTTCATGTGTTGTCGTTGAAATGATTGGTAAACTAATAACATCAATTATGCCCTAGCTACCATTGATAAGGCTTTAGGATCAATTATTAGTAGAACTTATAACAGTGTTGGATAGAAGGGTTGTAAGATAATTACAAGTATTAGTCTAGTGGTTTAACCTTTCCAAAATAAATGTAACATAGGAGGGTTAGACCTTTCTCACTACTTTATTTCCTTAGTTTTAGCCTTAAGGACAAAAATTCATTGGCGAAGGTTTCTACAGTGGCAATGGCAGCATCTAAGGTCTGTATATTACGCCTCTCCAACTTGAATCTCGCCCAGTCCTTCAAGCCGTCTTTAAAGTAGAAGAGCAGCTCCCTAACAGACATTTCGATTTCAAGAATGAGGATAGTAAATTCCTTAATGTAGTCAGAAATACTACCTGTCTGACATAGGCATCACAACTTCCCTCTCGCTTCACTGTCTGCATTGTGAGGGATGAAGTACCTATGTACTTCGGCCTTGAATTGTTCCCAAGTGTTGATGATGCATAAGTCTTTCTCCCATTCAGAGTGCTTCCATCTCCACCAGAGTTGGGCAGTATCTCTTAAAAAGATTGGGGCGTTGCCTATCCTGGCCAAATCGTCGACAACCTCCATGGCCTCGAAGTACTGCTCAAGGCCGAACAAGAAGTTCTCCACGGTAATGGCGTTTCGTATGCCATTGTACATGGCAGGCTTCGGGACCTTCAAGCCATGTACCACAGTGGAAGTGCTAGTAGTGGCAGTCGTACTAGCAAGTGAGTTGTTTCGGTGAAAGGACTCCATCTCCCTACGAAGAGCATGAATCTCTCCCTCAACAAACTCACGAAGGTTAGACATACCTTGATTCAGGGAGCGTATTTCTCCCCTAAATGAGCGGCCATACTCTTCGATCATGAGTTTGGCAGCCCGCATGATCTCTACATTCTCATGGATCAAGTTATCGACTTGATCACTGAGATCTCCCACAAGGGAGTTTATGTTGAGGACGCTCCTCTCCAAGTTACCAACACGTGAGTCCATGGTCTCCTTGGCTAGAACCTTGGACTTGCCACGTTTGGCTAGGGCACATTGCTCCTTACGTCCACAAGCTTCTTGCTCCATTTTTTGCTTATCAAAAGTGGTCTCAACAAATCCTTCCTCACCTACCATATTCACAACTCAAACAAGAACAAAGTAGGGACTAGGATTACCTTACTCTGCTACCACCTGTCACGGAAATAGGCTTGGATGTGCTTTAGATGTGCCAACCCGCGTGGCACTTAGTCGACCTTACGAGAGAAGACACTAAATAAGCCTTGAAGAGTTTGAGCAAACCAATGAAAGACTTATGGGAGGCAAGTAACCGAACAAGAAGAACTTTACAGAGCTAGAGAGAGAGAACACAAGAGCTTTGCAAGTGAACTTGTATTGAATGAAGGAAAGCGTGCTTTACAAATGAGAGGAGTGGGGGTATTTATAGTGGTTCCACCTCCTCAATGAGTGGCTACAATTTCTCTAGATCTAAAATATCTTAGATATTTACAAAAGATAACACCTAAGCGCTTACCTAAGCGAGGCGCTTACCTAAGCGCTTACATAAGTGAGGTGCTTACCTAAGCGCTTACGCAAAAGGTGATAGCCAAGTCTTTGGGCCATCAATTGGGCTAGGCGTCCATCAATTGGATGGGCCGTGACATTAGGCTACCCAAATGTGCATTTGGACATCTTAGTAAAAAGCATCACTCTTCATAATTGTTTTAGCATTAAAGCTAGATAAGATACATGCTTCATCATTGATACAGAGTAAATAATTATATCATCAAAGAATATAAATAAAAAATACATTAAATGCTAACCAAATATATGATTAATAAAGGCATAGATGGTGACAAGTGCATTAGTTAGCCCAAAAGGTATAACTTTGAACTCACAGTGGCCATGGTGAGTTTTAAAAAGCAATTTGGGTATTTCTTTTATCTTTACACTAATTTGATGGTATCTTACCTTCAAATCAATTTGGGAAAACATAATGGTTTTATGTAACTCATATAGAAGGTCATCTATTATAGGAATGAGAAAATTTTCCCTTATGGTTAATGAATTGAATTACCTATAATCCACAAAAAACTTTCAAGATATATCCTTTTTATTTTTTTCACCAACAGGACTAATGAAGCAAAAGGACTTATGCTTGGTTATATAATAAAGGTTTCCAACATTTCACTACCCAGCTTTTCAGTTGTAGACTTTTGATAATTAGGCTATTGGTAAGGTCTTAAATTGACAAGTTAAGCCTTTAGCTTGAGAAGGATGGTGTGATAATGTGTTTTGGGTAGTGGTATTCCTTTGGGCTTTTTAAAAACATTTTCATAAATCTTCAAAACTTGCTACGATGCCTTAAGAGTTTTCTTATCTTTCTTTTCTTTTAAGGATCCCATCATGATTTCTATTAGGGTGGTTATGGAAAATTGGTGAGTTTTCTACTCATTTTTCTCGTTTTTAAACAATATTTTGCAATTATATCCCACTAATCAATTTGAGGCCAGCTCCTTGTTTGATTTCCATAATCTTGCCATCCTTAACAAAAGAAAATTTGCATTGTTTAAAGTCCAACAATATAAGGTTGAAATGCCTTAGCTAATCCACTCTTAGCATTATATCTAAGGTCCTTAGTTTTATGATCCTCAAGTCAACTTTGAACATTTAACTTTGTATTTTCCATTAAAAGCTACAAGTTTTCTCTCTACTTATTGCCATATACCTATCCACTAATGTAATTAATAAAGGGTTTATAAGGATTAAGGGGCAAGATAATTCTTTGACCAAAGAGGAATTTAGGAAACTGTGAATGCTCCTTAAATCAATTAGGATCATTAAGGTCTTATAACCCATATGTCCTTTAATATGAATTACGTTGAGCCCAAAAGAACTAGTTAGGGCATAGATAAAGATAAAGCTATAAGCCTCTATTTGCCTTTATAGATCCTAATCTTGGACTATGTCTTTATTTTCTTTTTCCCTATGTTCTATTTTAATCAATTTACCCACCATTATATTGAGATTATCCTTTGTTACTACATTAATGCCTAAGGAAGTATGTATTTCCATATCTCTAGCATTGGTTGAGTCTTTGATTACTTTCCAATGGGATTTTGTTTTTAAACCTAATTGGGCTAGGCCTCATATTTTAAGGTTACTCCTTATGGCTTATTTATCCCTATAGAGTTAATCCATGACTAGCCTCGCCTTCTTTCCCCAAATAATCTTGGTAGTCACAAATTTTCCTACCAAGATGGCTTATTTGAAAAAAGGAAGATAGAAAGTTTTCCTATAGTTTGTCCTCTAATGCACAATAGTTATTTGTTGTGGATTACATGTTATTTGTTTCTTTCTAAGTGTCCCTTTAGATACTAGCCTTTGCAAACATTTACTAATGCTAGGATATTAAGAAGTTGGAGTTTTTGTAAACTTTATAGTTTTTCAAACAATATACTACAAGAGAAACCACATTATGGAGGGTTTAGTGCTTTTATTTTCTAGTGATTTTTTAATTATTAATTTGTTAACTAGCATTATTTACTTTGATGGTAGGCTGTTTGCTTAAGCTTACTAGTAATGATCTACTTGTTTTTAATTATAATTGATTAACTTGGAGGAAGATGGTAAAAGTTTTTGTTTTGCTTGTATATAGGTCAATTCCTAGCTCATTAGCAATGTCTAAACGGATGCTTTCTTAGCAGAAAAGGTGAATTACTTCATTTACAAAATTAATTGGTTAATATATGCTATCAATATGGAAATCATTTAAAGGCTTGTAATAAAGAGGTTACTTTAAGAAATTGTATATTCATGACCACTATAAAACTACTATTTCTAAAATACCAAGATTTTTTCCGTCCCTTAACAATTTGATTGATCCTTTTCAATATAGCTATTTTATTCAATTGATGGGCCAAAAAGACTTACATGTTGCTTTGAAATGCATACTTCAATCTCATCCAATCATGTTTAGTCTTGCATGTTTTATTAATGTTTAGTATGCTATTATGACACAAATTATGCCTTTATGTTTATGTTTTCATTTTTGTATTAGCAAAAAATTGGATTCTTTTAGTTACTAAATCATTTTGTTGCCAAACATAAACACCCTTTGCAACCAATATTTTATTTAGTTGAAAGCAAATGGAAATGTTCTTGACTGCATTATATATTGTTGAGCTCATCTTTGATGGTTGGTGTTGGATTTGTTGAACACCATATATCATAATTATATGTTTTGATTTGATGTTAAGAATGCCATTGAGATGTAGTAAGGGCATTGGGAGAAACCAATGATGACTAGTCAGCCTTGGCCTTAAGGAGTCAATGTTGATAGTTGACCCCCAAATTTTAGTAAGTTAGTATTGACCATTAATTCTAAATTTTAGGACTCAAATCTAGCTGTTGATTATAAGGCAACATGTGGGAATTAACAATGACCATTGATGAACGTGTAGCCCTAATCCTAAGGCTCTATAAATACCCTTAGGTGTCTTGCAAAAAAAAAAATAGAAAAAAGGCAGTAGAAAATTAAGTAAACGACAAAAAGAGGTAAGCAGCAAACCTAAACAAAAAGAGAGGTGAACGACAAAAGGGAGGTAGCCACCAAACAAGGCAATGAACCAAGGAGAGACTAGTAGCCACTAAGGAAAGAAGGCAAGGTAGTTGGCCAAGGAGAGAGCAGTAACCATTAATGAAAGAAGGCAAGGCAGTCAACCAAGGAGAGGAAGAAAAAAGGCAAGGCAGTCGGCCAATGTGAGACCAGCAGCCACCAAGAAAAGAAGGCAAGGTAGCTGACCAAGGAGAGTGTAGCAGCCACCAAGGAGAGGTAGCAACAAGGCAATCAAGCAAGGAGAAAAAGAAAGAAAGAGTAGCTACCAACAGCAAGTGGAATAGCTGCAGTCAGTAGTTCATGGAGCAATAGCAGAAGGGTCCTGCACCAGCAACCAATGTGTGGGGATAGCAGCAGTTGTGTAAAAAATAGCTGCAATGTGCAGGGAGAGCAGCAGCGGCACAAGAAAATAGTTGTAGTGCGCAGGGAGATCAGAAGCAGTGCAAGAAATCTTTTACAGCGCGAGAAAACTACTGCAACACATGTGGAGAGCAGCAGCAGTGCAAGAAACTTGCTGCAGCATGTGGGGAGAGCAGCAGCGGCACGAGAAAAACTGTTGTAATGCATTGGGAGAGCAGCAATGATGCGAGAAAGTAGTAATAATGTGCACAAATAGTAGCAGCGGTGCGAGTTAATAGTAGGAACAACATGTGCAGACAACAGTCATAGTGCATGCAGACAGTTATAGCAACTTGTGCAAATAGTAGGCATAATTTATGTAGACAACAAGTGTAGCTAGTGCGGACAGCAGGCATAGTTTGTGTGGATAGTAGGCATAGAGCCCACAGATAGCTGGTGTGGAGAGTGTGGACAGCTAGTGCAGCATGCAAAGTCAGCGGGCACAACATACGTAGATAACGAGCATAGCGTGTGCAGATAGTAGGCACAGAAAGAGCAAACAAAGGGTGCAAAGAGTGCGGACAATAGGAACAACATGTGTGGACAACAGCAGCAGTGCGTGAGCAATATCAGTAGTGGGTAAGATAACACTACCAGCAAAGGAAGGAGAAGATCCATATTCTACTTTAACAAACTATACACATTGAGCAATTATTTTCCAAGAAAGGTTTTTCCATAAACTCTTAATGGATTTGTTAAAAAATAGGGTGGGATACCCTTAGAGTGAATGGGAGATCATTGTAAGTGGTTAAGGAGTAGTCTTTCCACAAGTAGTGAAGGAGTGATCCTTCCACAACATTAGTGTATCCCTTGATAACAAGAGTGGATTGTGTGATTTAGGGATGATCCTATCACACCGTAGACATAACTCACACATTGTGAGTGAACCACGTAAAAATTGTCATATGCTGTTGGGTGCTTGTGCAGTGTTTCTTATTTGTATGATCACGCTTAAATAAAGGAGGAAATTAAAAATAGGATCATTGGCTTTAATAAGCCATAGAGGTTTAGTCCAAATCAATTTGTAAAAGGAGGATATCTCACACTGATTCACCCTTCCTCTCAGTATAAGACCTAAACTAGTCCTCATTAAGTGGTATCAGAGCCAGTTCTTTTATTGATCCAATTTTTTTGCTTTGAATTATGGTTGTGCATTTTTGTATGAGTTTCTATCTCTATTACTACTTATGATCATGGATAGCTTGAATAGTATTAATAGCAAGGACATCCCTATGTTTAATTGACAAAATTATCAGTTATGGGAAAATAGGATGCTCCTATATTTGATGTCCCTTGGTTTTGATGTGTTTGAGTTTGTTGTTAATGGCTTCATCCCTATTGTTGAAGGTGATCCCATGATGCCAGCTAACAAGAATAACATAGAGTGTGATGAAAAGGCAAGAAATGCCTTATACACCTCCTTGTCAGATAAAAAATTCACCAAGGTGATGGGGTGCAACACATCCAAACAAATCTAGGACAAATTGAAGAACATCTATGAAGGAGACAAGGTTGTGAAGGAAGCCAAGTTGCAAATCTAGAGGAGCGAATTCGAAGACATAAAGATGTAGAATGATGAAACTATGGATGCATTCTTCATAAGAGTCAACAAAATTGTGTGCTCTATCAAAGGCTATCAAGAGGAGATCCATGATGCCACTATCGTAAGGAAGGTATTCACAACCTTGCCAAAAGCCTACAATGCCAAAGTCTCTTTTATAGAAGATAAAGATCTTGATAGTATGCCCTCAAATGACATGTACAACATATTGGTGGCTTATGAAATGAAAATAGTCCCAATGAAGAAAGAAAAAAAGTCTAAGGTGGAGAATGAGCTGACTTTCAAGGCAATAAAGAAATTAAAGATTACAAACTAAGAAGAGGAATCCAACAACAGCTTTGACGAAGGAGATGGTGATACTAAGTTGGAAGAAGTCATGGCATACATCATTAGGTACTTGAGGAAAGGAAAAGGGAAGTATAAGGAAATATTACCCTCGGAGTACTTTAGGTGTGGAGCAATAAGGCACTTTGTTGTGGATTGTCCAAAAAGAAGAGAAGCTAATAATTAGGATGATGATGAGCTAACCCTAAGGAGGAAGACAAAGTAATCCAACTACTTTAAAGCTGGAAATTCATTTGCTAATGGGAAAAAGAAGTTCTTTAAACCCAAAAGAAGAAATTTCCTAAGCAAGTAGGAGGAAGAAGAATCTGAAAAAGAAAGTGATGATGATTCTAATGATGAGGCTACAAAGGATGTGCTGGTCACTCAAGTAGATGATGACCAAGAATCTTCAAGTGAAGAGGAATCAACAAAAGAAGAAAAGGATGAGTGGTTGTAGCAACTTGAGAATGAGTTAAGAGCTTGTTTGCACAAAAACTACAAGCTAGAAAAAGAGGTAATTCATCTCAAGAAGTTATGTGAAAATTCTTCTACTAATGAATCTAATCTCTAGGTGAAAGTAAAGCAGTTTGAAGCAAAAGAGAAGGAGTGCTTAAAGAGAATTAAGGAGCTGAGAGTACTTGAGGTAGAGCATGGCAAGATACATAAAGACCTTGATGCTAAGGTGATTGCATAAGAGAAAAAAGTGCTGATTTTGCAAGCCAAGTTTCACAAGGGTGAGTCCAAGCTAAAGAAGCATGAAGAAAGCTTTATGTAAGCCATGAAAGTGAAAGGAGAGTCATCATCAGTAAGTACCATCAAGGAGGAAGGAGGATGCTACTAGAAAGTTGGATGAGTGTCCAAGCAATCAAAGACCTCATTCCATAGGAAAGAAAGGGCTTGGCTACATTAAGAAGTGGAGTGAGAAGGTAGAAGAAAAGAAAAAGATTATGTTTGTGTGCTAAAGCAAGCACAATGATGTGATGGAAAAGAGAGACCAACCTAAGTTAAAATGGGTTAGAAAAGACATGATGGAGACTCCCATTCAAAGGAGATAGACTATCAAAGATGTAGAGAATGGTACCACACCAATTGCTAAAGAAAGGAGACTTAGACTTGGTAAAATAAATAAATCCAAGTTCATAAGATTTTGCTAGAGCTGTGGTAAGTATAGGCACAAGGCAAATGTGTGCTGGGGTAATAGGCCGAAAATAAAGAGAAATGTGAGGTAAGGTCTAAGGGGAGACTCTATCAAGAAAGGAGGTAGTCTCAAGTAGACAGAAGTCATATTTCACTGAGAAGTAGGTTTGATTTGTTGGGAGAGATCTGTGGAAGATGTGAAAGAGTTGGACACACTACTAAGGACTACTTGACATTCCTGCTTGGTCAAAAAATGTAAAGGAGAACATGCCAACCATTGTTACCTGGTCAAGGAATACAAAGGAGAACACTTACATAAGCTCCACAATTCATCCAAAGAAAAAGAGGAAAAGAAATGTCTATAATTATGGAAGTAGCCTTAAAAGCTTCTAAGAAAGAAAAGCCATGGATCTTGGATAGTGGTTGCTTTTCACATATGAAAAGAGACTCCAAGATGTTGAAGAGAGTAGCCAAATAAGATGGAGGGTCAGTCAAATTTGGCAATGATGGTGCTTTAAAGATTCAAGGTATTGGTGCTGCTGAAATTGGTGAAGAAAAGCTAAAATCGAAGAAAGTGCTTTATATTGAAGGGCTAAAACACAATCTAATTAGTGTTAGATAGCTTTGCTATGATGGATATGAAGTTACTTTCAATAAGAGCAGCTACAAAGTAAAGAGAATAAAAGATGGTGCCATCCTTACTAAAGGTGAAAGATCACATGGAAACTTGTACTAAGTTTCTAGAACTACATGAGTACCAAAGATGAGAACTTACTGTAGCATAGAAGATTAGGACATCTTGGACAAAAGGGGCTAAACAAGCTTTCCAAAAATAAAGCTGAGAGATGTACCCAAGCTGAGAAGAAAAAAAAGATGTAATTTGTAGCATGTGTCAAAAGGGAAAGATGGTGAATGCCTTACATAAAAATGTGGAGATCCAAATGAAGAAGCCATTAAAGCTCATCCATTTGGACATCTGTGGGCCAATGAGACAAAGATCAACCAAAGGTGATAGGTACTTCATCTCTCCTTCATTGATTATTTTACAAGAATGACTTGCATTATGTTCTTAAAATATAAATTAGAGGCTTTTTATAATTTCAAGAGCTATAGAAGGTTGGCTAAAAAATAGTTGGGGGGAAAAATTAAAAGGCTCAGAACAGACAATGGGACAAAATACACATATGGTGAATTTAAGGATTATTTGGAGAAGTATAGAGTGAGGCATGAATATGCTAATCCTTACACACCTTAACAAAATGGAGTGGCCAAAAGGAAAAACAGAAGCCTAGTAGAGATGGTAAGAACCATGTTGGTTGAGCATGGTACATCATATGGCTTCTAGAGAGAGGCTATCACCATTGCAACTCAAGTTTAAAATAGATGCTTGAAGAAGAGTATTTATTGAACAACCTGATGGTTTTATACTTGATCATGATGGCTCAAGTGTGTACAGATTGAACAAGGCTTTATATGGCTTAAAGCAAGCTCCAAGAGTATGGTATTTAAAGCTAGAGACGTGCCTTAAAAACACAAAATTTAGAAAAGGGAATGTGGATGGCAACCTATATATTAAAGTAGATAACCAAGGCCAATTAATTGTTATGGTCTATATTGATGACATAATCTTTGCTGCAGAAAAGAAGGCCTTGTGCACTACCTTTGCTAAATAGATCAAAAAGAAGTTCGAGATGTCCATGTTTGGTGAAATGAAATTCTTCTTAGGATTACAGGTATTGCAAAGCAAGGTTAGAATTTTTCTCTCCCAAGAAAAGTATGCTTGTGAGCTATTGAAAAGGTTTGGGATGAAGAATTATAAAGAAGTAAGCACTCCCATCATAGTTGAAACAATGTTAAGCAAGGATAAAAAAGACAACATGGTTTATCATAAGGAATACAAGAAGTTGATTGGAAGCTTACTGTATTTGACAGCATCAAGGTTTGATATTGTTTTTGTTGTAACCCTTTATGCTAGATTTCAAAGTGACCCATAGGAGTCCCATCTCATGGCGGTTAAGAGAATTCTCAGGTATGTGGCGGGCATAACTAATTATGAGCTGCTTTATGATAGGAGTGGACAACTTAATCTGTATAGATATACAGATGTGGATTGGGATGGAAATTGTGATGACAAAAGGATAATGTTCGGTAGTGCATGTTATTTAGGTAGTAGAAGTGTTTCATGGCATAGTAAAAAACAAAATTTAGTAACTCTAAGTATTGCAAAAGCTGAATATGTAGCTACAACTCAAGCTTATACTCAACTGCTATGGATGAAACAACAACTTGAAGATATAATGGTGGATGTATAGCTACCATTGCTGTTTAGCTGTGACAATTAGAGTGCCATCAATTTCTCAAAGAATCCTATCCACTCCATAATTAAACACATTGAAATCAAGTACTACTTCATTAAAGAAAAGGTGGAGAAAATGAAGTAAAACTAGAGTATGTGCCTACCTTGAAGCAAGTTGCTGATATATTTACCAAACTTCTGTCAGGAGAGATGTTCCAAAAGTTAAGACTGATCCATGTGTTTAGCCAATCCCTTGAGGCTGAGGTATTTGCTAATCCCTTTCCCATTCCCTCTACTATTATTCTTTGGATTTGATGTCCAAGGGGGAGTTTTTTTTACATAAATTCAAAGAAAGTATATATTGGTAAAAAGAGGGAGTAGCTTGATGGATAAATAGGGAGAACTTGTAAAGGTGAAGAAGTAGATAGGGGGAGTAGCAAGTGATGCATGTTTCAGGGGGAGCCAAATGACTTTATGTAGGGGATGTTGCACATGGTTGGATTTAATGTATTGCCAACAAATCCAAAAGGGGATATTGTTGAGCCCATCTTTGATGGCTAGTATTGAATCTGTTGTTAACACCATCTCACACAGTTATATGTGTTAATTTGATGTTAAGAATGTCATTGAGATGTAGTGAGGTCATTGGAAGAAACCGGTGATGACTAGTCAACCTTAGCGTTGAGGAGTTAATATTGACCGTTGACAATAAAAAAAAAAACGAGGCAACAAAAAATTGAGTGAACAATAAAAAGAGGTGAGCAGCAAACCTAGGGAAAAAAAGAGGTGAATGGCAAAGAGGAGGCAGCCACCAAGCAAGTCAACCCATTGAGGAGTGAGTAGTAGCCACCAAGGAAAGAAGGCAAGGTAGCTAGCTAAGAAGAGAAGGAAAAAAGGCAAGGAAACCAACTAAGAAGAGAGCAGCAGCCACCAAGGAATGAAGGTAAGGTAACTAAGCAAGGTGAGGAAGAAAGAAGGCAAGGTAGCCAACCAATGTGAGAGCAACAGCCACCAAGGAAAGACGGCAAGGTAACTGGCCAAGGAAAGTGTAACAACCACCAAGGAGAGGCAGCAAGGCAGCCAGCAAAAAAGAGAAAGAAAGAAGGAATAGTAGCTGGCAGGTGGTGGAGAATGTGTGAAAATAGCTGCAACACATAGGGAGAGTAGTAGCAGCACAAGAAAATAGCTGCAGTGGATGGGGAGAGCAGCAGCAGTGCAAGAAAGCTACTGCAGCACATGGGGAGAGTAGTAAAGGTGTAAGAAAATTGTTGTAGCACATGGGGAATGCAACAGTGGCAAGAGAAAAACTGTTGCAGCACGTTGGGAGAGCAGTAGCAATGTGAAAAAGCAGTAATAGTGCCCATGAACAACAGCACTAATGTGAGTTAATAGCAGAAGTAGCACACATGAATAGCAGGAACAACATTTGCACAGTTGAAGCACAACTTATATGGACAATAGGCATAATGCACACGAACAGCAGGCATAATGCTTGTAGACAGTCGGTGTCGAGAGCGGGATAGAGCACACACAAACAACAACACAGTATATGCGAATAGCAAGCATAAAGAGCACAGATAGAAGGTGCTGAGATCATAGACAACAGGAGCAATGGGTGTAGACAGCAATAGTAGTGTATAGGCAACATCGGTAGCAGGAGAGATAACACTAGTAGTGAAGGAAGGAGAAGATCCATATTATACTTTAGCAAACTGTACACATTGAACAATTATTTTCCAAGAAAGGTTTTTCCATAAACTCTTGATAGATTTGTTAAAAAATAGGGTGGGATACCCTTAGAGTGATCGGGAGATCAACTCCTTGTTTGGGAGATCATTATAAGTGGTTAAGGAGTAGTTCTTCCACAAGTAATGAAGGAGTGATCTTTTCATAACATCAGTGTATCCCTTGATAATAAGAGTGGATTGTGTGATTTAAAAGTGATCCTATCACACCAGAGACGTGACTCACACATTGTGAGTGAACCATATAAAAATTCGCATGTGCTCTTAGGTACTTATGCATTGTTTCTTATTCGTATGGTCGCACTCATATAAAGGAAAAAATTAAAAATTGAATCATCAGTTCTAACAAGTCACAGAGATTATATCTGAATCAATTTGTAAAAAAAGGATATCTCACACTGATTCGCCCCTTCTCTCAGTGTGAGACCTAAACTGGTCCTTATTAATATATAATCACCAAAAATACAATTCTTTCATGACTACAGACTTTACTTTCATCACTAAATATTGAAATGCTAAATATTGACAACATATTACTTTCCAACTAATTTTAAAGTAGTTGTAAAAAAAATATATTGTTTAGCAACTATTCAACATATTAATCATAAAAGGGACATTTGTCGCAAATTGTCGATGCCTTTTTTTGAGAGCTCCTTTTAGTCATAAAAGTATTTAATTATTAGCAACTAGTTATTATGTTAATCACTAGATTAATTCACAACATTGTTAAGATGATCATTGGTATGAAGAATTTAAATAATTAATGATGTAAAGTTAATTTGTAGTGATGAATTTTTTTGTCACCAAATGTCTTATTTCTTGTAATGTTATATTTGCTAATACTTTGTGTGATATGGGTTTTATATTATATTTGATGGTGATTTTGATTCTAAAGTATGAAGTTTGTCCTAGTATCTTTCAATCATGAAGGGAAGGCATTACAAAATGGGAATGGTAGTTTGGATTTTTCTTTTTTTGTTTACATTTTTTTCTTAGCTATTAACTTGATGCAATGAAGATTGTTGTTTTTAAAGATAGTCTACTAGTTGTGTGCTTTTCAAAGATAATTTGAAGTTGCTAAAAATTTTATTTCATTTAAGCATGTATAACTATGGAAAATAACAAAACATCTTTTTATTTCTTACAGCTAAAAGTATAATTCATTACGACCTCTTTGTTTTATAGGTATATTGAATTATAAATATTTCAACATGTTATTTAAGATAATATATTTTATTAGTTGATTACCATAAGGATGGGTAAAAAAGTTCTTTGAAAGAAAGTTTTTTTCAATTCATAACTGACTTGGAGTCTTTAAATGGAAGTTATTATACAACTTTATTAACTAGAATTTAAGAAAAAATCCAATGGCTATAAATCAAATGAATGGTATAAAAATATCTTTGAGAGTGATACTTTTTGGGTAAGTCAAGTTGAACTAAGTGTGAAAAAGATGATAATGTATGAGAAAGAAAAGACAAAAGAATATTAAGATAAACTTGTGAATTTGACTTTGAGCTAATATTGCAACTTGTGAGATTTAACTTTTCTTGAGTTCTTGTACAGATACATTCAAAGTAGAGTGAGATTAGGTAGAAAGGAGTTAAATTCTCTCATTTTAAAGGAGTTTAGTATGGGTGCAAGAAAATTTTCTTACTATAATGCTTCCTTCTTTGTGACTAAAAAGGTGAACTTGGTATCATATCAACGAATATGCTATGAAAGTTTACTCTTTATCTATTGATGAGAACTTGGTTGGTAAATGTATTCAAAGAAAGATTAGGAAATAGAAGTAGGCTTGGGAAAAATTAAACTATTATAAATATTTATGTTTGCATTCTTTCAAATTAATACTTTTTTATCCATCATTGACATACTTAATAGAATTTATGCTTAACTTAACAAATTGAATTGTCTAATATTAATTATAATGCATTGAATGTTATCCATTCATTGTATTTTCACACTTGCAAGAGCATTTATGTGATTATATATATTATTTGTGAGTATGCAATTAGGTCAAAATTTAAGTTACAATTTTTTTGAAAATCTCAATTCACCCCCTAGTTTTTCATAAGCCTAAAAACAACTCCATTAACACAAAAGCTAGTTAGTCTAGATTAACAAGAAATTCTTTAGATAGAATTTTAAGGGTTTGAAAGAATTGTGGGACAAAGTTTCAATATTTTTCTTAACAATGATGATTGAAGCACATCCACACAAAGTAGTTAGTTAAGTAGCCACAAGTCATTACTTCTCAATTTTTTGTATTGATTTTTTTTATGCTTGATTCATCATTTTTCTATGTTTTCTTTACAATGTGTTACTTGGCTTCTTCTACATGAACCTAAAATTTGGTAGATGCTAGAGATTTTAACTTTTGATGTAGAAAGTAATCTCTCCTTGCAGTTGTTAGAATCTTTAACTAATTTGATGTTTCTTGTTTTTTTTTTTTATTTCACTTTTATTTTCTCTTGAAAGGATTCCAAATAATGACAGTTATGAGTTATTTTTTGGTTGAAAGATGCTTTCTTTTCAACAAGTTAGAGATCTAAAGTATTCAAAGTTCCTTTTCCCCTTCTTACTGGTGAAATTGTTTTTAGGCAATTAAATGCTACATTTCTTAAAGTTATTAACTAACACACCAAAATTGTAAAAGAACTTATTTGTAGGTTAGTTTGACTTTCTACATTTTTTGATGTTTCCATAATTTCACATCCTAGATGAGAATATTCATTTAGGAAACATATCAAAAGAAAATTAAGTACAATAAATATGATATATGAATCGTCTAGCTTTTGTCTTAGTTTCATTCTTTATTCATTTTTTGGCTATAGTCATCCTTGAATCAAATTTTAATTTTGGCTAAAGTAACTTTACATGTTATTTGATTGCCTAATCATTAAGTTAATTTGTAATTATCTATATTATATCCCTATACTTCTTTTGTTTGAGAGCTTATTTTAGGGATGAGGCTCTTGGATGGAATTACCTGACATATACTGCTTAGATAAAATTTAGGAAAAGGCATGAATAATGTACATCTAGTATTTTTTGATCGTTGTTAGCATATTCTTTTTTTTTTTTTTGATTTTGTGCATTCTACTTTATTCTTATATACATCTTGTGCTTTTCAAAATAAAAAAAAAGTAAAAAAAACCTAAGACTTGCACTATACTACATCACCTTTTATTTTTCATTGAATTGTGTGATTGTGTGTCCTTAGGTATAAAGTTTAGACCAATTAAAGCATAAAGGTTGATCATTGACTAATATCTAATATTTTTCCATTTTTGCACTAATTTTCCAACACATAATCTAAATGAATTAGTTTGGTGCTTATAGGAAATCGAATTACCCTTTTATTGTGTCTTTTTCTAGGTAACCTCTATTAGTGACTCTCTAGTATCTCCACTTTTTACTTGTTTGTCAAAAATGAGGGCACTAGGCTTAATAGCAAAAATAATACATTAGTTAGTTATCTCATCGAGACCATTAGACCCCTAACAATGAAGAGTGAACTCCAATCAAAGGGCTAGATGATGAGTAATGTTGCATAAACCACAATTCAGTGATAAAACAAAAGATCATAACCAATCAACAAACATATTGCCAACCATTGTCCACCATAGTTATTGTATCATAAGATGTATTTCTTTAGGTTCAGTCTTAAGTTAAACCTACATAAGTGTGGTTCATGGTCACACCATCACTTTATAAGCATATTTGAAGGACAAAGCAAAGAGTTGTTCATTATCTAAACTCATAAACATACTGCTTGACCCAGCCATATATATGATACTCATAAGAAAGACTGAGATAGAATTGTTTGTAAAAAGACGATTTTAATTTGAATTAGACTCTAATAAGGCTAAAACTAGAACTAGAATCACAAGTGAGGTGGTTTGGATATCGCTTGACCCCACCCAAGAAAACCAAAATAGAGTAATCAAAATTACAAAGGAATCATGAAGGAATCAAACTAAAGTGGTGTTTTGAAAATAAAGATTCAAAAAAAACAAAAATAAAAATTAAGAGCAACAGTAAAAGTAACTATAGTTGTAATTAAGACAAGAAAGTACATTAATTTAGGGTAAGAAAAATACATGAATTTTTATCTTAAATCTTAAGTGGATATGTTAGAAAAAAAAAAGAAAAGAAAAACTTAGCTAAAATTAAATTTGTGCAAAAGCTTTTGTAATTTTATATCCTTAATTATAAATTTTTAGTTACATAAGTAAAGTTATAATTAGTATATTAATTTATTTAATTTTTCTTCTATAAAAAATTGTACTATAATAATTTATAATTATTGTTGGGCCAAAGTAGAGGTTAAGAATATAAATACCAACTTCTTTTTCATCCTTAATTAAAAAATTAAAAATCAAAATAAAGATTCTTAAATCCCTTACCAATGTCTTTTTACTTCACTTTTTTTTTTAGGTAGGACGAGTTCCCACGAGGGTGGAAATTAAAATTTTTTTGTAACCATTAACAATTAAAAAAATACTTCATAGAGACACTATTTAATAGACATAAGTTGATAAAGTATGATTTATATTATATAAATAATATTGAGTTATTATATTAATAATATTCGATAATACATAATTAAATTTATAGAAATATAATAAATTTTCATGTAAAGTTTTTGTTGATTAAATCTTGTTTGTACTCCCTTTTCATTTACAGTATATCCTTATTTAAATTATTGAAATGTATAAAGAATAGAATTGAGTAGCTAAAATGCTCTTTCTTTAAGGGAGACGAAGAAGATCATAGAAAGATACACCATATAGGAATGAGACTTATTATATCACAAGCAAAGTCATGGGGCAATATTGGCATTGGTTGAAAGAGGGACTATAATAGAAGTCTTTTAACAAAGTGGCTATAGAGGTTAGGTAGTGATTCTCAAGTGACATAGGTCCAAACAATTGATGTAAGATACAGGGATTATAACTAATGGCCATAGGAATGGAGTGTTTGCAATCTATGCTATCATTGGTATAGAAAGGGGTTTACTGTGCAATAGATGAGTCACAATTCTCATGTTGTGAGGGATAATTTTTGCCTTTTGGTTGGTCAAACAAATAAAATAGAGTTTTGACATCATATTTAGTTAGGCAACAAGCCTCTTTAGCAATGATTCCCTTATCTATATTCATTAGTAGTGAGAAAGTAAGGCATAGTGGAAAATTTTGGAAAATAGATAAATAAAACATGGGTATGGTAGCTAGAGTGGTGGTGATGATGGTTTAGATGGGAATAAAAATACCTTGACAAATTTTTATATCTTTTATAGGTAAGTTATTTATCATGAGATGAGGATGATGAATTCATTTGGATAGGTGAAACTAACAATCGGTTCTTAGTTAAATCCTTTTGTGCCCTACAAGATGGCTTGAGAAATGGTCCCCTTACTATGACACCATGCATGGATAAAGTTTGGCACCTCCTAAAGTGAAAATTTTTGGATGGCAATTGCTTTTCGAATGATTATCAATTAGTGAACAACTCTCCCACATTATGGAAGTCTATGATGATAGGTGTCCTATCATATAATAAAAGTTAACTAATCATTTATTTCTACATTACCATATTATTTAGTAGATTTTATGTCTATGGATGCAATGGTGGGGAATATCTTGAGTCATTCCTAGGACCATTGCCATGTTTAGGAATCATGACTCCATATAGGCCTTTTATACAAATTAAAGAATTATAGAAATGTGATTTTATATGATTGTTTGGTCTATCTACCTAGCAAGGAATACAATTCTTGGAAAGGTCTTTTAAGATGGCAATGGCTTGTAATTTGATCCAAGTTAAGATGTTTTGGTGGTATAAGGTCAAATGGCCTTTTAGTGGCCTTTCAATCAATGATTTTGATTAGGCATGACAGAGATTATTTCTCCAAGAAGGAGAAAGACCAATCACAAATGAACAATTTGGAATATGGCTTTAGCAAGATGCTATAAGTTTAATACAAATACCTCTATAATTGACACTACTAGCCAAGTGGTCATTAGGGTCATTATGAGGGGCCTTGATACAAATGTAAGACACATCTTTTCTAAGCCAATTAGTGCAAAGATTGCTAATGAAGTGAAACTTCTTTCAACGAGGGAGGTAATTGTGTTATAGAGCGATTGGCATGAAAAGGAAATGCCTACCTTAATTATGGAAAGTGACATCATAATTGCCATTTCTTGGGTGAACAATCGCAAAAGTAGATCGTGGTTCCCGATTAGCATTTTTTGAAACATCAAAAATATGATTAAGGGTCATGTACAATTCACCCATAAACCTTAGGAAGGCAATTCTTTTGCTGATGCTATTATAAAATTAGCAACAGTTAAGGTAGGGCTGTTTATTGCACAATTATAAGAGCTCAGTGGTTACTATTAGTTTTTGAATATTGCGTAGATTTTTTAGGCTTGGGTCATCTATACAGAGGTAGGTCATTTTTGTGTTTAGGGGTAATTGTATAGTCATTTTTGTACAAACTTTAAGGTGTCTTTCACTATTGCAAAAGTGAAGATACTTCACTATAAATCTACCATAAGTATCCTACTTTTCAAAAAAAAGAAAAAACTATTGTACTAGATCAAACCTTTCACTCTAAGGTGAGAATAAATAAGGAAAAGTATCTAAATGTCAAAGGAAAAGGAGTAGTTGTCTTTGGTACCTTATTAGGCACAACATGTATTCCTAACGTGCTTTATATTTCTAAGATTGATTAAACTTATTAAGTGTAGGTCAGTTAATGGAACAGAACAATAACTTGTTGCTTAAGAATAAAAAATACACAATACTTAACCTTAAGAGTCAAAAGTCGATTGTTGAAATACAAAATAAAAGCTTTGTTACAAATTGGAGTAAAAATAGTGAATCTACTTATCCTAGCTCTTTAAATGAAAGTGTCTTGTGGCATAGAAGACTAGTTTTAGACATACCTATTATAAATGTACATGTTCTAATTTGTGAAGTTTGTTAGAATAGGCAAGCAATTAAGGTAGCCTTTTCATCAAA
This sequence comes from Ceriops decandra, assembly GCA_020615895.1. Lineage (NCBI taxonomy): Eukaryota > Viridiplantae > Streptophyta > Magnoliopsida > Malpighiales > Rhizophoraceae > Ceriops > Ceriops decandra. The sequence continues at coordinate 3,880,031 of JAHLGO010000090.1, forward strand.
CTCAAACTTAGAGAGCTTTAAAGAAGCTGTAACTTATCCATATAGACTTGTGTGGGCCAATAAGCTCTCCCTCCCTTGATGAAAGTAGATATTTTGTCATCTTCATCGATGACACACCAAATCTACTATATTTACTTCTTAAAGCTCTAATTAGAGGTGTCAAGAATGTTCTTTAGATTTAAAGCTCAGATTGAAAGCAAGCAAGTTGTAGCATCATCACTATTAAGTCAAATAAGGGTTTTGAATACATAGCATATAGGTTTAACAACTTTTATGGGGAATTAGGCATTCACCATCAACTTATCATGCTTTATACTCTATAGTATAATAGAATTCATCAACTTACTATGCTTTATACTTCATAGTATAATAGAATGAATGATACAAAAAGTAAGACCTCAAAACAAATGTCAAGGTACTTATTATTTGAAAAATCTTACTAAAGTCTAGCTTTCTAGAGAAACCAATCATCATAGGGAGCTTAAGATACCACTTGGGATTTTCTATTGTTGTGATGCCTATATTTATAAAGTATTTATTTCTTGTAACTCCACATTATGACCTAAGAAAATCTTAGTTTTGTCTATATAGATGTTCTGCTCAAAAAGCCTCTCATAAAAAAGAAGAAGCAATTGCACATGATCATATTCTTGCAACAAATCTAGCTAAAAGAGAAGACTACCATCCATAAAAATAGATGTGTGTGATGGGTGGAGGATGGTGACTAACCTACAAACCATGGAGGTGACCCTTTGTATGTGCATCATTTATCAATGCTAAAGATGCTTTGCACAAACCAACAATAAGTACGGTGAGAGAGGATTAGCACGGTAAAGGCCTTTTGAAGGATGAAAAACATGTTGGGGTTCACCACTTAGCAACAAGGAACAAGAAACTGTTGAGACATATCACATGATAAACTTTACCCACGAAGGATCAAAACTCATACGTGACATAACTTGTTCAAGAAAAGACCACTCTACACAATCTTAGGCTTTTTCCATGTCAAGTTTTAAGGCCATAAACTTTTCCCCTTCCCGGTTCTTGGTCTTCAAATAATGAAAACATTCATAAGGAATCAATTCATTATCTGTTATGAGCTATCCTAGAACATATGCACTTTGAGTTGGAAAAATGATTTGCCGCAACGTCTTCAATCTATTTGCTAAAGTCCTCATTACTGACTTAAAAATCACATTACATAAGTTATTGGGGTAGTATTCCTTACATGTTGCAAATGATGAAACCTTTGGATTAAGGAAAATGTGAGTATGATTCAAAGAGTTCACTTTATGATTAAGAATTGAAAGCATAACCTCAAAGCCATCAAAACAAACAATCTACCAAAAATTTTGATAGAATAATGTAGGCATACCATTAGGACCTAGAGCCTTTTTCGGATGCATGTGAATAAGAGCTTTAGCACCACTTGTGTGGTAAATGCAACTATTAAAATGGATTTCAATCAACTATTACCTGTCTATGTTACACACCAAATGTTGGCTAAACTTTAAGAGTTGTGTTCGAGGAAAATAACGATAAAAAATAGGTGATAAAGATCACAATGATAACTTCGATGTTATGGTGCCAAACCCCATTTGCAACCCAGATCTGACCAATGGTGTTGTATTGTAGCCTTTGGGTAATTTTAACCAATCAGCCTGCAAACATTGAGCCCACCTATTCTTCCCATATCCACAAAGTATCAATTTGTTGCTGGTTCGCTTTAATGTCTGATAAAGACTTCTTTATTCTATACTTGCAAAGCTGAACTGCACTCAGAGACCACCTACTCGGATGTTAGGATCGGGAGATTGACTTGCACACGTGGAACAGGATAAACAGTAATTATAGTCCTGCGCAAGCTCGGGAAAATGGATGTAACTTCGTCGATACAGATCAGAATGACCTGATTCCAAACCAAATGAACAAAGACTTCTGAATTAACAATTTCTTTGTTTTGAGTTTACTCAAATAAGCACTGTAGGCAGGACGAAATCGGGGCATAAATAGATAGATGTAAATGGACAGAACAGAGGAAAAGATAGAACTTTGTTGGTTACTCTTCCAGGCCTCCAAGGAAGGGGATAGGGCACCGATTCTTCTAGATCGATGTCTGCAACTCTTCAAGGATGCAGATTTGAAAACCTCCGACTCTTCAAGGACGAAGTGAAAACTCTTCAAGATTTTCAGGGGTATGAACTCTTCAAGGTTCAAGATAATTGCTTAATGCAAAATTTTTTTCATTGATCAAATTCGTCTGTTGAATACATAAAGTAGATGGTCTTTTATAGCCAAAGAAAAAAAAACAAATGAAAAGACTTAAGCAAATGAAGAGACTAAAGAGCATTAAAGATCCTAGAAGGCATAAAACATTAAAGAACTTAGAAACTAGAAACGAAGTAAATGAAAAGACTCAAGCAAATGAAGAGGTTAAAGAGCATTAAATATCCTAGAAGGCATAAAACATTAAAGAACTTAGAAATTAAAAACTAAGTAAATGTTCAACGTCTTCTTGATCATCCCAAAGTATCTTTTAGGCTTCCAATGTATAGGGAAAGACAAGGACTTTATTGTGGCATGGACTTGCAAATGAGACTCTTGGTCTTCGGATTGTGCCCCTTTGATATCTCCTCGATTGGTCGAGTGACTTGTCCGACTCGGATGTGGGCTGATCTCCTTGGTTGAGTAAGCTCATCTTCGATGCGAGCGGCATTATCAATCTAGCCTGCATCATCCTCCCCTTTTTTAAAAGAATTTGTCCTCGAATTCATGTCATCATCAGAGGAATCACCAGCATAAGGTGTTAAATGTCGAATGTTGAAAACATCATGTGTTTTTATATGAGAAGGAAGCCTTAAGCGATATGCATTGGGGTTGATACGCTCAAGGACTTCAAGAGGACCAAGCTTACAATCACTAAGATTGTTATAGCTTCCTACAGGATAACGTTTTGGTGGTAAGTAAGCCCAAACAAAATCTCCTGGTTCGAAGATAACTTCACACCGTCGCATATCAACATCCTTTTTAAAGGACTCTGTCTTGCTTTCTAACCTTTGGTGCACATCTTCATGAATTGCTCTCATCTGAGAAACAATAGCTTTAACATTGCCATTAGACTTTTCAGTAAAAGGAATGGGTGCAAGATCAAGAGTAGTGTTCGGTTGTTGTCCATACACGATCATGAAAGAACTATACCCAATCATATGGTTTACAACACAATTATATGCAAATTCGCCCCGTGACAATCGCATCTCCCAAGAGCGAGGACTTTCATCAATTAGTGTCCTTAAAAGATTTCCTAAGGTTCGATTGACGACTTCAGTTTGCCCATCAGTTTGGGATGTAATACAGTACTATATTGCAATTTAGTACCGATATTCTTCCATAATTGTCGCCAAAAATGACTGAGAAACTTTGTGCCCCGATCAGAAGTAATAGTCTTCAAAATACCATGCAATTTATAGACTTCCTTTAAGAATAATTCAGCAATACGCGAAGCATCCATAGTTTTGCGGCAAGGAATAAAATGCGCCATCTTTGAGAATCGATCTACAACAACAAAGATGGAATCCATACCTTTGAGAGTGTGAGGTAGCCCAAGAACAAAGTCCATAGAGATATCTTCCCAAGGTGCTTGAGAGATTGGTAAAGGCAAATAAAGGCCAGCATTAGTAGTATGCCCTTTTACAGTTTGGCAGCGTCAACGCCTCATAACATGTTGATGTATGTCTCGTTTCAAATGAGGACAAAAGTACTTGGTTGAAACAAGTTGCACAGTCTTGTCACGCCCAAAATGTCCATTGCAATGAACTTCATTGATCACCCTTTGTCGAAGTGAACAATCAGGTATCCATAAACGGTTCCCCTTGAAAAGAAACCCATCACACTCAGCGAAATCAGCAAGTTTCTTTTCTTTTGCTTCGGGCAAGATTTTGGAGAAGTAAGGTTCTTCATGATACAACTTTTGGAATGATTCAAATCCAAGAACTATTGATTGCATTATGTGGAGTAAGCTCTTCTTTCTACTAAGAGCATCAGAAACCTGATTTTGGACTCCAGCTTTATGTTTAATGATGAAAGTGAACTCCTAAACATATTCAGCCCATTTTGCACGCCTGGAGTTTAGCTTTTGTTGCCTTGAAATATACTTGAGAGCTTCCTGATCAGTGTACAAAACAAACTCTCGATGAATAAGATATTGCCTCCAATGTTCGAGTGTGCGAAATAATGCATAGAATTCTAAATCATAAGTGCCATAACAAAATTTAGCACTATTTAATTTTTCACTAAAGAAGGCAATGGGTCGACCTCCTTGACTCAGAACTCCTCCAATACCAGTACCTGATGCATCGCAATGTACTTCAAAAACAAGGTCAAAATTAGGCAATGCAAGTACTGTGGCCGTGCTTAATTTTTCTTTAAGCTGCTCAAAACTTTTCTGAGCCGTACATGTCCACTCAAAGACTCCTTTCTTCATGCAAGAAGTAAGTGGGGCTACAATAGTGCTGAAATGTGCAATAAATCGTCGATAGAAAGAAGCGAGGCCATGAAAACTTCGTACCTTATGCATATTTGATGGAGTTGGCCATTCTCGAATCACCTTGATCATGGCATCATCCACTGAAATCCGCTTTGCTGAAATACGAAATCCCAATAAAAGGATTTGTGGTACCATGAAATAGCACTTCTCGAGGGCTGCATACAAACACTCCTGTCTCAACACGTATAGTATTTCTTGAAGATGCTGCAGGTGCTCGTCAGTAGACTTGCTAAAAATAAGAATATCATCGAAATAGACCACAACAAATTTTCCCAAAAAGGGTTTCAAAATTTGGGTCATGAACCTCATGTTGATGGTGCATTTGACAAACCAAATGGCATGACTAGCCACTCGTACAGCCCATCTTTCGTTTTGAATGTCGTCTTCCATTCATCTCCAGGCTTGATTCTAATTTGGTGATATCCACTTTTCAAATCTAGCTTCAAAAAGATGATAGCACCAGAGATTTGATCCAAAAGGTCATCAAGGCGAGGAGTAGGGAATCGATATTTGACAGTGATTTTGTTGATCACTCTACTATCAAAACATATCCTCCAAGTACTATTTTTCTTAGGTACCAAGAGAGCTGGAACGACACATGGACTAAGGCTTTCTTGGATAAAACCCTTAGTCAAGAGTTCGACAACCTGTCGATGGAATTCTTCATGCTCCACTGGACTCATCTGATAATGAGCCAAGTTCGGTAAGGAAGCACTGGGCATCAAATCGATTTAGTGCTGAATGTCTCTCATAGGAGGGAGACCTACAGGTAAGTTCGTCGGGAAAACAACCTTGAATTTTTCTAAAAGTGGTCGAACTTCAAGAGGTATGGAAGAAGCAACTTCATTTGCTTTGTGAATAATATGAACCCCTTTTAGAGCACCTTTCATATCCTTGAGGAACTAGAAATGTTGGTACGCAGCCACTTATCTCCGGTCTCATCTTGAGGAACTAGAAAGATTTTTCTCACCATAAAAAATTCACCAGAATCAGCATGCACTATTTGCTCGTCACCTGCGGACTCTTCAACATCATTCACCTCTTCTTTGAGCAGATCCTCCATATGCTCATCAGAATCATTATCCACTAAGAAGGCTTTGCCGGCTTGTCAATTTTTGTTCTTTTGGCACTTGCTAGCACGATGACCCAACTCACCACAAGCATAGTAATGAATACCGGACATAGTTGGTTGCTTCAAAATATTGGGCTGATTAGGAAACTTACTAGCGGTTTGCGTCGTAACCTCAGCAACTTTGGTGATGCCTGGGGTACTACTAGTGGGTCGATTGATCATAATAGAGGATAGTTGCCTCCTTGAGTGAGAACGCTCTACCTTGAGTGCTCATTGGTGTGCATCTCCTAAGTCCCAAATGTCAAGGACTTCCAGGGCATCTTGAATATGAAGTTGAAGACCATTCAAGTACTTGCTCACAAGCATTTCCTCCGGATCTTAAATGTTGTTGCGAATCCCCAACTCATTGAATTCGTCGGTGTATTGGTTTACTGTTCGCGTACATTGTCTCAGATTTTGGTACCATTGATAGAGCTCTCTCTTGTATCCCTTAGGTAGGAAATACTTTCGGATCTTGTCTTCCATCTTCCTCCATGAGGTAATTGGCGCTTTGCCAACTGATTGGCGAGTTTGCTTCTCACGCCTCCACCAAGCGATGGCTTTACCTCTAAATCGCATAGCGATAATCCCGACTCTACGATCCTCAGGAACATTTTGATGCTCAAACACTTCATTAACAAGTGTTAGCTAGTCAACAATTTCTTCAGGAGATTCATTACCTGAGAATTCCTGGATATCCCTTTTAACTTCTTTTTCCCACTACGGTTCACGAATGTTTTGCTCGTGATGTCGAACATTACTTCGATTGCGAAATGGTCGAACATTCTCCGAAGATGAAGAGTCACCATTGTAATCTTCAGTCCTAGAACGAGGTGGTGAATTTTTTCTTTCCGCCCTCAGGTGCTCAACTTCCCATGTCAACTCATCAATTTTTTGTTGCATATGTTGCTGCAAATTATCAGCAAGCGTATGCACTTCATTCAGTGGGATGGTTCTGCCTCCACGACGTCTAGCTTGTCTTGGTGGCATGGTTCTCTCCTCTAAAGCTTTGATACCAAATGATGCAGCCTGATGTAGGCTACTCGGACGTTAGGATCGAGCGATTGACTTGCACACGCGGAACAGGATGAACAGTAATTATAGTCTTGTGCAAGCTCGGGAAAATGGATGTAACTTCGTCGATACAGATTAGAATGACCTGATTCCAAACCAAATGAACAAAGACTTCTGAATTAACAATTTCTCTGTTTTGAGTTTACTCAAATAAGCACTGTAGGTAGGATGAAATCAGGGCAGAAATAGACAAATATAAATGGACAGAATAGAGGAAAAGATAGAACTTTGTTGGCTGCTCTTCCAGGCCTCCAAGGAAGGGGATAGGGCATCGATTCTTCTAGATTGATGACTGCAACTCTTCAAGGATACAGATTTGAAAACCTCCAACTCTTCAAGGTTGGAGTGAAAACTCTTCAAGGTTTTTAGGGGTATGAACTCTTCAAGGTTCAAGATAATTGCTTAATGCAAAATTTTTTCATTAATCAAATTCGTCTGTTGAATACATAAAGTAGATGGTCTTTTATAGCCAAAGAAAAAAAAAACATATGAAAAAACTTAAGTAGATGAAGAGACTAAAGAGCATTAAAGATCCTAGAAGGCATAAAACATTAAAGAACTTAGAAACTAGAAACTAGGTAAATGAAAAGACTCAAGCAAATGATGAGGTTAAAGAGCATTAAATATCCTAGAAGGCATAAAACATTAAAGAGCTTAGAAATTAAAAACTAAGTAAATGTTCAACGTCTTCTTGATCATCCCAAAGTATCTTTTAGGCTTCCAATGTATAGGGAAAGACAAGGACTTTATTGTGACATGGACTTGCGAATGAGACTCTTGGTCTTCGGATTGTGCCCCTTTGATATCTCCTCGATTGGTCGAGCGACTTGTCGGGCTCGGATGCGGGCTGATCTCCTTGGTTGAGTAAGCTCATCTTCGATGTGGGCGGCATTATCAATCTGGCCTGCATCATTCATTTTCCCACAAGCTTGGAACCAGAAACACCTATTCATTGGAGGGGTCAATCAAATCACATTCTCACGAAATGAAAAACCTTCCCTTTCCATGTTAAACACTAGTAGGGCAATCGAGGGCAATAAAAATTGCATCATGATTTAAGCCAAAGTCAAGGCAAATGGGAGACATGTGCCAAAGGCAAAAGCATTATGAACTTTAAGCAAGTAAAAGCACAATTAAGTCATTTTGAATGTTTTCACCACCACTTCTATTATCATTCCATGTGAATTGAAAACCTATACTTCAAATCTTAGTTAAGTAACAATTATTAACTACCCTTTAAAAGCATCTATGAAGCACATCAATGAGTAACTCCACCAATTGTTTTAGAACACCATAAGATCTCGTTGAAGTCATTGCCACAAAGCCATGGTACAAGCCAATCTTGAGCTCAAATGTAGCTTGAAATTAAGACATCGATATGATGATCTGAAAAGGGAATTTGTAGTAATTTGAATAGATGGATTCCAAAATAGAATCTGTGAAATTATATTCCTATTCATAATCATTTCTTACACCTGAACCTAGCTAGAGACATGATATTTTTAGAATATCAAAATTAAAATTTCACTAATAATGCTTAAGAGCTTGAAAATTCTAAAACTTGATTGATGGTTGGGATTCCTATCAAGGATACTATAAATAAACACATGCATTTATTACAAGATATCAATAAATATTTGTTAAGTTATTCAATCCATTTTTTAGAGTTCTTAGAGGCAATAATCAAATTTGAAATGATAACATTAATTGCAAAGAATTTCTAAACTCTTATAAAAATTCAAAGAAGCTGCTGAAATTGTCTATTTTCAAATTGAAGAACATTTATTAATAAGAATCTTTAAAAGATATTGTTTATGTAATATGCATAAGCTAAACGATACACATCATTTTTTTGGTTGCTCATCCTATGAAATATCTCTTCATGTTATCTTTATTAAGGTATATATATAAATTATCTATTAAGAATGTAAATGATACTGACACTTAATTTTCTTTGAGGCTAGTTTGGAATTCTTGTAAAATGCCATTGATATCTACCTATATGGAACACCTAATCCCTACCCCAAAAAAAAAAAAAACAATGCATGAGACTCATGAGACTTAGGCAAGTTGCAAGACATTGATTAAATTTTTTGGTTAGACAATTAGATTAAGAATGATAGGTTATGCTTAGGTGCAAGTTTGTCCGTAATAGCTTAAAGAACTCTTGCCTTGACAAACTAAGCAAGATCTTATTCTTGTTAGAGACAATAAACTGTGGCACCCCATGTAACCTAAATATTTGCTCCATGAATACCTTTGTAATGGAAGGGCTAGTAATAAGGTGGTTGAGTGCAATAAAGTGTCCATACTTATTGAAACAATCTAACTACAAGGATCATATCCTTCCTTTTTGACTTAAGGGTCTTTTCAATAAAATCCATGCTTATGTCTCTCAACTTTCATTTTCAAACCTAAAGAGGGAGTCCATATTTTAATTACTATCTATCATATTTATTTAACCTTTACATGAACTCTCTTTCTCTTAATTTTGCCAACTGCATTTAGGTTTGAAATTCCCTCCTCCATACTTAGTTGTGATTTTATGCATTTAGTCACTCTCTTTTGGTATGAGATTTTGACATAGTAACTATTTACTTGGTAGGTAATGCATGTTTGGGGGAGAAAGAGATTTGAAGCCATTGAACTATAATAGCTTGGAAAGACTATTATACAAAAGTGTCAAGACTTGGGTCCATATAGGGATCACATTCAAGTTGTGGTAAATTTACTTGTTCTTATTATAGGCATACTTCTAATTAAGAGAACAGTTTTGTGCATGTGCAATCAAATTTTTGCAATTTATAGAAAATTAATAGTAAAAGGTGAGATTTATAACAATTATTTTGTAAATTAGTCTCATATGCTTATGAAAAGAATCACATCAAATTTTTTGATGTGACAAGAGAAATAAAAATTAGCTATGTTGACCACTCAAGTAATAATAATCTTTAAAGGTATTTGCAACGAGACATATTTGCATTTGTAATGACATAAATATTTTGATCACAAATAGTTCTATTATATTATAAATGATTAATGTTAGTTTAGACACTAAAAATTTTAACATTTACAATGTAGTGTTTTCATTTTCGACAACTTGACTAATCAAAAGCTTGTATTCTAAATTAGTTCCAAAAACAAAACAAACCCTAGATTGGCCAATTTATGACTTTGCTCTCTATTTCCTTTTGTCTTTATCTATAACATTCCCTAGAATGTAGCAAAGTAATAAGTTACAAGTTCCTTTTGTTTTTGTTCTTTGGTGACCTAAATAATACAAGGCGTTTCATTTTCTCGATCTCAATACAAAGTTTCGCTTTCTATTTCACTAAAGAAACAAACTTTAGACTCACTCACTTAGTCAATTTGTGACTTTCCTCTCAATATGTGACTAATTCAAGGCATTTTGTTTCGTTGATTGGGTTCTTACTCTTAATATAAAGTTTCATTCTAGAGGAAAAAGATCACCTTTCTATGCTTTACCTTCTTGTTTACCATTTTTTTTATTCTTGATTATCTCAATATAACGAGAAAAATGAACTTTGATTGCTTGTGGTTTGTTTAGACAAAAGAGAAAATAAATAAATAAAAAATAACATAAAATTAAAAGGATAAGTGAAGAAAACATTCAAATTATCTACAGGTAAGTGTGCATTATTCATTTGTACTTTCTTTTGGTATCCACTCTAAATCTAACTAGTACATGACCTCTCTATGTTAAGCCATTTACTAGCAAAATATATTAAGTCATTTGTTATTGTCTATATAAATATATTTATAATTATTCTCTTTTTTTTGAAATTTTTTCTCTTTGTCTTTTTACTAATGATTGAAATGCCTTTGTATTGTTAGAATCTGTCGCAACCTCAATCAATTGGGTGGAAGTTGAAGGCTAAGTTAGTAAAGGAAGATCAAAGAAATGATTAAGATGAAGAGATTAAGGTTAGGGAAGTAAAGAGGTTGAGATATATGAGAGTGAAAGAGAACTTAGAGAGAGAAAATTATTTGTTATTTTGTTATTATTCATTATATTGTTTTTGGACTGGTAATATATAGACGTTCCTTTTACACAATTTCATTAAACATGTTATTTCATTTAATGGAGTTAATGACATTGACAACAATCATAAGGAGACTAACGTCATCCCCTATTAACAACTAATTAACCATAAAAAAATGGAAAAACTAAAAAATAAGAGAACCAATCAAAACAATCCAAAGCATATCAAGAATCATATGCTCTTCTAGCCATGCTTATTAAAGCCCATGCTTTGCAAAAGTCTCACAACCATGGCAAGTCCTCCCTTCTGACCTTACCTTTGTTATCAAGGCTATAACTGAGGAAATTAAGTTGTAATAAAAAAACAATCCTCCTAGGTGGCATTTGCAAAAGAGAGATTTGACCATTAAACCAAAACTTGTGCTATAGCCTAGTTTCTCCTCTTAACCATATGTTTGTCTAAGATTGCCATAGGCTCTATAAGAAGTTGGTCATCTTGTCCTACCAAGGCAATTATGGCATTACTTGTTGCTTTTGATGCATGAAACACTTTAATAAGGACATGTGAAAGATGGGATGAATAAAAGAACCTTATGACAACTATAACTTGTAGGCCATTTGTCCTACCTTAGTTACAACAAGAAAAGGAAAATAGCACTTTGAGGCTAGTTTGAAATTCTTATAATGTGCCACTGATATCTACCTATATGGAACACCTAATCCCTACTAAAAGAAAAAGTGCATGTTAACATTTGCTTGTCTGTAAACTATTTGGTTTTGTTTTATGCCTTTAAGAGCTACTCTCTTAACAATTTATCCACTGCCTTTCTTAAAGTAATAAATTCATAGTGGCCACCTTAGATTCTTTGAATGGTTACTCAACCAAATGGGAAGGAGCATGCCCATATAAATCCTAAAAGGGTGACATTTCTAAAGCAAAATGGTAATTATTATTGTATCACCATTCAACAGTATTTAGCCACCTATGTTACTAACCAAGCTTATGGAAACTCATGTGACCTAGGTAAGTTTCAAGACATTAATTAAATCTTTTGGTCTGACCATTAGATTAAGAATGATAGGTTATGCTTATGTGCAAGTCTATCCTTAATAGCTTAAAGAGCTATTTCCTTAACAAACTAAGGAAGATCTTATCCTTGTTAAAGACAATAAACTAGTGTGCCCTATGAAACCTAAATATTTGCTCCATGAATACCGTTGCAATGGAAGGGCTAGTAATAAGGTGGTTGAGCGTAATAAAATGTTCGTATTTGTTGAAACAATCTATCATTAAAAGGATCATATCCTTCCTTTTTTATTGAGGGAGCCTTTCAAAAAAGTTCATGCTTATTTCTCTCTATACTTAGGTAGGAACTGTTAAAGGTTATAAAAGGCTAAGTCTTTAGCATACTCCTTTTTACACTTCTAACAAGTGTTGCAAAGCTATACAAACTTCTAAACACCTTTCTTTAGCCCAAGCTAATAGAAGCATTATTTAATTCTATTGTAAGAGGTTTTTATACTAGAATGGCCACTCTAGGCTAAGTTGTGGAATCTACTCAACATTTGTTGCCTTAAGTCACCTTTAGTACCAACATAAACACTGCATTTGTATTTGAAAACCTTGCCTTTGTATCTAAAAACCCCACTTTAAATATTAAATAGAGTTGGTATAATGGCTCAAAGTTGGGAGAAATTCTACTACTAATGGATTTGAATCACAACTCCTTTTGACTTCCTATGACCATATAGGTATCTGTATTGAAATAGTATGGCAAAAACCACAATTGCTTTAGTTTGCTTCCACCCTTTTAAATAAAGCATCAGCCACCCCATTTTCTATTCCTTTCTTATATTGTATAATTTAATCTAATCCTAGTAGCATAGTGATTCCCTTTAGTTGGATTTAGGAGTGAAGCTATCGTTGTAGCAGGAATTTTAAGCTTTCATGATCTATTTTAATGTTGAACTAATGCCCTTTTGAGTGATGTCTTTATTTTGTTACCACCATTAGAATTGCTAAAAGCTCATTTCATAAAGAGAAATGCCTTTGTTCTTCTTACACAACTTCTGTGTAAGGTATATTGTTTTTCACTAATATAGTTCCCAACCCATCCTTACAAGCTTCAATTTGAACAATGAATGGTTTTGAGAAATTAGGCATGGCTAGCACAAGAGCTGTTGTCACAGCCTACCTTTATTCCATCAAAAACTATCCTTCTTCAAAGGCTTAGTCAAAGGCATGCTTATAAGACCATAGTGCTTTATAAATTTTTAATAGTATCTAATGAGTTTTAAGAACCCTTTTAGAGATTTAAAGGAGGTAAGGATAGACTAACTCACCATAGCTTTCACCTTGCTTAGATTAGTAGCCTCCCGCTCTTAGAGATAATATAGCCTTGGTACTTTACCTGAGGCTGCCTAAATGGGGATTTGGACATCTTAGTAAAAAGCCTTTCTCTTTGTAGTTTTTGTAGCACTAAAGCTAGATAAGATACATCCTCCTTTATTGATAAATTGTAAATAAGTATATCATCAAAGAATATAAATGTAAATTACCTCAAATACTAACCAAATATGTGATTAATATGGGCATAGATGGTGATAAGTGCATTAGTCGACCCGAAAGGTATGACTTTGAAATCATAGCGGCCATGGTGAGTTCTAAAAGCAATTTGGGTATTTTTTTTTATCTTTACTCTTATGATGGTATCTTACCTTCAAATCAATCTTGGAAAACATAGTGGCTTCATGTAACTTATCTAGAAGATCATCTATTATAGGAATGAGAAATTTTTCCTTCATGGTTAATGAATTGAATTACCTATAATCCATAAAAAAAAACCTTTATCTATCCTTTTTTTTTTTTCACCAAAAGAACTAGAGAAGCAAAAAGACATGTGCTTGGTTATATAATGAAGCTTTCTGACATTTCACTCACCAGCTTTTCAATTTTAGACTTTTCATAATTAGGGCATCAGTAAGGTCTTAAATTGACAAGTTGAGCCTTTAGCTTCAAAAGGATGGTGTGATCATGTGTTTTGGGTGGTGGCATTCCCTTAGGGGTTTTAAAAACATTTTCGTAAATGTTTAAAACTTGCTATAGTGTGTTAGGATTTCTCTTATCTTTCTTTTCATTTAAAGATCCCATCATGATTTTTATTGGGGTGGTTATAGAAAATTAGTGAGTTTTCAACTTAGTTTTCTCCTTTTTAAACAAATTTTGCAACTAGATCCCACTAATTAGTTTAAGGCTAGCTCCTTGTTTGATTTCCATAATCTTGTCATCCTTAACAAAAGAAAATTTGCATTATTTAAAGTTCAACAATATAAGGTTAAATTGCCCTAGCCAATCCACTCCTAGCATTATATCTAGGGTCCTTAGGTTTATGATCCTTAAATCAGCTTTGAACATTTAACATTGCATTTTCCATTGAAAGTTGCAAGTTTTCTCTTTACTTATCACCTTACACTCATCCCTTAATGTAATTACTAAAGGGTTTATAAGGATTATTGGGTAAGATAACTCTTTGACCAAGGGGGAATTTAGGAAATTGTAAGTGCTCCTTAAATCAATTTGGATCATTAAAGTCTTATTACCCACTTATCCTCTAACATGAATTATGTTAAGACCCAAAGAACTAGTTAGGGCATAGATAAAGATAAAGCTATGAGCCTTTATTTACCTTTATAGACCCTAATCTTGGATTACATCTTTATTCTCTTCTTTCTTTAATTCTCCTCTAATCAATTTACCCTTCATTATATTCAAACTATTCTTTGTTACTACATTAATGCCCAAGAAAGTACCTATTCCCATATCTTTAGCATTGGTTGAGCCTCTTATTACTTTCCAATAGAATTTTGCTTTCAAACCTAATTGGGCTAGGCATATATTTTGAGAGGTTACTTCTTGTAGCTCATTCATCCCCATAGAGTTAACCCTTGACTAACCTTGCCTTCTGTTTCTAATTTGGTTTTAGTCATATAATTCCCACTAATGGAATTCTTGATCACAGCATTATCCATATTACCCCCTATGACTCCTAAGATCATCTATTTATTGGTCTTCCTTAACCTTAAAACTACCTATTCTTAAAGTTTCGATAGTTCATACAAATAACTTATTTAGGCTCCCTCATCTTCATAACTGTTCTAATAAAATCATTAAATCCACTAATATAACTTGACATAAAGTATTCTTTTGTCAAGTAAGGATTTGCACTTTTCATTAATGCGTTCAATTCCTTAAATCTCTCCTAAGATTCCCTTTAAGTTTCACTCTAAGTTAACTTGTTAACTCTTGAACTACATTAGAAAATTTACTAATTTTAAATGATAAACAAAAATCATCAGTAAATTTGTCATAAGACACTTTAATCTAGCCTACTAACTACCCTTTATACCATAGTTCTAGTTGCTCACCTAAATACATTGTAACTAACTCTGCCTTCTCTTCATTAAGAACATTATAAAGTCTAAAATACCTGTTATACTTCATAATCCATTTTTTAGGACTTATACCTTTAAAGTACAATAACAAAACCTTAGGATTCTACTTCAATGATCTTTCCATAGATCCAATATTTTCAGTCATTAATTTATGCTCCCTTTACACAAATCCTTAGGTAAAGGCAGCATGCAAAGTTAATCCCTTATAAGACTAGCATCTACAACTGATATAGGGTTTATGATTGGAAGAGGTTTTGTGGGTTTACCTTTATCCATGAATTCAATGAATTTTTGGCTCAACATCTTTACCAATTATTTAAGATTATAATTTTCCTTATATAGGCTAGATAATTGTTCTTTCAGTTTTATGATCACCTCTTTTTTGTCAACTACCATGGTTGCATTTGCCACTATCACTACTTTATTCTTCTTTACCAAGTTATAATACTCCTTACCACAAATTAAATGCTTTGATACCAAAATGTCAAGGCCTCGACCAATTAAATGGAACTCTAGGGTTAAGTTAGTAAAGGAAAATGAAAGAAACAACCAAAGAGAAGAGATTAGAATTAAAGAATCAAAGAGATTAAGAGACATGAGAAAAGATTTTAGAGAGAGAAAATTATTTGTTATTTTGTTATTGTTTGTTAAATTATTCCCAAAATATTCATATACATGTGTCCCTTTTACACAATTCCATTAAACACATCATTTCATTTAATGGAATTAACAATAATGACAATAACCATAAGGAGACTAATAACATCCCTTATTAACAAACATTAACAAACCATCCAATAAAAAAAAATAAACTAACAATTAAAATAAACAATCAAAACCATATAGAATATTATCAAGATTAAGGAATGCTTTGTTTGTAAAAGTCAATCCAAAAAGGAAGGGTTGGTAAGGGTCGTTCAATTTTATTTGCAATTGTTTATGGCATTCCAACCATTATAAAAAGGGATGGTCAAGATCACTCTAGATAAAACCATTAGTGGTTTACTAGAATCAAATAATGCAGTATGTTTTATAGGTTAAGAGGAGACGAAGGCAGGTCAGCTATGTGTATAAAATCAATGTAAAATGACTATTGAAGGAATAACGACATAATAACAAAAATTTCTCTCTTTACAATGCTCCTCTTTCTCTTTTCTCTCAATTTCTTTCTTTGATTCTTGATCCCTTACTTGGGATTCTTCCTTTATTACTTTTTCTAGTGTAACCTTCCTCATCCCTCAAAACCCTAAAGCATGAAAGTCTTATCAAAGTAGTTGATTTTATAGTAGTAATAGTACAAGCTAGTAAAAAAGAAGAAGGTAGTGGGCACTGTGGAGGTAGCCATAACTATTAAGAAGGGCAATGCTATAAGAAGGTTGGGGGAATAGTACTTCGATTTGCTAGAGGATAATGCAATGTTAAAGTAATTGGTGGATAGCTCTCTCAAAAAAGCATAGATTATTTTGATTGAGGTAAGGCCACTAAGCAACCACCTCCTATAGATTTTATTACTATGGCTAAGAATGATAATTACAAAGATCAACAAGGAGTTTTGCCTTGATTGAGAGAATTTGTTAAAAACACTAGTAGTGTAGGAGTTGAAAAAGCAGGAATAAAGGAAGGAGTTTCCAATTTGAACCTTCAAGTCTTATTACCTTACTTTGAAGGCATTAACTCTAAAGAATGGGTTATGTCCATGTAATGTATCGAGTGTGGATAAGATGGAATAGGTTGCTATGTATTTGGGAGAAGAAGTGGTGTTATGGTTTGAAGGGTGGCTTATTGACCAAAGTAAGGACTTTTGGGAGATATTTAAGGATGACTTGAGTGTTTGGTTTGAAACTAGTAAGTTTTTTATGGTATAAGAATTTAATAAATTGACTTAAGAAGGATCATTAAGAAAGTACTAAGAGAAGTTTAGGGAGCTTAATGTAACGGGTGCACACTAACCAACTCCCACATTGTCGAAGAAAAGGGGGATCTTGGGCCATATACATGGGCACTACACACCCCAACAGGTTGCCTTTTGGAGAGAAGGTAATGACCCTATGACAAGTGGTATCAGAGCCTACCCTTATCCGTCATAAGACCCTTAACTTGGCACAGAATGCTGAGAACCCAACTCGGTGCGTGTCTAAGAATATCGACGAGATTGTCGATGAATTCGGTATGGGAGAATGCAATGGGTGTCCACTACCCAAATCCCATATTGTCTAGGAAGAGATAGATCTTGGGCTATATAAATGTGGACACTTTACACCCCAACAAGTTACCTTTTGGGGAGAAGGTAATGGCCCCATGACATAAAGGTAACTATGAAAAGTGTCAATCCCCATATGATGGATAAATATTTCATATCCAGCTATATCAATGGTCTTAATGGTATGATGAAGTTTGTTATGAAAATGTGGGAGCCTAAATCATTAAACTACCTTTGTGAACTATCTAGGTTGCAAGAGAAAATGGTTTTTAGCCTAAGAAAAGTGTAAAAAAGGGATAATAAAAGGGACCATAAGTGAAAGGAATAATGTTAGAGTAAATTTTGAAAAGGTAAATTAAATTAGGGAAAAGAAGTTAGGATGAAGTAATAAGGTCAATATGGGAGAAATGAATAAAAATGCAAGAAGAGGAGTAGCTAGGCATATTGTCCCCAATGTAATTGTAATGGAAAGTAGAGGTCAAAAGGATAAATTCTTGCTGAAGGGGTGGAGAAAGATATTTTTTAAGACACCAATGTAGTAAAAGGAATGCTTTTAATGCTATAAAAGGTGAATTAATAATAGATGGAAGAGGAGAGATAGAGAGTGAAGAAGAAATTTATGAGTTGGATTCAAAAGGGAACTAGGATGCACAAGGACCTATTTCCATTTATACATTGTTAAGATCTATGGGATTCAATATTATCCATGTAAGAGGACATATTGGCAACAAAAACATAATGATCCTAATTAAGCTTAAGAGTACACATGGCTTTTTAAA
Organism: Ceriops decandra; assembly: GCA_020615895.1. NCBI lineage: Eukaryota > Viridiplantae > Streptophyta > Magnoliopsida > Malpighiales > Rhizophoraceae > Ceriops > Ceriops decandra. Next base: position 3,898,193 of record JAHLGO010000090.1, read on the forward strand.
CCCATCCTTAACAAAGGAAATATCTTGTCCCTGAGTCCCAACAACCCATTAGTGATCATTGTAGGGGATGGATGTAAGGTAACAAGTAAGGAGAAGGTTTATGATCTGGAATTTAAAATGTAAGGGCACATGTTTAAGAATGGCATCAAACTTATAAATTTGGGGTTCCTGAATATGGTTTTAGGGGTTGATTAGTTGGGTTAATTCAACCCTATACTTATGGATTTTAAACATTGTAAATTATTCTTTGTGAAAAAATGGGGAAATAGTAAAGATTATATGAATAACATATAAATAAGGGCTAATCATTAAGATAATAAATAAGATTCAACTACAAAAGTTATCAAGGAAAGAAAGGGATAAAATTTAGACATACCTATGCTCCATCATTGTTAGGGATCCTAAGAATGGAAAAGGTCTAAGTCTCAAGATAAGAAGGAGATACCTAGATTGATACAAGTTTTGGATGCCTATGATGATATGTTTAAGAAATCTACCAGCATGCCCTCAGAAAAATCTCATAATCATGCCATACCCTGAAAAACAAATACATAACTAGTGAATTTAAATCCCTATAGGTATTCACATTACTAGAAAAATAAGATAGAATGGTTGATAAAGGAAATGTCAAAATAATCTACCATATAATACAACGTTAGTCTTTTTACTTCTCTTGTGTTATTAGTTAAAAAGAAGGATGGCTTATGGAGGTTCTATGCAGATTATAAGTAATTGAATGTTCTAACAATGAAGGACAAATTCTCAACTCCTGTTATTGATCATCTTGATGAATTATATGTGGCCATTGTATTGTTTAAGATTGATTTAAAGGTAAGATACCATCAAATCCGGATGAGGATGGAGGATATTTTAAAAAATTCCTTTAGAACATAACATGGACACTTTGAATTTAAGGTGATACCCTTTATACTTACAAATACACCTATTACTTTGCAAGCATTAATGAATTGTGTCTTTTGTCAATTCCTAAAGAAGTTTGTGTTAGTATTTTTTAATGACTTCCTAGCATATATCCCTGTATTGAAGGTTTGTATATCCCATCTATCCCAAGCTCTTCTACCCATGCTTGTAAAAGCACATACTTTTGAAGAGTCTCATAGCCATGGTAAGTCCTCCCTTTTATCCTTAACCTTGTTATCAAGGTTAAAACTAAGGAAATTAAGCTATAATAAAAAAATGTTACTCCTAAGTGGCATTTGAAGGAGAGAGATTTGACCAGTAAACCAAAACTTATGTTGTAACCTAATTTCTCCTCTTAACCATGTGTCTATCCAAGATTGCTACAAGCTCTATCAGAAGTTTCCATCTTATCCTACCAAGGCAATTATGCCATTAGTTGTTACTATTCACTCATGAAACACTTTAATAAGAACATGTGAAAATGTGATGAATGGAAGAACCTTATGGTAGTTATAAATTATAGGCCACTTGTCTCATATTAGTTATAATAAGAAAAGGAAAATAGCACTTTTAGGCTAGTTTTAAATTCTTGTATAGTGCCATCGATATCTACCTATACGGAACACCTAATTCCTACTTGGTTTTGTTTTGTGCTTTTAAAAGCTACTCTCACAATAATTTATCCATGTACTACCAATCTAAAAGTAGTAAATTCATAGTAGCCACCTTAGATTCATTAAATGGTAACTTAGCCAAATGGAAAGGAGCATACCCATATTATGCCTAGAAGGATAACATCTCTAGAGCAAAATGGTAGTTATCATTCAACAAGATTTAGCCAACTATGTTACCATCCAAGCTTGTGGAAACTCATGCAACTCAGGTAAGTTTCAAGACATTGATTAAATCTTATGGTTTGATCATTAGATTAAGGATAATAGGTTGTGCTTAGGTGTAAGTTTGTCCCTAATATCTTGAAGAGCTCTTGCCTTGATAAACTAAGGAAGATCATATCCTTATTAAAGACAATAAATTGTGGCACCACATAAAACCTAAATATTTGCTCCATGAATACCTTTGCAATGGAAGGGCTAGTAATAAGGTGGTTGAGTGCAATAAAGTGTTTGTACTTACTGAAACAATTTATCACTACAAGGATCATATCATTCTTTTTTTGACTTAGGGAGCCTTTCAATAAAATTCATGCTTATGTCTCTTTATACTTGGGTAAGAACTGTTAAAAGTTATAAAAGGTTAAGTGTTTAACATGTTCCTTTTTACACCTTTGGCAAATGTCATAGAGTTGCATAAACTTTTAAACACCTTTCTTTAGCCCAAGCTAACAAGAGCACTATTTAATTCTATTGTAAGTGGTTTTTATACTAGAATGGCTACCCTGGGCTAAGGCTAAGTTGTGGACTCTACTCAATGTTTGCTACCTTACATCACCTTTAGTACTAATATGAACCTTGTCTTTGTATCTAAAATCCCCATTTTGAAAATTAAATATAGTTGGTAAAAGGCTTAAAATTAGGAGTAATTTTGCTACTAATGGATTTGAATCATAGCTCCTTATGACTTTTTATAACCATGTTGGTATCTACTACCAATAGAATTCAATGCTCTTTTTTCTCCTCTCTTGCTCTCTCTTTTTGATTCTAGATCCCTTCCTCTAGATTCTTCCTTCATTAATTTTTTTAGTGTAACCTTATTCATCCCTCAAAACCCTAAAGCATGAAAGTGGTATTAGAGCAGTAGATTTGTAGTATTGATGGTACAAGCTAGCAAACAAGATGAAGGCAGTGGGCACTATAAAGGTAGCCATGATTATCAAGAAGGACAATGCTATAAAAAGGTTGGTGGAATAGAACTTCAATTTGCTAAAGGATAATGCAATATTGAAGTAACTAGTGGAATGCTCTCTTAAAAAATCATAGATTATTTTGATTGAGGTAAGGCCACTGAGCAACCACCTCTTATAAATTCTATTACTATGGCTAAGAATGATAATTACAAAGATTAGCAAGGAGTTTTGCCTTTATTGAGAGAATTTGTTAAAAACACCAGTAGTTTGGGAGTTGAAAAGGTGGAAATAAGGGAAGGAGTTTCCAATTTAAACCTTCAAGTCTCACTGCCCTACTTTCAAGGCATGAACTCTAAAGAGCGGGTTATGAAATGCAATTGTTATTTTCAACCATGTAATGTATTGAGTGAGGATAAGATGGAACTAGTTACCATGTAATTGGGGGAACAAGTGGAATTATGGTTGAAAGGTGGCTTATTAACCAAACTAAGGTCTTTTAAGAGAAATTTATGGATGACTTGAGTGTTTAGTTTGGGACTAGTTAGGTTTTAGATGTGGTACATGTTGAGCCCATCTTTAATGGATAATGTTGGATGTGTTGTCACTAGCATCTCACATTATTGTTCATGTTAATTTGATGTTTTGAATGTTGTTAAGATGCCTAGAAGTCGTTGGACAAAACTGGTAATGGCAGATCAATCTTAAAGTCAATGAGTCAATGTTGACCCTTGACCATTAACCTTAAATTTTAGAAAGTCAATGTTGACTATTAACCTTAAATTTCAAGAATTAAATCTAACCATTGATTATAAGGCAACCTTTGGGAATTAACACTTACCATTGGTGAGTGTGCAACCCTAATCTTAAAACTCTATAAATACCTCCATCCATCTTGCAAGATAATATGTGTGTTTTAGAATTTTGAGTAAGTCAGCCAAAGGAGAGAGAATGGCAAACCTAAAGGCAAGGAGAGGGTGAATGACAAAGAGAGAGGTAGTCGCCAAAGGAGAGAGTGACTAGCCAAGGCAAAGAAGGCAACCACCAAGGGAGGTGTAGCCAGCCAAGGAAAGTGTAGTAGATGACCAAGAAGAGAGTATTAGGCCAAGAAAGGTGCAACAACAATCGGCTAAAGCAAAGGTGACAACAACCATAAAAGAAAGAGATAGCCATACCAACCAAAGGAGTTGTAATAGTTGGCAATCACACTAAAGGAATAAAGAGGCAACCCTACTAAAGGGAGAATAGCTAGTAGCCACACCAAACCAGCAAAGGAGAAGGTGTGTAGCAGCCACACCAAAGAAAGAAAAAGGTAGCAGCCAGGTAAACCAAAAGGAGAAGGAACCTATTGTAGCAAGGGTAGGGAGCTCTACTAGCGACAGCTTGTAATAACACCACCAACAGCTTGCAACACCGGTTACAACCTAAAATTTTAGCAATTATAACAAGTCCAACAGTCAATCCCAGCAATTGCAGCACATCCAAAAAGCAATCCAGCAATTGCAACACATCCAAAAGGCAATCTCAGCAATTACAACACATCCAGTAAGTAATCCTAGCATGTCTAGCAGGCTATACTAGCAATTGCAGCTCGTGCAGGCAGTGACAGCAAAACACAATGATAACAGAACATGAACGCAATGATAGTAATGCACGTGTAGGCAGAGATAGTAGCATGTGCAGGCAGCAATAGTAGCATGTATAGGTGATAATATCAATAAGCATAACTAGCAATTGTAGCTTGTAGGCACAATTAGCAGCAAGCACAGCTAGTAGTGTGTCCAGGCAGTAAGGTAGGAAACACAACCACTAACAAAGAAGAAACTTGCTATGGCAGTAAGTGAGGTAGCACCAGTAGCAAAGGAAGAAACCTACCAAGGCAACAAATGAGGTAGCACCGGTAGCAGGAGGAAAGAACTTGTCAAGGCATTAGGTAAGGCAGTATTAGCAATAGGTGAAGAGATCCTACCAAGGCTGAAGAAGGCAGCACCGATAGTAAGAGGAGAGAACCTACCAAGGTGGTAGGGGAGGCAGCACCGATAATAGAGGAGAGAACCTACAAAGGACATAACCGGTAATAAAGATAACCTGTAGTGGAGATTACCTACAAAAAAGAGACTAGCAAAGCCTGAGCAAAAATCGATGATGAGGAAAGAAAAGATTTGTTTTCTGTAACAGCAGCCTGTGCATATTGAGTGATCTTTCTTAAGAAAATTTTAGTTTAAACTTTTTATGTATTTGTCAAAAAATGTTGGGAGACCTTTAGATTAATCAGGAGATTAGTCCTTCGAGTGATTAGGAGATTAACTCATTTAGTGATCAAGAGATTAAAACTTTGAGTGATCGGGAGATCAACTCTTCAAGTGATCAGAAGATCATTGTAAGTGGTTAAAGAGTGATACTTCCACACCATAACTGTGTCCCTTGATAATAAGAGTGGTGTGATTTAGGAGTGATCTTATCACACCGTTGACATAGCTCACACATTATGGGTGAACCACATAAAAATTGTTGTGTGTTTTGGGTGCTTTCATTTAATCAATATCCACACAACTGCTCTCACATAAAGAAGTAAGATAAAAATTGGATCATTGGCTCTAACAAGTGACAAAGGTTAAATCCAAAAAGATAGCATTTCACATTAATTCACCCCTCCCCCTCTTAATGTGAGACCTAAGAAGGTCCTTATCAAATGGTATCATAGCTGGTTCCCTCTATTGATCCAATTTGTTTGCTTTGATCTGAGATTATTTGTTGCTACTGTGAATTTTTATCTCTACTACTAATTGATGTCATGGATAGCATGAATAGTATTAATAGCAAGGGCATTCTTACTTTTGATGGACAAAATCATTAGTTATGGAAGAATAGAATACTCCTATATTTGATGGCACTTTGGTTTATATGTTTTTAAATCTCCTGTTAGCAGCTTTGTCCTTGTTGTTGAAGGTGATGCTATGATGCCTATTGATAAAAAGAATTTAGAGTGTGATAGAAAGGTGAGAAATGCCTTATATGCCTCCTTATCAAACAAAGAATTCACCAAAGTGATGAGGTGCAACATAGCCAATCAAATCTGGGAAAAATTAATGAACATTTATGAAGGAGACAAGGTTGTCAAGGAAGCCAAACTACAAAATCTGAAGGAGTAGATTTAAAGACATAAAAATGTAGAATGATAAATCTATGGATGCCTTATTCACAAGAGTCAACGAAATTGTGTGCTCTATCAGAGGTTATGGAGAGAAGATCAATGATGCTACTATGGTAAGGAAAATATTTAGAACCTTACTAGAACCTTACAATGCCAAAGTTTCCTCTATATAAGATAGAAATTTGGATAGATTACCCTTAGATGATTTGCATAGCATATTGGTGGCTTATGAAATGAGAATAGCCTTAATAAAGAAAGAAAAAAAGTCTAAGGCGTAGAAGGAAATAACCTTCAAGGCAATGAAAAAATTAAAGATTAAAGACTAAGAAGAGGAATTTGATAGTAGCTTTAAAGAAGAAGATGGTGATACTAAACTAGATGAAGTCATGGCATACATCACCAACAATATAAGGAAAGGAAAAGGGAAGTACAAGGGAAAATTATCGTTGAAGTGCTTTGGTTGTGAAAACATAGGGCACTTTGTTGTGGACTACCCAAAGAGAAAAGAAGTAAACAATGATAATCATGATAAGCCAGTCCTATGGAGGAGAACAAAGAAATCTAGCTATTCTAGTGCTAGAAATTCAAATGCCAATGGGAAAAAGCAATTCTTCAAATCCAAAAGAAGAAATTATTTGAGCAAGCTGAATGAAGAGGATTATGTAGAATAACTTGATGATGATTTCAATAATGATACTGCAAAGAATGTGCTGGTTGCCAAAGTAAATGATGTTATAGAATCTTTAACTGATAAGGAATCAATCAAAGAGGAAGAGGATGAGTTGGTACAACAACTTGAGAATGAATTAAGAGCTTGTTTAAACAAAAATAGTAAGCTAGAAAAAGAGGTAAGGAAATTGCTGTTGATGAATCTGATCTCGAAGTGAAAGAAAAGGAGTTTGAAGCAAGGAAATGGAGTCTTTAAAGGGAATTGAGGAGCTGATTGTACTTGAAGTTGAGCAAGGCAAGATACACGAAGATCTTGGTGTTAAGGTGATTGCACAAGAACAAGAGGTGCTGATTTTGCAAGCCAAGCTCCACAAGGTTAAGTTCGAACTAAGAAAGCATAAAGAAAGCTTTATGTAGGATATAAGAGTAAATGAATACTCATCTTTAGCAAATGCAATCAAGAAGGATGTTACCAGAAAGTTAGATAAGTGTCTAAGCAATCAAAGACCTCATTCCATAGGGAAGAAAGGACTTGGTTATATTAAAAAGTCGAGTTGGAAGGTAAAAGAGAAGAAAAACATTGTGTTTGTACTTGAAAGTAAGCACAATGACGCTATAGAGAAGAGAAACTAACCCAAGTTAAAATGGTTTAGGAAAGATATGGTGAAAACTCCCATCCAAAAGAGATAGGTTGTCAAGGATAGAGAGGAGGTTGCCATAATAATTGTTGAAGATAGGAGACATGAACATGGTAAAAGAAGAAAATGTAGATTTAAAGGATTTTGCTAGAGCTATGGTAAGTATGGATACAAAGCTAATGTATGCTGAAATGATGGGCCAATAATGAAGAGAAATGTGAGGTAAGAGTCTAGGGGGAGACTTTATTGATAAAGGAGACAATGTTAGGTAAAAAGAAGCCATATCCCATTGAGAAACAAATTTGATTTGCTGGGAGAAATTTGTGGAAGATGCAAAAGGGCTAGACATATTGCTGAGGATTGCTTAACATTACAACTCAATCAAAGAGTATAAAGGTGAACACTTCTACGTGCTCCCATATTTGGCCAAACATTGATGCCTGGTCAAAGAGTGCAAAGGAGAACACCTATAGATGCTTTTATATTTGGTCAAATGAAGAAGAAGAAGAAGAAGAGAAATAACTATGATTGTGGAAACAACCTTAAAATCCTCCAAGAAAGAAAAGCCATGGATCTTAGATAGTGGCAACTTTTCACATATGATAAGAGACTCCAAGATGTTTAAGGAAGTAGTAAAATATGATGGAGGATCAGTCAAATTTGGCAATGATGGTGCCTTAAAAATTCAAGGTATTAATGTTACTGAATTTGGTGTAGCAAAGCTAAAATCGAAGGAAGTGCTTTATGTTGAAAAGCTAAAACACAATCTTATCATTGTTAGCCAACTTTGTGATGATGGACATGAAGTTACTTTTAATAAGAGTGGATGCATAGTAAAGAGATTAAGTGATGGTGTTATTCTTACTAAGGGAGAAAGAACAGATGGAAACTTATACCAAGTTTTTATAAGCAAAAAAACATGCTACATGAGCACCAAAGATGAGAATTTGTTATGACATAGGAGATTAGGATATTTTAGACAAAAGGGCCTAAACTTATGTATGTAGCCATCTCCTAGAAGTTGAGGTATCCTTTAGCCCCTCTCCCTTTCCATCTTCTATTATTCTTTCGATTTGTTATCAAAGGGGGAGATATTTTGCATAAATTCAAAAAGAGTATATATTGATTAAAAGGGGGAGTAGCTTAATGAATAAGGTAGGAGAAACTATTAAAAGGGAGAAGCAAAAAAAAAAAAGGAGTTAAATATTGTTCTTAGTTAAGGGAGATGCATGTTTTAGGGGGAGTTATTCCCAGTTAAGTGAGATAAATGTTTTAGAGGGAGCTGTGAATGTCTATGAATGACAAAGGTTGTTATATATACATTGTTGGGTTTAATATGTTGCCAATAAATCAAAAACAGGAGATTGTTGAGCCTATCTTTAATGGCTAATGTTGGATTTATTGTCAATGGCATCTCACATTGTTGTTCATGTTGATTTGATATTTTGAATGTTGTTAAGATGAATAAAATTTGTTGGGCAAAACTGGTGAAAGCAAGTCAACCTTAAAGTCAATGAGTTAATGTTGACCATTAACCCTAAATTTTAGGGGTCAAAGCTAATCGTTGACCCTCTTAAATTTCAGGAATCAAATTAGGACATTGATTGTAGGGCAACCTTTGGGAATCAGTGCTGGTAGTTAGTGAGTGTGAAACCCTAATTTCAAGACTATAAATACCTCCATGCATCTTGCAAAACAATATATGTGCTGTAGAAATTTAAGAGAGTCAGCCAAATGAGAGAGAACCTAACAGCAAAAAGAGGGTAAACGGCAAAGAGAGAGATAGCCACTAAAAGAGAGAGTGATCGGTCAAGGCAAAGAAGGTAGCCACTAAGGGAGTTGTATGTCACAAAGTCAGGCTCAGATCATGCTAATTTGTGTGACACTTAGTCAATCTTGTGAGAGAAGATGAGCTAAATAAGCCTTGAAGAGTTTGAGTGAATCAATGGAAGATGTGTGAGAGGTAAGTAAGAGAATTGGAAGTGCTTGAGAGAACGAGAAAGAGAGAGAGAGAGAGAGAGAGAGAGAGAGCACAAGAGAGCTTTGCAAGTGAACTTGTATTAAGAAAGGATTCGTGCTGTACAAGTGAGAGGAGTGACCTATTTATATAACTTAAAAGAAAGTCCTAGAATAGAATATTCTCAGTATATACAAGTAGTATTCTAAATATGGTCTCTTCCAGAATTCTCTAAGCAATTGTGGCACATTCCATATGCTTTTGGGACCTTCCATAGATAACAAATGGGTTGGGCAGCACGTAGAGGTTTAGTCTTGGCCCAAATTTGTACCTTAAGGATACATGAATGGGTTATATCAATGTATCCTTGTGACATCCTTCCCTATTTAATTTTGTGACGTCCTCATTTCATTTTCAGCCTTAAATTACCAAATGTGATTGGCAAATTGCCAAAGCTAGTCCTTCCGTTCCCAACTAGCCTTGTGGTCTAGCAAATCTTTCCATTTCACTAAGTATTTGGTGTAGTTGGAAACTCCTCTTCTCCGGATCACTTGGTCAACAAGGATGTGTTCCACCTCCTTATTGAATTTGGTGACCACAATTGTTGGTGTGCGCTTGGACTCGTTTTGGCTTGGATCCTCTTCATCTTCATAGAAAGGCTTTAGAAGACTTAAATGGAATACTTTGTGGATCTTCAGCTTTAGAGGGAGTTGGACTTGATAGACGGCCTTTCCCACATGCTTGATGATAGGAAATGGTCCTTCATACTTCCGTACCAAGCCCTTATGTACTTTGCGTAGAGATTTGAATTGGTTGGGCAATAGTTTCACCATTACCATGTCTCCTGCTGTGTAGTCTTTTGGACGTTATTTTGAGTCAGCCCATTTTTCATCTTCTTGGCAACTTTGTCAAGGCAATCCCTTGTTATGTTTGTTTCCTCATGCCATTCCCTTACAAACTTAAAGGCAGACGAGTTATTGCCAGTGTAAGGAGAGGCAATAGGACTTGGCGTTAGTGGTTGTTGTCCTAGGACAATCTAAAATGGGCTTTTGTTTGTGGCCTCACTCCTCTGAAGGTTGTATGAGAATTGAGCAGCATCTAGTAGCTTTGCCCAATCTCATTAGTGAGCACTGACATCGTGCCTCAAGTATTATTCAAGCAAGACATTGGCTCAGTCGGTTTGCCCATCACTTTGAGGATGGAAGCTTGTTGAGAAGTTCACGTTAGTTCCCAACAACTTGAATAGCTCACGCCAGAATTTACCTATAAAGTAGAGGTCTCTATCACTAATTATGCTCTTTGGCACATCCCATAACTTTACTACCTTCTTGAAGAACAAGCGAGCAACTTCGTCCATATTGAATCAGTCGGGGCTGGAATAAAGGTATCATACTTGCTGAACCGATCAACTACCTCCATGATGCTTCCACACCCTTCAGACTTTGGTAGAGCCACAATAAAGTCCATTGAGACACTTTCCCAAGGCTTCCTGGGAGTGGGTAATGACTCAAGTAGGTTGGCTAGTGGCTGCCGTTCTACCTTGTCTTGTTGGCAAACTAAGCAAGTTCACACACAAGCCTCGACGTCCGTATGCATATGCGACCAGAAATAATGTTGTTGGACAAGAACAAGGGTTCGTGCCATACCTGGGTAACCAGCCCATTGGGAATCGTGGCATTCCTTGAGGATCTCCTTCTGCAAGTTTCCCCACTTCAACACAAAGACTCGATTTCCAACCGTTGTTGAGACTCTGTCATTTACCCAAATTTGATAAGTCTTCCCCTCGCTAGCCAATCTTAGTAGATTATGGGCCAGTTTGTCTTGTCCAATACCTTCCTTGATTCATTCAAGGAGGTTGCTCTTAGGGGTATTAGCAGCAAGGGCAGCTAGTTCTGTCTTCCTGCTCAGTGCATCAACAACAACATTGGTTTGTCTTGGCTCATACCACAGTATGTAGTCGAATTCAGCCATAAAGACTTGCCAACGAGCTTGCTTGGGGCTGAGTTTCTTCTGGGTCTGGAAGTAGCTCATAGCAACATTATCGGTCATGATTATGAACGTACTTCCAAGGAGATGATGTCTCCAAGTGCGCAAGTAGTAGATGATGGCGGTTATCTCATTGTCTTGGATGGTGTACCATCTTTCCGTGTTGTTTAGCTTACGACTTTCATAGGCAATAAGATGCCTATCTTCCATCAAGATTCCTCCAATGGCAAAGTCAGATGCATCGTATGGACTTTGAAAGGCTTTTCGTAGTCTGGTAGTACCATAATAGGTTCCTCAAAGATTGATTGCTTTAATATCTCAAAGGAAGCTTGGCATTCCTCCGTCTAATGCCAAGTGTGGTTTTTCTTCAGTAGGTCAGTCAGGGGTACAGCTACAGTAGAGTATCCTTGGATGAACCAATGATAGTAGTTGACAAGTCCCAGAAAGGATTGTAGTTCCGAGACCTTGGTTGGAGGCTCCAATTATTGGAAAGCTTGCACTTTTGCTAGATCCATCAAAAGCCTACCATCCTTAATTTGGTGACCAAGGAAGTCCACCTCTTGCTTGGTGAATGAGCACTTCTCCTTCTTGACGAACAACTTATTTTCCTGTAGATCTTGGAAGACTTGCTTAAGGCGCTCAACATGCTCCTCATGTGTGTTGTTGTACACCACAATGTCATCTAAATAAACTACTATGAATTTGTCAAGGAAAGGATGTAGTACCTTGTTCATGAGTGTGTAGAAGGTGGCTGGTGCATTGGTGAGGCCAAAGGGCATGACCAAGAACTTGAACACTTCATAGTGTGTCATACAGGACATCTTTGGCTCATCACCTTGTGCTATGTAGACCTAGTAGTAACCCAATCGCAAATCCAGCTTAGTGAAGTACCTTGCCTTCCTGAGTTGGTTGAAAAGATCAATTATCGAGGGGATCAGATACTTGTTCTTGATAGTGACCTTGCTCAAAGCTCGGTAGTCGATACATATGCATAGCAAACCATCTTTCTTTTGGAAGAGGATTGGGGCACCGAATGGGGCTTTCAATGGTCGAATGTAGCCCAACTCAATCAAATCATGGAGCTACTTCCTCAATTCAGTGAGCTCCGGAGGTGCCATGTGATAAGGACCCATGGTAGGGGGTTTGGCACCAGGTTCCAACTCAATATGGTGATCCACATCTCACTTTAGTGAAAGCTTCTTTGGTAATTCAAAAGGCATGACATCCTTGAACTTGGTAAGGATAGCCTGAATGGGTTGCGACAGTGCAGGAGTTGGTGATGCTATGTCCTCCTCCTCGCTTAGCTCCCTTATGGTAGCAACATGGCTAGGAGTCGACTTAAGACCCTGTTTAAATTGCAAGGCTGAGATCATCAATGGTTGAGACCTCTCCTTGTGCTTTAAGGGAACTACTCGGATCTTATGAGCATGAGCAACCACAAGAGAACTTAAAGCAGGAACAAGAAAAGCCAAGGCCTCATAAAAAAAAATGCAAGACCTAACACCACTTTGAAATCATCCATGGAAATGACGGTAAAGTCTAACTTACTGGTCCATTCACCAATTTGGATAGCAACTCCATGTGCTACACCTTAGATAGGCCTTGCTTTCGAATTCACCTTTGTTAGTTTGAGGCCTAGATGTTTGGCCTCTTGTATGTCTATGAAATTATGCGTTGTCCCTGTATCTAGCATCACACAAGCTAATTTACCATCGATGGCAAGATCAGTATACAACAGTCCCTTTTTCTTACCAACTGTTGAGGAGAAATGCTTCAAGAGATTACTCAATTATTGGATAGATCCCATGTCTGCTTGGGTTTCTTCATCGGCCTTATCTGAGTTGAGTACTACCACCATAGCATTCTTTGATTTTCGTTTGGGGCAGTCCTTTTACCCAATGCGGTTCGTCACAAATGAAACAGGGTCTAGGAGGATTAGTTGAGTTGTGCTTACCCACAAACTTCTTCTCATGCTTGGGATGGTCACTTGAGGGTCTCTGTTGTCCACCCTCATTGCAGCCAGAATCCTGCTTCTTTTGTCTAGTTTTCTCTCCCTCACTTTTGCCAAAGTTTGACTTCTTGCTCTTGGACTGAGCAGAGTAGTCGATGAAGGTCTCAATAGCAATAATGACAGCATTTAGGGTTTGCACATTATGCCTGTCCAACTCGACTCTTGCCCAATCCTTCAAGCTGTCTTTAAAGTATAAGAGAAGCTCCCTATTGGACATATCAATTTCAAGCATGAGGGTAGTAAATTCCTTAATGTAGACAGAAATACTACTTGTCTGACACAGGCGATGCAACTTTCCTCTTGCTTCGCTGTCTGCATTGTGAGGCACAAAGTATCTATGCACTTCAGCCATGAACTATTCCCAAGTGTCGATGATACATAAGCCTTTCTCCCATTCAAAATGCTTCCATCTCCACTAGAGTTAGGTAGCATCCCTTAGGAAGATTGGGGCATTACCTATCCTGGCTAGGTCGTCAACAACCCCCATTGCCTCAAAGTACTGCTCAAGGCCAAACAAAACATTTTCCAATGCAGTGGCATTATGTGTGCCGTTGTACATGGCAGGCTTAAAGACCTTCAAGCCATGTACTGTAAAGGTGCTAGTAGTGGTAGATGTACTAGCAAGTGAGTTGTTTCAACGTAAAGACTTCATCTCCTTACAGAGGTCATGTATCTCTCCCTCAACAAACTCATGTAGGTTGGACAAACCTTGATTCAAGGAGTGTATTTCTCCCCTGAATGAGTGGCCAAACTCTTCAATCATGACTTTGGCAGCCTGTGTGATCTCCGCATTCTCATGGATCAAGTTATCAACTTGATCATTGAGGTTGCCCACAACGGAGCTTATGTCAGTGACACTCCTTTCCAAGCTACCAACACGAGAGTCCGTGGTTTCCTTTGTTGGGGCCTTAGATTTGCTACGTTTGGCTGGAGCACGTTGCTCCTCACGCCCACAAGCTTCTTGCCTCACTTATTGCTCATTAATAGTGGTCTCAACAAATTCTTCTTCCTTGCCATACTCATGACTCAAACAAGAACAAAGTTGAAGTTAGGATTCAATCGTGCTCTGATACCACCTGTCATGGAGTTGGGCTCAGATTGTGCTAACCTATGCGACACTTAGTCAATCTTGTGAGAGAAGATGAGCTAAGTAAGCCTTGAAGAGTTTGAGTGAATCAGTGGAAGATGTGTGAGAGGCAAGTGAGTGAATTGGAAGTGCTTGAGAGAATGAGAGAGAGAGAGCATAAGAGAGCTTTGCAAGTGAACTTGTATTGAGAAAGGATTCGTACTGTACAAGTGAGAGGAGTGACCTATTTATACAACTCAGAAGAAAGTCTTAGAATCAAATATTCTTGGTATATACAAGGAGTATTCTAGATATGGTCCAGAATTCTCTAATCAATTGTGGCACATTTTGCATGCTTCTGGGACCTTTCATAGATAGCAAATAGGCTAGGCAGCACGTAGAGGTTTAGTCTTGGCTCGAATTTGCACCTTAAGGATATATGAATAGGCCGGATCAATGTATCCTTGTGACATGTAGCTAGTGAGAGAGAGTGCAGCAAACGGCCAAGGAAGGTGTAATAGCAACCAACCAAAGCAAAGGTGACAACAACCACTAAAGAAGGAGGTAGCCACACCAACCAAAGGAGGATTTGCAGTAATTAGTAACCACAATAAAGGAAGAAGGAGGTAGCATTACCAAAGGTAGAACAAGGTGTCGTAGTTGACAACCACACCATACTAGCAAAGAAAAACGTGCAGCAGCCACACCAAGGAAAGTGTAGTAGCTAGCCACCAAGAAGAGTGCAGCAGTTGACCACTAAGGAGAGTGCAACAGCTAGCCAATAAGGAGAGTGCAACGGTCAGCCACCAAAGAGATTGTAGCAATTGATAATGAGAAGAGTGTAGCAGTTGGTAGCCACACCAAACCAACAAAGGAGAAGGTGTGCAGCAGCCACACTAAAGAAAAAAGAAAGCAACAGCTAGCCAAACCAAAAGGAGAAGGAACCTATTACAGCAAGGGTAGGGAGTTATACTAGTAGCAGCTCGCAACAACTAGCAGCAACCTACAACACCAAAAGTAGCATACAACACCAGCTGCAACCTGCGATTCTAGCAATTATAGCAAGTCTAGTAGGCAATCTGAGTAATTGCAGTACGTTTAGCAGGCTATACCAGTAGTTGTAGCATAGGTACCAATTGCAGCACGTGCAAGTAGCAATAGCAGAATGTGCAAGCAGTGACAACAAAACATACAAGTCGCAATAGTAGAACATATAGGCTGTGATAGTAGCATGTGCAGGTAGTGACAACAGAATGTGTATGGAGCGACAACAACATGTGTAGGGAGCGATAGTAGTATGTGTAGGCAACAATACCAACAAGCATAACCAACAATTGTAGCTTGTAGGCACAATCAACAGCAAGAACAACCAATAATGTGTCCCAGTAGCAAGGCAGGAAACACAACCAATAGCAGAAGGAGAAAACTTGCCCTAGTAGAAAGTCCAGTAGCTTGCAATAGTAGAGAAGAAATCTACCAAGACAGCAAGTGAGGTAGTGCCAACAATAGGAGAAGAGAACCTGCCAAGGTAGCAAGGGAGGCAACACCAACTATAGAGGAGAGATCCTATCGAGGCAACAAGTGAGGCAACACTGGTAGTAGGGGAAGAGAACTTGTAGTAGAGACTACCTACAGAGAAGAGAAGGAGAAAATCCATTTTCTGTGACAATAATTTGTGCACATTGAGTGATCTTTCTCAATAAGGCTTTAGTCTAAACATTTTGGTGGGAGACCCTTTTCAGGAGTCAATCCTTTGAGTGATTGGGAGATCAACTCATCTAGTGATTGATAAATTAAACCTTAAAGTGATTGGGAGATCAAATCTTTAAGTGATTAATAGATCAACTTGTCAAGTGATATAGAGATTATTGTAAGTGGTTAAGGACTGATCCTTCCACACCATAACTGTGCTCCTTTATAACAAGAGTAAAGTGTGATTTAGGAGTGATCCTATCACACCATAGACATAGCTCACAAATTTGGGTACTTGCATTTGATCAATATATGTATGACTGCTCTTTCATAAAGAAGAAAAATAGAAATTGGATTATCGGTTCTAAGAAGTCATAGAGGTTAAATTTGGAAAGATTTATAAAAGGCAAGCATCTCACATTATTTCACCCCCTCCCTCTCTCAACGTGAGACCTAAGAAGGTCCTCATTAGTACAAGAATTTAATAAATTGACTCAAAAAGGATCTCTATGAAAGTATTAGGAGAAGTTTAGGGAGCTTGAGGTAGTTATAAAATATGTCAATCCCCACTTTATGTATAAGTATTTCATGTCCAGCCATATTAATGGTCTTAATGATATGATTAAGTTTGTTATGAAGATATGGGAGCCTAAATCATTAAACCACCTTTATGAATTGTCTAAGCTAGAAAAGGAAGTGGCTTCTAGCTAGGAAAAGTGAAAAAAAGAATAATAAAGGGGACCGTGAGGAAAAGGAATAATGTTGGAGGAAATTTTAGAAGGTAAATTAAGTTGGGGAAAGGAAGTTAAGATGAAGTAATAAGGTCTATATGAGAGGAATGAATAAAAATGCTAAAAGAGGAATACTTAGGCATATTATCCCCAGTGTAACTATAATGGAAAGTAGAAGTCAAAAGGATCAATCCTTACTAAAGGTGTGGAGAAAGATATTTTTCAAGACATAAATGTAGTAAAAGGAATGCTTTTAATGTTATGAAAGGTAAATTGATATTAGATGGAAAAGGAGAGGAAGAGAGTAAAGAAGAATTTCATGACTTGGATTCAAAAGGGAACTAGGAGGCACAAGGACCTATTTCCATTTATACATTGTTGGGATCTATGGGACTTAATATTATCCATGTAAGAGGACATATTGACAATGAAATCATAATGATCCTAATTGACCTTGGGATTACACATGGCTTTTTAAACTCATCCTTGAAAAAGGAGATATTTTGTTTTTTTAGTCCTAACAAACCCACTAGTAATGATTGTAGGGGATGGATATAAGGTAACAAATAAGGAGAAGGTTTATAATATATAATTTAGAATGTAAGGGGACACGTTTAAGAATGACGTTAAAATTATAAATTTGGGGTCCTTAGATGTGGTATTTGGGGTTGATTGGTTGGGTCAATTCAACCTTATAGGTTTTAAACATTGCAAATTATTCTTTGTAAAAAATGGAAAACAATAATGATTATATGAATAGCATATAAGTAGGGGCTAACCCTTAAGATAATAAATAAGATTCAATTGTAGGCGTTAGAAAGGAAAGAAAGGAATAAAATTTAGACATACCTATGCTCCATCATTGTTAGGGATTTTAAGAATGGGAAAAGGTCTAAGTCTCAAAAGAAGAAGGAGATACCGGGATTGATACAACAAGTTTTGGATGCCTATAAGGATATGTTTAAGAAAGTCATTGGCAAGCCCTCACAAAGGTCTCATGATCATGCCATACCTTAAAGATAAATACACAACTTGTGAATTTAAAGCCCTACATGTATTCACATTACTAGAAAAATAAGATAGAAAGGTTGATAAAGGAAATGCTAGAATTATCTATTATACAACAAAATGTTAGTCTTTTTACTTCTCCTATGTTATTAGTTAAAAAGAAGGATAGGTTATAGAGGTTCTATATGAATTACAAGTAATTGAATGCTCTAACAATGAAGGACAAATTCTCAACCCCTGTTATTGATGATCATCTTGATGAATTACATGAGGACACTATATTGTTTAAGATTGATTTGTAGGTAAGATACCATCAAATCCAGATGAGTATGGAAGGTATTCTTAAAACTACCTTTAGAACACATCATTGACACTTTGAATTTATAATGGTGCCTTTTGGACTTACAAATACACTTACTACTTTGCAAGCATTAATGAGTTGTGTCTTTGGTCAATTCCTAAAGAAGTTTGTACTAGTATTTTTTTTTAATGATATTATGGTATATATCCTAGCATTGGAGGTTTGTACATCCCATCTGTCTTAAGTTCTAGAAATCTTGAGAAAGTAGTTGTATGCTAAATTGACCAAATGTTATTTTGACAGCCTTAGGTAGAATATTTGGGACATATTACATCCCTTGAAGGGGTGGTTAGTGATTCTAGTAAGGTGGTAGCCATGGTCAATTGGCTAGTACCCATTTCACTTAAAGCTTTAAGAGAATACTTGGGGCTCACAGGGTACTATAAGAAGTTTATGAAGAATTATGGAGTTGTAAGTAGACCATTGATAGAATTATTAAATAAGATGGGTTTGCATGGAACACAGTTGTTAAGGAATCTTATGAGCAATTAAAGTGGGCTATGATGATAACTCTTAATTTGCTATTCCAGATTTTTTAAAGCCTTTTGTGGTGGAGGCTAATACTTGTGGAAGTGGATTAACTCCTATATTAATACAAGCAAATAGATCAATTGGTTATTTGAGTAACAAATTGAATGATTAGCGTAAAAGGCTATATATCTATGAAAAGGAACTGATGGTATAACAATGACCAAATGGAGAAATTATCTAAAGGACCATCATTGTATTATTAAAATAGACCATTATAGTTTGAAATTGTTACTAAAATAATCATTATACACTATATATAACAAAAGGGGGTTACAAAATTACTAAGGTTGGATTATGGTAATTGCTATAAGAAAGGGTTGACAACAAAGTGGCTTGATACCTTCTCCAAGCAAGCAAACTCAATGCAAGAGGTGTTTAGGAGTTGTCAACCTATATCAATCTAAGTACCTAAGCAATTTAAGGAAGTTATTTTTATTTATATGGTGGACCTTATAACTAAGGAATTGATACCTTCTTTGAACCTTTCAACCCACTCCATACCACCTTTTACTCTATTAAATGGCATTTTAAGGTACAAAAGGACAATTTATATTAAGAGAAAGGGTGAATTGAGGAAGCAAATGATTAACAAATTCCATAATTCTGCTTAAGGTGACCACTCTAGTATCAAAACCACTTATCATCACCTTAAACAATGCTTCTATTGGCTAGGTATGAAGAAAGAAATATAGAAGGCTATCAAAAAATGTGAGATATGTTAAAAGTGTATAAAAGATAACATCAAACACCATAGGTTTTGCAATCATTAGTTATTTCTACCTAAACTTGAAAGGATTTGGTGTGGATTTTGTTAAAAGGTTAAATAAGTCAAAAGGTAAGGAGGTTATATGCCCCAATGGTGGCTAAGGTGTTCCTAAAATAGAATTTTAGGCTTTATGATATGCCTAAGTCCACTATTTTTGATAGGGACAAGATTTTCCTTAATTTGTTTTGGCAAGAACTTTTTAGGTTGTTGGGAATTGAATTACACATGGACTCTGTCTATTATCCCTAATCAAATGGCCAAAGTGAGAGATTTAACCAACACTTGGAGTCTTATTTACATTGTATGATCTTCTATAAACTCGAATAGTGAAATAGGTGGCTTCATTTGGTAGAGTGGTGGTATAACAACAACTATCAATCTTTTTTGAGAATGACATCCTTATAGTCTCTCTACAAATACCCTCTACCTTAATTAAGAGAGATAACTCCTTCAAAGTCTAAGGTTGTGACAATAGAACAATTGATTCAAGAGTAGTAGCACATGAGTGGACTATTAAGGGATAAACTCCTTAAAACTCAATATAGAATAAAGCAAATTGTAGACTAGAAGAGGTCTAAAAGGGTTTTTGAAGTTGGTGATTGGATATAGCTTAAATTTGAAACTTATAGGCAAGTTTCTTTAGTTGTTTGATGGAACTTAAAGTTGGTCTCAAAATACTACAAGTCTTTTTAGGTACAAGAAAAGGAGGGGTTGGTAACCTAGAAGCTAAAGCTACCACCAACATCAATGATCCATTTGGTTGTTCATGTGTTGTCA
The DNA here is from genome assembly GCA_020615895.1 of Ceriops decandra. Lineage (NCBI taxonomy): Eukaryota > Viridiplantae > Streptophyta > Magnoliopsida > Malpighiales > Rhizophoraceae > Ceriops > Ceriops decandra. Next base: position 3,918,262 of record JAHLGO010000090.1, read on the forward strand.
TTGAGATGAATGATAGACCAAAAACATCAACTATGCCTTAGCTACCATTGATAAGGCTTTAATGTCAATTGCTAGTAAAACTATAATAGTGTTGGACAAAAAGGTTGCAAAATATTAAAAGTATTAGTCTAGTGGTTCAACCTTTCCAAAATAGATGCAACATAGGAGGATTGGACCTTTCTCATTACTTAGTTTTCTTATTTTTAGCCTTAAAAACAAAAATTCAATGGAAAAGGGTTCTATTAGGATCAAGAGATACCTTATTTGAAAAGCTAGTCAATTATAATTTTATTTGTAACAATTATAAAAAGTGACAATCGAAATTCTTATTGTTTGTAATAATTAGTAGTCTATCAAAATTAAATAAAATGGTGTGTTTATATAGAATATGGGGAGACGAAAATGGGTCAACCTCATGTATAATAATAATGTAAAATGATTGTTGAAGGTACAACGACATAATTACAAAATTTTCTCTCTCCAATGCTCCTCCCTCTCTTCTCTTTAATTCTCAATCCTTTCCTCTAGATTCTTACTCGATTCCTTTTTCCAACATAACCCTCATCATCCCTTAAAACCTTAAGGCATGAAAAACCTATCAAGAATCATATGCTCTTTTAGCCATGCTTCCCATAGTCCATACAATTCCATAGTCTCATGGCGATGACAAAATCAGTGGTGACTTGTTTTTTTTTTTTTTTAATTTGTTTATTGCTTGATTGTGATTCCTTTCATCTGCAATATCTATTGAGAATTGAGTTGGAAACATGCCAATGTGCAAGTAACAACTATGAGGGTAGAATTCGGTGGCACTAACACAATTGCAAACCCAATGGATACCTACATAGAGCTATTGCAAAAGTTCCTAATGCTCAAATCATAACAAAGAAACTTGCAAAAGTTCATAAGACCCTTGTTGCTTTTCCTCCTTTTTCTTTTTTTGGTATTTTTAACTATTAAGTATTCGGCATTGCTATCATATGATTTACATATCTAACTGTGGCCAATATGTTATACCATTTGTCAACAGGGTAGAAGTAGTCTTTTATGAAAGGTGATCTCCTAGAGGGCATAATGTCACTTATGGCTTTCACAATGCTCCTAAAATCCACAACCCTAACAATATTTTTGTTATTCCCATAACCTTATATGGGTTGTAATTGTTGTCAACCAAATTTAAGTATGCAAGCAGAAGTTGTTCATATCACAGGAATTATAGGATAAGACTAGCATGTCAAATAACTTCGTAAAGTGATCTCTATGGAGTAAACTTGTAGAGTGAGTTTAGCATTGCTTAAGTCTTAGTGTGATAGTGTGATAGGGTTGTATATAGATAATAAATTCATAAGACATTAAATTTGCAAGTCCATAAGCCTGTCCTGAGATAAGTCCAGGAGTGATTCTAGAGGAGCGAAATAATTTTGGGGTTACGGATAGACAGGGAGTTTGGAAGAAGGGAAGGTTACAGAATTTTAACTTAGCATTTCTGGAAGATGGGCAGTTACGGGGCAGTTTCTTTTGTACATTTTTAACTGTTCATAGGCAATCCTAGCCGTTCATTCAAGCATTCAAAGGATGAGACTTCAATAGAGAGAAAGAGTAAGAAAAATAAATTAAGAAGTAGGATAATGCTGAATTTTGAATGCAACAGTAATATGAAGCCACATGGAGGAGCAAGAAAGGAAATCCACCGTAGCTATAGTAAGCCCTACTAGGTTTTCCATAGATGGCAGTATATAAACCAAGATTTATTTCTCTTAAAGGGTGCATGTTAGAAAACCTAGAGAAGAAATTCGGTGAAGCATTTATGAGAACTCAATGAATTTTCAGATTTCTTCAAGAGAGGTTAGAGAGTATTTTGGTGATCTTCCAAGCGGTAATGAAGTAGCCTATTCAAATCAAACAGAGGCAAGACAAGCTAGAAGAAGGGTAAACACAGTAAGTGACGCTCTTTGTATTGTGATTGTTTTGTATTTTTAATAGTGAAAGGAGTAGAATATTAAGACATCCATTGTAATCATAGGGGATATCACATTGGTATTCTCAAGTATAGTGGATTGTCTCAGTAGAGGAAGAATCCCTACCATCGTGTCTCATGGGCAAAACCACATAAATCTCTTGTGTCCTTACTTTGAATTTACATTCTGTGTTTTGAATTGAGTTGTGAACAAAGCTAAAGAATCATCAAACCTATAACCTAAAAGAAGACCTAATCAAGAACAACCAATCCGTTTAATATGCAAGGTGTTTGAAAGGTAACTTTGGGAACTATTATGATTAGTAGGTAACAATAGATCTTCCTTAGTTGAATATAAGAAAGAGTTCATTTCTGAGAAGAGTTTGAAGTTGTTCACCTACCAATTAAAAGTGGGGTAATACTGATTCACCTCCCTCTTAATATTATAGACTAGTAGATCCTATGATGAAGTTGGGAACTTCAATTTTACTTAGATTTCTTTTTAAGAAGCAATATTTCTATTAGTTTTCAAGTGCAATTCTTTTCCTACATAAGTTTAATTGCATAATGTTGAGCCTATCTTTGATGGCTAATGTTGGATTTGTTGTCAATAACATTTCACATAGTTGTACATGTTAATTTGATGTTATGAATGCCATTGAGATGTAGAGAGGTCATCTAGCAAAACTGTTGATGGTAGGTCAACCCTGAAGTCGATGAGTGCATGTTGACTATCAACCCTAAATTTTGGAGGTCAAAGTTGGTCATTGACCTTGTCCATTGACTCTAAATTTTGGGAAGTCAATGTTGACCTTTAACTCTAAATTTTAGGAATGAAATTTGGCCATTGATTGTAAGGCAACCTTTGGGAATCAATATTGGCCATTGATAAGTGTGCAAACCTAATCTCAAAGCTCTATAAATAACCCCATACACCTTGTAAGATGTATGTGTGTGCTATAGAAAATTAAGAGAGAATGGAAAACCTAAAAGCCAAAGTGAGGTGAACGACAAAAAGTGAGGTAGCCACTGAAGGAGAGAGTGACCAGCCAAGGAAAAGGAGGCAGCCACAAAGGAAGGTGCAGCAGTAGTCAGCCAAGAAGGTTGTAGCTAAGGAGAGGTGCAACTAGCTAAGAGAGGTACAACACTAAGGAGAGTATAGTAGCCAGCCAAGGAGATTGCTACAGTAACTAACCAAGAAGAGGTGACAATAACCACCAAAGAAGAAGACAGCTACACAACCGAAAAAGGAGGAGTAGCAGATGGTAACCACACAAAACTAGCAAAGGAGATGTGAAGTAGCCACACCAAGGAGAGAAAAAAAGTGCAGTAGCCATACCAAGGAGAGAAAGACATGCAATAGTCAAACCAAGGAGAGAAAAATGTATAGCAGCCACACGAAACTAGAGGAGAAGGCAATACCTACACTAAACCAAAGGATAAGGCGTATAGTAGTCACACCAAACTAGAAAAAAGGTGTAGAATAGCCACACCAAAGAAACAAAAAGGTAGCAGCCGGCCAAACTAAAGGGAGAAGGAGTTATAACAGCCACCCAAGGAATCTTGCAATTGTAGTAAAGAAACTGGCAACTTGTAATAGGCATAACTAGTAGCACATCTAGCAATACCAGTAATTATAGCAATAGCAGCAAGTCCAACAGGTAATACTAGCAATTGCAACACTAGTAATAGTCCGTAACACTAGCAACAACCTGCAACACTAGCAGTAACCCACAATACTGGAAGCAGCCCACAACACTTATAGCAGCCCATAACACTAGTAGCACATCCTATATTACCAACAGGTGTAGGTAGATAACCAGCAATTGCAAATTGTAGTAGCAGAAAGTTCTAGCAATAAGAGTAGGCAAACTAGAAACAATTGCACATTGCAGCACCACCAGATGCAAGTAGTAATACTAGCAAGTGTAGGCAACAATACCAGTAAGCACAACTAGCATCATGTCCTAGCAGCAGCAGGAGAAAACTTGCCTTGGCAATAAGTCTAGTACCTTACAGCAGCAGAGGAGAAAACATATCCCAACAATAGGCCCAACAACTTGCAGCAACATAAGAGAAAATATGCCCTAGCAATAAGGCAGGTAGCACCGACCACAGAGAGAAAAGAACCTGCCAAGGTAACTTGTTAAAGTAGCAAGTGAGGTAGCATTGGCATGAAAGTTTTAGTCACAAACCTTTTGATAAACTTGTTAAAAAAGGGTGGGATACCCTTGGAGTGATTGGGAGATTAATGCATTGAGTGATTGAGATATCAACTCTTTAATCAAGAGATCATTGTAAGTAATTAAGGAGTAATCCTTCCATAAGTGGTTAAGAAGTGATCCTTCCACACCATAACTGTATCCCTTGATAACATAAGTGGATTGTGTGATTTAGGAGTGATCTTATTACACCATGGATTTAGCTTACATATTGTGGATGAACCATGTAAAAGTTGTCGTGTGTTCTTAGTGTTAAGCCCATCTTTGATGGCTAAAGTTGGATTTGTTGTCAACACCATCTCAAATAGTTGTTTGTGTTGATTTGATGTTGTGCATGCCATTAAGATGTAAGGAGCTCACTGAGGAAAAACATTGATGGCAAGTCAACCCAAAAGACGATGAGTCAATATTGATTGTAGACCTTAAATTTTAAGGGTCAAGGTTAACCGTTAACCCTTGACCATTGAGCTTAAATTTTAGGAATCAAAACTAGTCATTCATTGTAGGGCAACCTTTGGGAATCAACGATGAACATTGATGATCACGTAAACCTAATCTCAAGGCTCTATAAATAACCCTATGGACCTTGCAAGATAAGGGTATGTTGCAGATTTTTTAAGAGAGAATGGCAAACCTAAAGGCAGCCACAAGGAAAGGTGAATAGCAAGGAGAGTTGTAGCCAAGGAGTGCAGTAGCTGGCCACCAAGGATAGATGTAGCAATAAGCCACACTAAAGAGAGGTACAGCAACTAGCCACACCAAGGAGTGTTGCAGCAACTAGTCACACCAAGGAGAGGTGATCCCAGGGATTGCATCATATCTAGCAGGCAATACCAACAATTATAACACGTCTAACAGGCAATCCTAACAATTGTGGCACATATAGAAATTTGTAACAGGCGCAATACTAGTAGTAGTCCATAACACCAGTTGTAGCCTATGTTCCTAGCAATTACAACACATTTAGCAATTTGTAGCAAGCATAATACTACTAGCAGTCCGTAACACTAGCTACAGCTTGCAATCCCAATAATTACAACACGTCTAGTGGGCTATATAAGAAATTGTTGTGCCAACAACAAGTTTAGCAAGCAAAACTAGCAACTGCAAATTGCAGGAGTAGTAGCAAGCTACAACAAAACATGTAAGCAGCACAGCAGCCTATGTAAGCAGTAATATCAATCCATACATGTGTAGGCAGCAATAGGAATCCATGCACATGTAGGCAGCAATAGTAAAACATGCAGGTAGCAACAGCAAAATGCATAGGCAGCAACAGTAGAACTTGCAAGCAGCGATAACAACCTATGCACATGCAGGCAACAACAATAGAACGTGTAGGCAGCAATAGCAGAATGTGCAAGCAATAATTATGGCAGGTCTGGCAGCTTGCCGCAACAAAAGAGAAAACATGCCTGATAGTAGGTGCAATAGTGGAGGAGAAAACATACCCCAACAACAAGTCTAGTAGCTTGTAGTAGCAGAGGAGAAAATGTGCCCAACTGTAGGTCTAATAACTTGTAGTAGTAGAGGAGAAAACATGCCCTAATAGCAAGTCTAGCAGTAGAAGAAAAAAGTGAGGTAGCACCAGCAATAGGGGAAGGGAACCTACAAAGGATAAAGGAGGCAGCATCGGTAGCAGAGGAAGAAACCTGCTAAGGCTGCAGGTGAGGTAGCACCAATAGCAGAAGGAGAGAAACTGTCAAGGGAGGTTGCATTGGTAATAGAGGAGAGAACCTGTCAAGGGAGTAAGTGAGACAACAACGACAATAGAGGGAGAGAACGTACAGCAAAAATAACTGGCATCAAAGAGAACTTGTAGTACAGATAACGTGTAGCTGAGATAACCTGTAAAGAAGAGACTGGCAAAGCTTGAGTAAAGATTAGTAGTGAGGAAAGAGAAGATTTGTTTTCTGTAACAATAACATATACATATTAAGTGATCATTATCATAAACTATTTATGTATTTTGTGAAAAAGGATGGGATACCCTTAGAGTGATCAGGAGATTAGTTCATTGTGTGATCGGGGGATCAAACATTTGAGTGATCAAGAGATCATCGTAAGTGGCTAAGGAGTGATCCTTTCATAACCAACTTATATCCTTTGATAACAAGAGTAGATTGTGTGATTTAGGAGTGATCCTATCACAGTATGGACGTAGCTCACACATTATGTGTAAACCACGTAAAAATTGTCATATGTTCTTGGGTGCTTGCATTTGATTGATATCCATATGGTTACTCTCGCATAAAGAAGAAAAATAAAAATTGGATCATCAGCTCTAACAAGTCACAAAGGTTAAATCTGAAAATATTTATAAAATGTGAGTATATCACACTAATTCACCCCTTCCCCCTCTTAGTGTGTGACCTAAAAAGGTCCTCATCAAGTGGTATCAAAGTTAGTTCCCTCTGTTGATCCAATTTTTCTACTTTGATTTGAGATTGTTGCTATTGTGAATTTTTATCTCTACTGTTGATTGATATCATGGATATCATAAATAAAGTTAATAGCAAGGGCATTCCCACTTTTGATAGATAGAATTATCAATTATGGAAGAATAGAATGCTTTCATATCTGATGTCACTTGGGCTTAATGTGTTTGAGTTTCTATTAGTGGCTTCATCCTTGTTGCTAAAGGTGATGTTATGACGCTTGTTGATAAGAAGAATTTAAAGTGTGATGGAAAGGTGAGAAATACCTTATATGCCTTCTTATTAGATAAAAAATTTGCCAAAGTGATAGGGTGTAGCATAGCCAAACATATTTGGGACAAATTGAAGAACATTTATAAGGAGGTAAGGTTGTGAAGGAAGTCAAGCTAAAAATCTAAATAAGCAAATTTAAAAAAGATGCAAAATGATGAGTCTGTGGATGCCTTTTTCACAAGAGTCAATGAAATTGTGTGCTTTATTAGAAGTTATGGAGAGGAGATCAATGATGCTATTGTAGTAAGGAAAATACTTAGAACCTTACCAGAAGCTTACAATGCCAAGGTTTCCTCCATAGAAGATAGAGATTTGGACATGCTACCCTTAGATGATTTGTACAACATATTAGTTGCTTATGAAATGAGAATAGCTCCAATAAAGAAAGAAAAGAAATCCAAAATGGAGAAGGAGTTGGTCTTTAAGGCAATGAAGAAGCTGAAGATTAAAGACTAAGAAGAAGAATTCGATAGTAGATTTCAAAAAGAAGATGGTGATTCTAAACTGGAGAAAGTCATGGCACACATCACTAATAATATGAGGAAAGAAAGAGGGAAGTATAAGGAAAAATTACCCTTAAAGTGCTTCAGGTGTGGAGTAATTGGGCACTTTGCTACAGATGACTCAAAGAGAAGAGAGGCAAATAGTAAAGATGATGATGAGTCAGTCCTAGGGAGGAGAACAAAACAATCTAGCTATTTTAAAGCTAGAAATTCAAGTGCCAAAGGAGAAAAGCAACTCTTCAAATCTAAAAGGAGGAATCTTTTGAGCAAGCTAGATGAAGAAGATTTTCAAAAAGAGTTGTTGATGATTCTGATGATGAAGCTGCACAGGATGTGCTAGTCACTTAAGTAGATGATGATCAAGAATCTTTAAGTGATGAGGAATCCACAAAAAGGGAAGAGGATAAGTTGGTTCAGCAACTTGAGAATGAATTGAGAGCTTGTTTACACAGAATTAGCAAGCTAGAAAATGAGGTAAAGCATCTTAAGAAATTGTATGAAAATTTTGCTATTGATGAATTTGATCTCCAAGTGCAAGAAAAGGAGTTTGAAGCAAAAGAGAGGGAGTACTTGAAAAGAATCAAAAAGCTAATCATACTTGAGTTAGACTAAGGCAAGATACACAAAAATCTTAGTGCTAAGGTGATTACATAAGAGCAAGAGGTGCTGATTTTGCAAGCCAAGCTCCACAAGGCTAAGTCTAAAATGAAAAGGTATGAAGAAAGCTTTATGCAGGCCATAGAAGTGAGAAGACAATCGTCTTTAACAAATGTCATCAAGGAGGATGCTACTAGAAATTTGGATGAGTGTATAAGCAAAAAATGTCCTTATTCCATGGGGAAGAAAGGACTTAGCTATATTGAAAAGCTAAGTGAGAAGGTAGAAGAGAAGAAGAAAATTGTGTTTGTAGGAAAGCAAGCATAATGATGTTTTGGAGAAAAGAAACCAACCCAAGCTAAAATGGGCTAGGAAAGATGCAGTAAAGACTCCCATCCAAAGGAGACAGGTTGTCAAAGATGGAGAGGAGGTTGCCACAACAATTGCAGAAGATAAGAGACATGAACTTGGTGAAAGAAAAAACAAATCTAAATTTAAAGGATTTTGCTAGAGCTGTGGTAAGTATGGGTACAAGGATAATGTGTGCTGGAGTAATAGGCCCATAATGAAAAGGAATGTAAGGGAAGAGTCTAAGGCAAAACTCTATCAAGAAAAGAGATAGTCTTAGGTGAAAAGAAGCCATATTCAATTGAGAAAAAAGATTGATTTGTTGGGAAAAATTTATGGAAGATGTGAAAAGGCTGGACATACTACTACGGATTGCTTAACACTGCTGTCCAGTTAAAGAGTGCAAAGGAGAACACTTACATGTGCTCCCATTTGACCAAATATTACTGGCTAGTTAAGGAACGTAAAGGAGAACACTTACACATGCAACTAAATATGGCCAAAGAAGAAAAAGAGGAAGAGAAATGACTATGGTTGTGGAAGTAGCCTTAAAAGCTTTTAAGAAAGAAAAGTCATGGATCCTAATAGTGGTTGTGCATTGCTGTATGAGTTTCTATCTCTATTGCTGCTTAAGATCATGGATAGCCTAAATAGTGTTAATAGCAAGGGCAGCCCTACATTTGATGAATAGAATTATCAATTATGGAAAAATAGGATGCTCCCATATCTGATGAATAGTGAGTTTGCTATTAATGGCTCTTACGGAAGGCAATCCTATGACACTAGCTGATAAAAAGAACTTAGAGTGTGATGGAAAGGTTAGAAATGTCTTATGCACCTCTCTATTAGATAAAGAATTCACCATGGTTATGGGGTGCAACCCAACCAAGCAAGTTTGAGATGAACTAAAGAAAATCTATGAAGGAGATAAGGTTGTGAAGGAACTATAAATCTGAAGGAGCAAATTGAAAGACACAAAGATGTAGAATGATGAGATTGTGGATGCATTCTTCACAAGAATCAACGAGATTGTATGCTCCATCAAAGGCTATGGAAAGGAGATTTACGATGCTACTATGGTAAGGAAAATACTTAGAACCTTGTCAAAAGCTTACAATACCAAAGTCTCTTCCCTAAAAAATAGAGATCTAGATAGGTTGTCCTTAGATGACTCGCATAGCATATTGGTGCCTTATGAAATAAGAATAGCACCAATGAAGAAAGAAAAGAATCCAACAATAGCTCTAGAGAAAAAGTTGATCCTCAATTGGATAAGGTTTTGGCATACATCACTAACAATACGAGGAAAGGAAAAGGGAAGTACAAGGGAAAACTACCCTTAAAGTGCTTTAGCTGTGGAGACATAGGGAACTTTGCCATGGGACTGCCCAAAGAGAATAAAAGCAAGCTATAATGATAATGATGAGCCTATGTTAAGGTAGAGAACAAAGAAATCTAGTTGTCCTAAAGTTGAAAATTCAAGCACCAAAGGGAAAAAAGCAATTCTTTATATCCAAATGAAGAAATTTTGAGCAAGTTGGATAAAGTGGATTCTGAAGAAGAAGCTGATGATGATTTTTATAATGATGTTGCAAAGGATGTGTTGGTCTCTTAAATAGATGATGAAAAAGAATCTTCAAGTATGGATCAACAAAAGAGGAAGAGGATGAGTTGTTGTAGCAACTTGAGAATGAGTTGAGAGCTTGTTTATGAAAAAACAAGAAGCTGGAAAAAGAGTAAAGCATCTCAAGAAGCTATATGAAAATTTTGTTGTCGATGAATCTAATCTCTAAGTGAAAGAAAAAAAGTTTGAAGCAAAAGAGAAGGAGTACTTAAAGAGGAATGAGGAGCTGATCATACTTGAGGTTGAGCAAGGCAAGATATACAAAGACCCTGGCACTAAGGTGATTGCACAAAAGGAAGAGGTGCTAATTTTGCAAGCTAAGTTTCATAAGGTCGAGTTCGAGCCAAAGTAGCATAAAGAAAGCTTTATGTATGTCATGGCAATGAAAGGAGAGTCATCATCAGCAAGTGTCATCAAAGAAGATGCTACCAAAAAGTTAGATGAGTGTCTAAGTAATCAAAAATCTCATTCCATGGGAAAGAAAGGACTTGGCTACATTAAGAAGTTAAGTAAGAAGGTAGAAGAAAAGAAGAAAATTGTGTTTATGGCCAAAAGCAAGCACAATGACATGATGGACAAGCGACACGAACCAAAGTTAAAATGGGTTAGGAAAGATGTGGTGAAGACTCCCATCCACATGAGACAAACTGTCAAAGATGGAGAGAAGGTTGCCACATCAGTTGCTAAAGAAAGAAGATATGGACTTGGTAAGAGAAATAAATCTAGGTTCAAAGGATTTTTCTGGAGTTGTGGTATGTATAGGCACAAGGATAATAGTTATTGGAATATTTGGCCTATAATGAAGAAGAATGTGAGGCAAAAGTCTAGGGGGAGACTCTATCAAGAAAGGAGATAGTCTCAGGTAGAAAGAAGTCATATTCCACTGAAAAATAGTTTTGATTTATTGGGCGAGATCTATGGAAGATGTGAAAGGGTTAGACATACTACTGAGGATTGCTTGACATTACTGCCCAAACAAGAAGTGCAAAGGAGCACAAAACAACCATTGTTGCTCGATCAAATAATGGAAAGGAGAGCATGCCAACCATTGTTGCTTGGTTAAAGAAGGGAAAGGAGAACACCTATACATGCTCCCACATTTGGCCAAAGAAGAAAAAGAGGAAGAGAAATGTTTATGGTCATGGAAGTAGCCTCAAAAGCTTTCAAGAAAAAAAAATCCATGGATCTAGATAGTGTCTACTCTTCACACATGATAGGAGACTCCAAGATATTGAAAAAAGTAGCAAAATATGATGGAAGATCCATCAAATTAGGCAATGATGGTGCCTTAAAGATTCAAGGTATTGGTATTACTGAAATTAGTACAAAAAAGCTGAAATCAAATTTTATGTTGAAGGGCCAAAACACAATCTTATCAGTGTTAGCCAGTTGTTTGATGATGGACATGAAGTTACTTTCAATAAGAGTGGCTGCATAGTAAAGAGATTAAGAGATGATGCTATTCTTACTAAGGGTAAAAGAACAAATGAAAACTTATATCAAGTTTCCAAAAGCAAAAACACATGCTACATGAGCACTAAAGATGAGAATTTGTTATGGCATGGAAGATTGGGACATTTTGGACAATAGAAGCTGAACTTAAGTATTTAGTCATACCTTAGATGTTAAGGTATTCTTTAACCCCTCTCCCCTTCACTCTTCTATTTTTCTTTGGATCTATTGTCAAAGGGGGAGATATTTTGCATAAATCCAAAGAGAGTATGCATTGCCAAAAAGGGGGAGTTGCTTGATGGATAAAGGGAGAGAACATGTTAAGGGGGAGAAGCAGAAAGGGGGAGTTAAACTAGGTTAAGGGAGATGTATGGTTCAGGGGGAGTTGTGAATGACTATGTGTAGGGGATATTGTGCATGGTTAGATTTAATGTGTTGCCAACAAATCCAAAGGGAGAGATTGTTAAGCCCATCTTTGATAGGGAGAAGTAGAAAGGGGGAGTTAAACCAGGTTAAAGGAGATGTGTAATTTAGGGCGAGTTATGAACGACTATGTGCAGGGGATATTATGTATGGTTGGATTTAATATGTTGCCAACAAATCCAAAAGGGGAGATTGTTGAGTCCATCTTTGATAGCTAATGTTGAATTTGTTGTCAACACCATCTTACATGGTTATATGTGTTAATTTGATATTATGAATGCTGTTGAGATGTAATGAGGTTGTTGGAAGAAACCGATGATCACAAGTCAACCCTAGCATTGAGGAGTTAATGTTGATCGTGACCTTAAATTTTTGGGATCAAGATTGACTGTTGACCATTGACCATTAACCCTAAATTTTAGGAAGTTAATGTTAACCATTAACCCTAAATTTTAAGAATCAAATCTACTTGTTGATTATAGGGCAACATGTGGGAATTAACAATGATAGTTGATGATCATGTAGCCTTAATATTAAGGCTCTATAAATACCTCTATGCATCTTATAAGAAGGGGGTGTGCTGCAGAAAATTGAGAGAGTCGACCAAAGAGAGGTGAATGGCAAACCTAGGGAAAAAGAGAGGTGAACGACAAAGAAGAGGTAGCCACCAAGCAAGGTGCAGCTAGCCAATGAGACTGTAGCAGCCACCAAGGAGAAGCAGAAAGGTGCAGCCGGCTAAAAAAGAAAGAAAAATAGCAAGGCAATCGGCCACCACACCAGCACATCAAGAAGGCTTTCTAGTAGACCAGTAGCACATCCCTACATGTCCAAGAGGGTATACTAGTAGCAACAGATGTCCCTGTAGGTCCAAAAGGGTATACCAGTACTAGTAGCTCGTCCCTACAGGTCCAAGATGGTATACCAGCACCAACAGTGCATCCCTATAGGTCCAAGAGGGTATAACAGCCCTAGCAGTACGTCCCAACACATCCAGGACGCTTCCCTACAGCAGCAGCACGTCCAGGAGGCTTCCCATCAGTAGTAGCACAACTAGGAGACATTGTAAGTGGTTAAGGAGTGATCCTTCCACAACCAAATTGTATCCCTTGATAGCAAGAGTGGATTGTGTGATTTAGGAGGGATCCTATCACATCGTGGATGTAACTCACACATTATGGGTCAACCATGTAAAAATTGTCATGTGTGCTTGGGTGCTTATGCATTGATTTACATTCATACTATCATGCTTACATAAAGGAGAAAGATAAAAATTGAATCATTAGCTCTAACAAGCCACAAAGGTTAAATCCGAATCGATTTGTAAAAAGCACATATCTCACATTGATTCACCTCCTTCTTGGTGTGAGACCTCAAACAATCCTCATCAAACATGAAGTTACCTTCAGCAAGAGTGGTTGCACAGTAAAGAGATTAAGTGATGGTGTTGTTCTTACTAAGGGTGAAAGAACAAATAGAAACTTATACCAAGTTTCTAGAAGTAAAAACACATGCTATATGAGCACCAAATATGAGAATTTGTTGTAGTATAAAAGATTGAGACATCTTAGACAAACAAGGCTGAACAAGTTGTCCAAAAATGAAGGCATGAAAGATATACCCAAGTTGAGAAGAGAAAGAAATGTAATTTGCAGCACTTGTCAAAAAGGGAAGATGGTAGATACTACCCACAAAAATATGGAGATTCAGACATAGAGAACAATTGCAGAAAAATATCTCCATGCATCTTGTAAGACCAATGTGTGGGTTGAAGAAAAATTAAGAGAATGGTAGTAAGGTTTGCAAAGAGAGAACAACAAAGAGAGGTTGAGCGACAAAGAGAGGGGTGGCCACTAAAGAGAGAGTGTTCGGCCAAGGCAAAGAAGGTAGCCACCATGAAGAGATGCAATTGGCCAAGGAGAGTACAGTGGCCAGCTAGGGAGAGAGCAACAGTCAGCTAAGGGAGTTGCAGTAGCAGCCAACAAAGGGAGGTGCAATAGCAGCTAGCCAAGGGACTTGCAATAGCAACCAGCCAAACAAGTGGTGATAGCAACCACTAAAGAAGGAGGCAACCACAATAACTAAAGGAGGAGGTGTAGCAGCTGATAGCCACACCAAAATAGCAAAGTAGAAGTGCAATAGCCTGCACCAAAGAGAGAAAAATGTGCAACAGCCACACTAAACTAGAGGAGAAGGTGTGCAGTAGCCACACCAAACTAAAGGAGAGAGCGTGCAGTAGCCATTCCAAACTAGAATAGAAGGTGTGCAACAGCCACACCAAAGAAAGAAGAAGGCAGTAACTGACCAAACCAAAGGGAGAAGGAGTTGCAGTAGCCACTCAAGGAATCCTACAATTGCAGTAAAGAAACCAAAAACCTACAATAGGCACAACCAGCAGCCTTCTAGCAATACCAGCAATTGTAGGACCAACAACAATTCCAGCAAGCAATACTAGTAATTGCAACACTAGCAATAGTCCGTAACACCAATAGTAGCCCACAACATCAGTAGCAACTCACAACACCTGCAGCAACTTGTAATAATAGTAGCACATCCCACAACACTAGCAGGTGCAAGCAAATAACCAATAATTGCAGATTGTAGTAGCAGTAGGTGCAGGTAGCAATACCAATAAGCACAACCAGAAATTACAGCTTGCAGGCACAACCAACAACAAGCACAACTAGTAGCATGTCTTTGCAACTAGGTAGGAAACACAATCAACAGCAAGAGGAAAAAACTTGCCCTGGCAGCAAGTTTGGTAGCTTGCAGCAGTAAAGGAGAAAATGTGTCCTAATAGCAGGTTCAACAACTTGCAGTAGCAGAGGAGAAAATGTGCCTTGGTAGTAGGGGAAGAGAGCCTACCAAGGTAATAGGTGAGGCAACCTGCCAAGGTAGCACTGATAGTAGCAAAGGTAGGAGAAGATCTACATTCTGCACTAGCAACTTATACACATTGAGTGATCCTTCTCAGGAAAGTGTTAGTCACAAACCTATTGAGCTCGTCTTTGATGGTTAATGTTGGATTTGTTGTCAACACCATCTCATACAGTTATATGTGTTGATTTGATATTATGAATGTTATTAAGATGTAGTAAGGTCATTGGGAGAAACCAGTGATAACAAGTCAACCCTGTCATTAAGGAGATAACGGTGACCATGACCCTAAATTTTAGGGGTCAAGATTGACAGTTGATTGTTCACTCTAAACATTAAAAAGTCAATTTTGACCATTGACCATATCAAATCTAGCCATTGATTCTAGGGTAACATGTAGGAATTAATGATAACCGTTGATGATCATGTAGCCTTAATCTCAAGGCTCTATAAATACCCCTATGCATCCTGTAAGAAGGGTATGTGTTGCAAAAAATTAAGAGAGCTAGCCAAAGAGAGAAGTGAGCAGCAAACCTAGGGAAAAAGAGAGGTGGATGACAAAGAGGAAGTACCCACCAAGCAAGGTGCAACTGACCAAGGAGAGGAAGAAAAAAGGCAAGGCAATCGGCTAAGGAGAGTGCAGTAGCCACCAAAGAACGAAGGCAACACAACCGGCCAAGGAAAGGAAGAAAGAAAGCAAGGGGTGTGTGAAACTGTTGCAACATGCAGGGAGAGCAATAGCAGCACGAGAAATTTGCTACAACATATAGGGAGAGTAGTAGTGATGTGAGAAATCTACTGTAATGCATATAGAGAGTAGTAGTGGCTTGAGAAAATTGTTGCAGCGCATGAAGAGAGCAGCAGTGGCACAAGAAAACAATTGTAATGCATGGGGAAAGCTACATCAACTCGAGAAAAGCTATTACAATGCACTAAAAGAGCAACAACAATTCAAGAAAGTAGTAAAAGTGCTTGTAAACAACAAGTAAAGACCACAAACAATGGGTGCACAGCAAGCTGGACAGCAAACACAACTTATGCAGACAATGGACACAAATAGCAAGTGCATAGTATGTGGACAGTAGGCATAGAGAGCACGAACAGCCGTCACAATTTGTGCATACAAATGTTACAGCATATATAAACAGCATTAGCAATGTGTGCAGATAGCAGTGGCACCTCTTGTGGACAGCATTAGTAGTGTATGCAAACAGCAGTGGCGGTGCACACGAACAACATTAGCAGCCTACATGGACAGCAGTGACAGCATGTGTAGATAATAATAACAACGCATGCCGGAAATGATAGCAAAATGTGTAGGTAGCAATAGTAGCGTGTCTAGGTAGCAATAGCAATAGGTCTGGCAACTTGCAGTAGCAAGAGGAGAAAGCATGCCCATCATATGGTCCAGTAACTTGTAGCAAGAAAGGAGGAAATGTACCTAAGAGCAAGTTCGATAGCTTGTAGTAGCTGAGGAGAAAATGTGCCTGGCAATAGAGGAGAGATCCTGCCAAGGTGACAGGTAAGGCAGCACCAGCAATGGGTGAGACAACTTCAACAATGAAGGAAGGAGAAGATCCATATTCTACTCTAACAATCTATACACATTGAGTGATAGTTCTTTAGGAAAGGCTTTTCCATAAACTATTGATAATTTGTTAAACAATACGGTAGGATACCCTTGGAGTGATATGGAGATCAACTCTTTGATCGGGAGATCATTGTAAGTGGTTAAGGAGTGATCCTTCCACAACCAAACTTTTTCCCTTGATAACAAAAGTGGATTTTGTGATTTAAGAGGGATCTTATCATACCGTGGACATAGCTCACACATTATGGGTGAACCACGTAAAAATTGTTATGTGTGCATGGGTGTTTGTGCATTGATTTATATTTGTACTATTGTGCCCACATAAAGAAGAAAGATAAAAATTAGATCATCAGCTCTAACAAGCCACAGAGGATAAATCCAGATCAATTTGTAAAAAGTGCATATCTCACACTAATTCACCCCCCTTTCAGTGGGAGACCTAAAACAGTCCTCATCAAGTGGTATCAGAGCCAGTTCCTCTATTGATCCAATTTTTCTGCTTTGAAGTGAGGTTGTGCATTGTTGTGTGAGTTTATATCTCTATTACTGCTTGAGATCATGGATAGCCTAAATAGTGTTAATAGTAAGGGTATCCCTACATTTGATGGACAGAATTATCAGATATGAAAGAATAAGATGCTCCCATATCTGATGTCCCTTGGTCTTGATGTGTTTGAGTCTACTATTAGTGGCTTCATCCCTATTGCTAAAGGTGATACTATAATGCCAATTGATAAGAACTTGGAGTGTGATGGAAAGGTAATAAATGCCTTATACACCTCTTTATTAGATAAAGAATTTACCAATTTAATGGGGTGCAACATAGCCAAACAAATTTGGGACAAACTGAAGAACGTCTATGAAAGAGACAAGGTTGTGAAGGAAGCCAAACTACAAATCTAGAGGAGCAGATTTGAAGATATAAAGATGCAAAATGATGAGACTATGGATGCATTCTTCACATGAATCAATGAGATTGTGTGCTCTATCAAAGGCTATGAAGAGGAGATCTATAATGCCACTGTGCTAAGGAAAATACTTAGAACCTTGCTAAAAGCTTACAATGCCAAAGTCTCTTCTATAGAAAATAAAGATCTGGATAGACTGCCTTTAAAAGACTTGCACAATATATTAGTAGCATATGAAATAAAAATAACACCAATGAAGAAAGAAAAGAAGTCTAAGGTGGAGAATGAGTTGGCCTTCGAGGCAATGAAGAAGTTAAAGATTAAGGATCGAGAAGAAGAATCCGACAACAACTTTAAAGAAGAAGATTGTGATCTTCAACTAGATAAAGTTTTGACATAAAACACCAACAATATGAGGAAAGGAAAAGGGAAGTTTAAGGGAAAATTACCCTTGAAGTGTTTTAGCTGTGGTGACATAGGACACTTTGCCACACCTATCCATAAGAGACAAACTATCAAAGATGAAGAGAAGGTTGTCACACTAACTACTAAAGAAAGAAGACATGGACTTGGTAAGAGAAGTAAATCCAAATTCAAAGGATTTTGTTGAAGCTATGGTAAGTATGGGCACAAGGCTAATACTTGTTGGAATATTCGACCTATAATGAAGAGGAATGTGAGGCAAGAGTCTAAGGGGAGACTCTGTTAAGAAAAGAGACAGTCTCAAGTGGATAGAAGTCATATTCTATTAAGAAACAATTTTGATTTGCTAGGAAAGATTTATGGAATGTGTGAAAGGGTTGGACACACTGCTGACGATTGCTTGACATTGTCACCCGGTCAAGCAATGTAAAGGAGAACACCTACACAAGCTCCATAATTCAGCCAAAGAAGAGGAAGAGAAACATCTATGGTTATGGAAATAGCCTTAAAAGCTTCCAAGAAAGAAAAGTCATGGATCTTGGACAATGGCTGCTCTTCACACATGATAGGAGACTCTAAGATGTTGAAGGAAGTAGCCAATTACGATAGAGGGTCAATCAAATTTGGCAATGATTGTGCCTTAAAGATTTAAGGTATTAGTGCTGCTAAAATTGGTGTAGAAAAGTTGAAATCAAAGAAAGTGCTTTATGTTGATGGACAGAATTATCAAAGAAAGTGTCCCAATCTTATCATCTAGCTGTGTGATGATGTACATAAAGTTACTTTCAATAAGAGTGGCTGTACAATAAAGAGATTAAGAGATGGTGTTGTTTTTACTAAGGGTGAAAAAACAAATGGAAACTTATATCAAGTTTCCAAAAGTAAAAACACATGCTACATAAGCTCTAAAGATGAGAATTTGTTGTGGCATGTACGATTGGGACATCTTAGACAAAAAAGGCTGAACTTAAGTATTCAACCATACCCTAGAGGTTAAGGTATTCTTTAACCCCTCTCCCTTTCCTTCTTCTATTTTTCTTTAGATTTGTTGTCAAAGGGAGAGATATTTTGCATAAATCCAAAGAGAGTATGTATTGATAAAAAAGGAGAGTAGCTTGATGGATGAAGGGGGAGAAGTAGAAAGGGGGAGTGATGAGGACTGTTTTAGGTCTCACACTGAAAGCGGGGGTGAATTAGTGTGAAATATGCACTTTTTACAATTGATCTGGATTTTACCTCTGTGATTTGTTAGAACCAATGATCCAATTTTTTTCTCTCTCTTTTATGTGAGAGTAACAATACGAATATAAATCAATGCACAAACACGCAAGCACACACGACAGTTTTTATGTGGTTCACCCACAATGCGTGAGCTATATCCATGGTGTGATAAAATCCCTT
>JAHLGO010000090.1:3945670-3960616 GCA_020615895.1 Ceriops decandra
TTTTTTGCTTCAAACTCCTTTTCTTTTACTTAGAGATTAGATTTATTAACAACAAAATTTTTATTCATCTTCTTGTGATTCTTTACATCCTTTTTCAACTTCTTGTTTTAGTGCAAACGAACTCTCAATTCATTTTTAAGTTACTACACCATCTTTTTCTCTTTCTCTTCAATTGATTCCTTATCACTTGATGTTGAACCCATCTTTGATGGCTAATGCTGGATTTGTTGTCAACACCATCTAACATAGTTATTGGTGTTGATTTGATACTATGAATGCTGTTAAAATGTGAAGAGGTCATTGGCTAAAACCGATGATGGTAGGTCAACCTTGAGTTCAATAAGTTAATATTGACTGTTGACTCTAAATTTTAAGGGTCAAAGTTGATTGTTGACCCTTGACCATTGATCCTAAATTTTAGGAATCAAATCTGGCTGTTGATTAGAAGGCAACCTTTAGGAATCAATGCTGGTAATTGATAAGTGTGCAACCTTAATCTCAAGGCTTTATAAATAACCTCATGCACCTTGCAAGATAAATATATGTGCTATAGAATTTTGAGTGAGAATAGCAAAGAGAGGTTGAGTAGTAAAGGGTGTGTAGTCGTCCAAAGAGAGGTTGAGCAACAAAGAAAAAGGTAACCACCAAAAGAGAGAGTGACCGGCTAAGGCAAAGGAGGCAGCCACTAAGAGAGGTGCAGCCAGTTGAGAGAGTTGCAACACCAAGGAAAGGTGTAGTAGCTGGCTAAGGAGATTGCAACAGTAACTAGCCAAAGAAGAGGTGATAGCAACTGCAAGAGAAACAGGTAGCAACACCAATTAAAAGAGGAGGTGCAACAGCCAGCAGCCACACCAAACCAGTAGAGGAGACTTGCAATAGCCATACTAAGGAGAGAAAAATGTGTAGTAGCCATACCAAGGAGAGAAAGACATGCAATAGTCACACCAAGGAGAGAAAGATGTGCAACAGCCACATCAAAGAAAAAAGAAGGTAATGGCCAACCAAACCAAAGTGAGAAGGAGTTGCAGCTGCCACCCAAGGAATCCTGCAATTGCAATAAAGAAATCAACAGCTTACAACAGGCAACACTAGCAACATATCCTGTGCAACACCACTATTAGCCTATAACACTAGCAATAACTTGCAACACTAACAACAGCTTGCAACACTAGTAACAACTTGTAACACTAGCAACAACTTGCAACACTTGTAGTAGCCTATAACATCAGCAGCACATCCTGCAGCACTAGTAGGTGTAGGCAGACAACCAGTAATTGTAGATTGTAGTAGTAACAGCAAGCTTTAGTAGTAGGAGAAGGTAAACCAGTAGTAATTGTAGATTGCAGCAGTAGTAGGTGCAGATAGTAATACTAGCAAGAGTAAGCAGCACTCCCACCAAGTGTAGGCAGCAATTCCAGTAAGCACAACCAAAAATTATAGCTTGCAGGCACAACCAATAGCAAGCACAACTAGCATCATGTCTTGATAGTAAGACAAAAAACACAACTAGCAGCATGAGGAGAAAACTTGTCCTGGTAGCAAGTTCAATAGCTTGTAGTAGTAGAAGAGAAAATGTGTCTTGACAACAAGTCTAGCAACTTGTAGCAGCAGAGGAGAAAACGTGTTTTGACAACAGGTTTGATAGCTTGTAGTAGGAGAGGAGAAAACATGCCCCGACAATAAGGTAGGTAGCACTGGTAATAAGGGAAGAGAACTTGCTAAGGTAGCAGGTGAGGTAGCACCAACAGTAGAAGAAAAAACCTGCTAAGGCAGTAGGTTCGATAGCACTGACAATAGAGAAAGATAGCTTGTCAAAGTCGAAGGAGGTAGCATTGGGAGCAGGAGGAGAGAACATGCCGAGGTAACACTTGTAATAGAGGAAAGAACCTGTCGAGGCAGCACTGGACACAGAGGAAAGAACCTACCAAGGCAGTAGGTAAGGCAACATCGGTAGCAGGGGGAAAGAACCTGCAGTGCAAATAACCTGTAGTGAAAAGACTAGCAAAGCTTGAGCAATAACTAGAAGTGAGGAAGGAGAAGATATTTTTTCTACATTGCCAGCCTAAGCACATTGAGTGATCCTTCTCAAGAATATGTTAGTTATTAAACTCTTGATAAACTTGTTGAAAAAAGGTAGGATACCTTTGAAATGATTGGGAGATTAGTTCATTGAGTGATCAGAGATCATCTTATATAATGATTTGAAGATCAAACCTTTGAGTGATTGAGAGATCATTGTAAGTGGTTAAGGAGTGATTTTTTCATAAGTGGTTAAGAAGGGATCCTTCCATACATAAATGTATCCCTTGATAATAAAAGTGAATTTTGTGATTTAGGAGTGATCCTATTACACCATGGACATAGCTCACACATTGTGGGTAAACCATATAAAAATCTCTGTGTGTTCTCTGGTGCTTACATTTGATTGATATCCATATGTTTGCTCTCACATAAAGAAGAAAAATAAAACATTAGATCATCAACTTTAACAATTCATAAAGGTTAATTTGAAAAGATTTGTAAAAAGTAAGCATCTTACATTGATTCACCCTTTCCCCCTTTTAGTGTGAGACCTAAAAAGATCCTTATCATGTGGTATCAAAGCCGGTTCCCTCTATTAATCCATTTTTCTTGCTTTGATATGTTGTTTTTTATTGCCATGAATTCTTATCTCTACTACTGATTGATATCATAGATAGGAGGAACAGTGTTAATAGCAAAGGCATTCCCACTTTTGATGGCCAAAATTATTAGTTATGGAAGAATAAAATACTTCTGTATCTAATGACACTTGGTTTAAATGTTTTTGAATATGATGTTAATGGCTTTATCCTTATTGCTAAAGGTGATGTTATGACACCTATTGATTAGAAGAATTTGAAGTGTGATGGAAAGGCAAGAAATGCCTTATATGCCTCCTTATAAGACAAAGAATTCACCAAAGTGATGAGGTGCAACACAACTAAGCAAATCTAAGATAAGTTGAAGAACATTTATGAAGGAGACAAGGTTGTACAGGAAGCCAAGCTACAAATCTAGAGGAGTAGATTTGAAGAATAAAGATGTAGAATGATGAATCTGTGGATGCCTTCTTTAAATGAAATTATGTGCTCTATTAGAGACTATGAAGAGGAGCTCAACGATGCTATTGTGGTAAGGAAAATACTTAGAACCTTATTGAAAGATTACAATGCCAAAGTTTCCTCCATAGAAGATAGAGACTTGGATAGGCTACCCTTTGATGATTTGCACAGCATATTGGTGGCTTCTGAAATAAGAATAGCCCCAATAAAGAAAGAAAAGAAGTTTAAGGCAAAGAAGGAATTGGTCTTTAAGGCAATGAAGAACTTAAAGATTAAGACTAAGAAGAAGAATCTGATAACTTTGAAGAAGAAGATAGTAATATTGAATTGGATGAAGTCATGACATACATCATCAATAATATAAGCAAATAGTGATGATTATGATGTGTTAGTCTTAAGGTATAGAATAAAGCAATACAGGTATTCTAAAGCTGGAAATTCAAGTGCCGAAAGGAAAAAGCAATTCTTTAAATCCAAAAGAAGAAATTATTTGAGCAAATTGGATGAAGAAGATTCTAAAGAAGAAGTTGATAATGATTTCGATGATGATGCTGCAAAGAATGTGCTGGTTGTGCAAGTAGACATTGAACAAGAATCCTCAAGTGATGAGGAATCAACCGAAAAGGAATTGGATGAGTTGGTGCAGCAACTTAAGAATGAATTAAGAGCTTGTTTGCACAAAAACAAGTTGGAAAAAGAGGTAAAACATATCAAGAAGCTATATGAAAATTTTGCTGTTGATGAATCTGATCTCCAAGTGAAAAAGAAAAACGGAGTTTGAAGCAAAAAAGAAGGAGTACTTAAAGAAAATTAAGATGTTAATTGTATTTGGGGCAAAGCAAGGCAAGATACACGAAGATCTTGGTGCTAAGGTGGTTGCATAAGAGTATGAGGTGTTGATTTTGCAAGCCAAGCTCCATATGGCTGAGTCTGAACTGAAAAAGCATAAAGAAAGCTTTATACAAGCCTTAAAAGTGAGAGGAGAGTTGGTTTTAGCAAATGCCATCAAGGAGGATACTACCAAAAAATTGGATGAGTGTCTAAGCAAATAAAGACCTCATTCTATGGGGAAAAGGTCTTAGCTATATTGAGAAGCTGAGTGAGAAGGTAAAAGAGAAGAAGAAAATTGTGTTTGTACCTAAAAGCAAGTACAATAAGGCAAAGGAGGAGAGAAACCAACCCAAGTTAAAAAGGGTTAGAAAAGATATGGTGAAAACTCCTATTTAAAGGAGACAAGTTGTCAAAGATAGAGAGGAGGTTACCACGACAGTTGCTAAAGATATGAGATATGCACTTAGAGAAAGAAGAAAACCTAAATTTGAAGGATTTTACTAGAGCTGTGGTAAGTATAGGCACAAGGCTACTTCGTGTTAGAGTAATGGGCTCAGCATGAAAAGGAATGTGAGGCAAGAGTCTATAGGGAGACTATCATGAAAAGAGACAGTTTCAGGTGAAAAGAAGTCATATTCTACTAAGAAATAAATTTGATTTATTAGGAGAAATCTGTGGAAGATGTGAAAAGGCTAGACATACTATTGAGGATTGCTTAACATTGCTTCCCAGTCAAAGAGTGCAAAAGAGAACACTTACATGTGCTCCCACCTTCTACCAAACATTGGTGTTCGGTCAAAGAATGCAAAACACCTATACATGCTTTGACATTTAACCAAAGAAGAAGATGAAGAGGAAGAGAAATGACTATGGTTGTAGAAGTAGCCTTAAAAGCTTCCAAGAAAGAAAAGTCATGGATCTTGGATAATGGCTACTCTTCATATATAACAAGAGATTCCAAGATATTGAAAGGATTGACAAAATATGATGGAGGGTCAATCAAATTTGGCAATGATGGTGCCTTAAAGATTCAAGGTATCGATGCTACTAAAATTGGTGCAAAAAAATTGAAATCAAAGAAATGCTTTATGTTAAAGGGCTAAAACACAATCTCATCAATGTTAGCCAACTTTGTGATGATGGAATGAAGTTATTTTCAATAAGAGTGGTTGTATAGTGAAGAGATTAACAGATAGTACTATTCTTACTAAGGGTGATAGAACAAATGGAAACTTATACCAAGTTTCTAGAAGCAAAACACATGTTATATGAGTACTATAGATGAGAACTTGTTGTGGCATAGAAGATTGGGACATCTTGGACAAATAGGGTTGGATTTATATGTTTAACCACCTCCTAGAACCTAAGGTATCCTCTAACCCCTCTCCTATTTGCTCTTCTATTATTCTTTGAATTTATTGTCAAAGGGGGAGATATTTTGCATAAAGTCAAAAAGAGTATATACTGATCAAAAGGGGAAGTAACTTGATGAATAAAGAAGGAGCAATTGAAGGGGGAGAAGTAGGAAAAATGAAAAGTTAAAGATACAGGTACATGCAAAAAGGGACATGCATATTTTAGGGGGAGTTATTCTTATGCTTAATTATTGATTTGTGAATTTAATGTGATATGTTTCAAGGGAAGTTATACATATACTTAATTGTTGATTTGAGGATTTAATGTGTTGCCAACAAATCCAAAGAGGGAGATTGTTGAGCTTATGTTTGATGACTAATGTTAGATTTATTGTCAACACTATCTAACATAGTTATTGGTGTTGATTTGATACTATGAATGCTGTTAAGATATAGAGAGGTTGTTGGTCAAAAATGATGATGGCAGGTCAACCCTAAGTTCAATGAGTCAATACTGACTGTTGACCCTTAACCATTGACCTTAAATTTTAAGAAATCAATGTTGACCGACCGTGAATTTTAAGAATTAAATCTAGCTGTTGATTGTAGGGCAACCTTTGGGAATCAATACTAACCATTAATAAGTATGCAACCCTAATCTTAAGGCTTTATAAATAACCCTATGTACCTTGTAAGACAAGTGTATGTCTTGTAGAATTTTGAGAGAGAATGGCAAAGAGAGGTTGAGCAGCAAAGGGTGTTCAGTCGGCCAAAAAGAGGTTGAGCGGCAAAGAGAAAAGTAGCCACCAAATGAGAGAGTGACTGACTAAGGCAAAGGAGGCAACCACCAAGAGAGGTACAGCTGGCTGAGAGAGGTGCAGTAGCAAGGAGAGTGTAGTAACTAGCCAAGGAGATTGTAGTAGTAGCCAGCCAAAGAAGAGGTAACAGCAACCACCAAAGAAGGAGACAACTACACCAATTGAAGGAGGAGGTACAGTAATCGACAACCACACTAAACTATAAGAGGAAATGTGTAGCAGCCACACCAAGGAGAGAAAAACATGTAGCAGCCGCACTAAGGAGAGAAAAACATGCAGTAGTTGGCCAAATCAAAGTGAGAAGCAGTTACAGCTACTATCTATGGAATCCTGCAATTGTAGTAAAGAAACCAACAACTTGCAGCAAGCAACACTAACAGCATATCCTGTATAACACTAGCAATTTCTTGTAACACCAACAACACATCTCACAACACCAATAAGTGTAGGTAGACAACCAATAATTACAAATTACAATAACTATAGTAAGCTCTAGTAGCAGAAGTAAACAGACCAACAACAATTGCAGATTGCAGCAGCAATAGGTGCAAGCAGCAATATTAGCAAGCACAACCAAAAATTGCAACTTGTAGGCACAACCAGTAGTATTAGGAGAAAACTTGCCTCGGCAACAAGTTCGGTAGCTTGCAACAGCAAAGGAGAAAACATATCTCAATAAGAAGTTTGGTAGCTTGCAGTAGCAGAGGAGAAAATGTGTCTTGACAACAAGTCTTATTGATAAGGATTGTTGTAAGTCTTACATTGAGAAAGGGGTTGAATCAATGTGAGATATCATTTTTTTACAAATCAATATGTATTTAACCTCTGCCTTGTTAAAGCTGATGATCTAATTTTTAATTTTCTCTTTTATGCGAGTGTGATCATACGAATAAAAATCAATGCGCAAGTACTCAAAAACACACAACAATTTTTACGTGATTTACTCACAACAAGCGAGTTACATCCACGGTGTGATAAGATCCCTCCTAAATCACACCATTTACTTTTGTTATCAAGCGATATAGTTTGGTTGTAGAAGGATCACTCCCTAACTACTTGTGAAAGGATTACTCCTTAACCACTTACATTGATCTCCTAATTACTTAAAGGGTATTCCACCTTGTTGTTTAACAAATTATTAAGAGTTTATGAAAAATCCTTTCCTGGAGAACGATCACTCAATATGTACAAATTGCTGGAGCAGAATATGGATCTTCTCCTTCCTTTGCTGCTGGTGTTGTCTCACCCACTATTAATATTGCCTCAACGACTCCTTGGTAGGATCTCTTCTCTGCTGTCTAGCACGTTTTCTCCTTTGATGTTGCAAGTTGCTGGACTTGCTACTGAACACGCTTACTCCTCTTCTCTGCTGTCTAGCACCTTTTCTCCTCAGCTATTGCAAGTTGCTAAACTTGTTGCCAAGCATGCTTTCTCCCCTTGTTACTCAAGTTATTGGACTTGTTGCGGGGCACTTTTTCTCCTTAGTTGCTGCAAGCTGCCAGACTTGCTGCTATTGCTTCCTACACCCGTTGTTGTCACTTCTTGCCCATTTTGCTATTGATGCCTACTGCTATTGTTGTTCATATGTGCATGGGCTGCTATTGCTGTCCGCACGTGTTGCTGCTGCTGGCCACACATGCTACAAATGCTATCTGTATGCATTGCCATTACTGTCCATGCGTGTTGCTAATGCTATCAATGTTATTCGTATGCACTATCGCTATTGCCTGCTGTCCACACAAGCTGTGCTCGCTGTCTATACTGATGCAAAAACCCCCAAAAAGATGTGGCTCAGGGACCCAACGCACACAAGGAATCAAAGAACAACCAAGAAAGCTAAACTAGAGTTTAATATTACAAACCCTAGACCTAACCTTTGAAGGAATATGAACCTAGGGTATTTAAGAAGGATATGGATGCCACACTCTAGGAAAGAAAGGAATTGGGAGTGATAAGTCGGTTAGAATGCCACAAGAAGAAGTATATCTTAATAAGTTCTTTAGTCCTTAAAAGAACTGAGAGAAAAAAATCCCTTGCTTTCTATTTTACTCAAAGTTGTCTGATTTTTCCAGAGCTTACAAGGGGTGCCTATTTATAGGCTAAGATAGCAATTCTAAATAGGCACAAATTCCTACTTAGGAGAAATCCTTATTTTGGAGGAATTCCTAAATATGGACAAATTCCAATGTAGACAATAAACTCCTATTTAAGAGGGAATGTTATTATTTAATTTGACATATTAACTATTATAATTATATTAATTAGGTCTGGACTCTTTGTCAAACTTGAATTCATACCATTTGAGGCTTGGTTCGCCTGAATGTCTTGAATTAGCCCATTTAATGCTTCTTTAATCTTTTTGACTCTAAATTATGTTATTGGGCCTTCTGGAATGTGTAATGAATCTCTTACATCCATTGAAGCTCTAGCTCGTGTTATTGGTCCTTTTGGAATGTTCAATGGACCTCTTGCAACCATTAAAGCCTTCCACCCATCATTTCTATAGTTCTCATCATTCATCCTCTACTCAAAAGGATTCGTTCCCAAATCATCACCTACATAAAAAGGGGAAAGGTCAAAAACATTAAATGTTGCACTCATATTATACTTACCAGGAAGGTCTAACTTATAAGCATTGTCATTAATTCAGGCTACAACTTGAAAAGGACCATCTCCTCTAGGTTGTAGCTTCGAACGCCTCTAAGTTGGGAACTATTCCTTGTGCATATATACCCAAACCCAATCACCAAGTTTAAACACCACCTTGTTTCGTCCCTTGTTGACATGGGATGTGTGTTGCTCAATTCATTTTTCAATATGTTGTTGCACCTTCTCATGCAATTTTTTTAATCATGTTAGCCTTGTGTTCCCCGTCTAAGCTAGCATATTCATTGATAGGTATAGGTACCAAATCCAAAGGAGTAAATGGATTAAAATCATATACGATTTCAAATAGAGAGTAACTAATAGTAGGATGAACTCTCCTATTATACACAAACTCGACATGTGGTAAACAATCTTCCTATGTTTTCAAATTTATTCAAATAATAGCACGCAAATGAGTAGAAAGAGTTTGATTAACTACCTCAGTCTGCCCATCAGTTTGTAGATGACAAGTAGTTGAAAACAATAGCTTAGTACCTAACTTACCCCACAAAGTCTTCTAGAAATAGCTTAAGAATTTTGCATCCCAGTCTGAAACAATGCTTCGTGGCATGCCATGCAAACGTACTACTTCTCTAAAGAATAAGTCAGCCACATTGTTTGCATCATCGATTTTATGACATGGAATGAAGTGTGCCATCTTTGAAAATCTATCAATAACAACAAATACAAAATCCCTACCCCTTTTTGTTCGTGGCAATCCTAGTACAAAGTCCATAGATAAATCAACCCAGGGATGGTTAGGTATAGGTAAAGGGGTATATAAGTCATGAGGTAAAACTTTAGATTTAGCTTGTTTGCATGTTATGCATTTCGCACATATCCTTTCAACATCTCATTTCATTCGTGGCCAAAAGAAATGTTCATTTAGGACATCTAAGGTTTTCCTAACTATGAAATAACCCATTATACCACCCTTATGAGCTTATTTTATAACCAACTCCCTCAAAGAACTCATAGGCATGCATAAATGATTTTCCCTAAATAAGAAACCCTTATGCCTATAAAACTTCTTAAAGGCTAACGCCTCACATGCTCCATACACATTAGCAAAGTTAGGATCATTCATATATAAATCCTTAATATGTTCAAATTCTAGTAAGTTAAGTGTAGAGATAAGGGCATACTTGTGAGATAATGCATCAGCTACCACATTTTCCTTACCTTATTTATATTGAATGATGTAGGGAAAGGTCTCAATGAATTTAACCCATTTGGCATGTCTTTTGTTCAACTTTCCTTGTCCCTTCAAGTGCTTTAAAGATTCATGGTCAGTATGGATGACAAACTCTTTAGGCCAAAGGTAATGTTGCCATGTCTCCAAAGCTCGTACCAATACATACATCTCTTTATCATTAGTAGGATATTAAGGCTTGCTCCATTTAGCTTTTCACTAAAGTAAGCAATTGGGTGCCTTTCCTGCATCAAAACAACTTCAATGCCAATACCTAAAGCATCACACTCAATCTCAAAAGCTTTTGCAAAGTGGTAAAGCAACTAAGGGTGCAGAACTTAATTTTTCCTTGATGCAATTAAAAGCCTTGTCTTGGTCACTACCCCACCTAAAACTTATGTTCTTTTTGATAAGCTCAATGAGTGGTGTGGCAATGGTGCTAAAGTCTTTAACAAAGCATTTATAGAAACTAATGAGACCATGAAAGCTACGCACGTCACTAATTGACTTAGGTGTAGGCCAATTATGAATTGCCTTAACTTTATCCTCATCAACCTTAACACCTTTGCATTGACAACATAGCCAAGAAATGTGATCTGATTAATACAAAAGGAACATTTATGTATGTTAGCATACAATTTTTCAGAATGTAAAACACTTACAATAGAATGTAAATGATCAAGATGATTTTCTAAGGTTTTACTATAGACCAAAATATCATCAAAATTCACAACTACAAATTGACCAATGAATGCATGCAAAACATGATTCATTTGTGGCATAAAAGTGCTTGGTGCATTAGTGAGACCAAATGGCATAACAAGCCACTCATACAACCTATACTTAGTTTTGAAAGCTATTTTCCACTCATCTCCCTTTCTTATCCTAATTTGATAATATCCACTTTTCAAATCAATCTTAGAAAAGACACATGACCTATGTAATTCATCCAACATGTCATCTAATCTAGGTATGGGGTGACGATACTTTGCTCAAAAATCAACACACAATCCTCCAATCCCATCCTTTTTTGGTATAAGTAGGACAAGTATAGCATATGGACTCATGCCTTCCCTCACATATCCTTTGGACATAAGCTCTTTAACTTGCCTTTGAAGCTCCTTTGTCTCCTCAGGATTACTCTTATATGCTGGACGGTTAGGGAAGGATGCACCTGGGATGAAATCAATTTGATGCTCAATTCCTTTATTAAGTGGCAATCCACTTAGGACATTGTCAGGGAATACATCTTTAAATTCTTGCAATAGTGCAACAACAACACTAGTTAAAGATGTGTCAAACTTATTAGTGTTAAAATAAGCCTCCTTGTACAAAAGTACAATCATAGGCTGTTGGGCATAGAATGCTCTTTTGACATCACTTCCTTTTACATAGAGACTTTCTCTTTTCTTCTTTTTCTCTTGTGTCCTCACTTTTTCTCCTCTTTTTTTTCTTTTATCAATCTCTCTTGTCTGTTCACTCTCATTTTTAATCCTTAATTGATCCTTATATTCTTGTTGAGGTGATAATGGTACAAGAGTGACAAATTTTTCATTCATTACAAAGGAATATTGATTCTTAAAGCCATCATACATAACTCGCCTATCAAATTGCCATGGTCTTCCTAATAGAATATGTCCTGCATGCATAGGTACAACATCACATAAAACTTTATTATGGAACCTTCTGATAGAAAATGATACAAGCATTTGCTTATTTACATTCACTTCACCACTCTCATTCAACCATTGATGCTTATAAGGTCTAGGATGCTTCATAGTAGGTAAATCCAGTTTCTTAACCATAGTTATGCTAACAACATTAATGCAACTCCTACTATTAATAATCATACTACATACCTTATCTTTGATGAGACACCTTATCTAAAAGATGTTATCTCATTGCACCTTCTTCCTTTAATTGCACATTCAATGCTCGCCTTGTAAGGAGAGCTACTCCGTTAACCGAATATTCCTCTCCATCACTTTCACCCTCTGATGATGGCATAGAATCATCATCCAATTCACTTTCAATTTAACATCACCGTTACTTCTCAAGATCATTGCACGCTTGTTTGGACATTGAGACGCAATGTGACTCCTGCCTAAACACTTAAAACAGTTAATATCTCTATTTCTACTCAATTGGGATTCAAATTTACCTTTCTCCTTGCTAGAACCCACATTCTTGTGCTTAGATAGCTCAACTTTGGACTTGTAATTGGCCATCTTGTCCCTTTCACTCCAATTTGGCTTTAAAGATGAGGTAGAAATTTTGCCCAAACCGTGTGGAGCCCTTTTGTTTAAGTTGCCTTTCATCTTTCATTGCCATGTGCACCATGTCTTCTAATTCCACATAGTGTTACAATTCAACCACGTTTGCTATGTCCCTATTTAGATCTTGTAGAAATCGAGCCATGATTGCCTTTCTATCTTCTTCTACATTTGCCCTAATCATGGTAATCTCCATCTCTTTATGGTAGTTGTCACAGGGCCAAAATTTTCAACCAAAATTCGAACCTTGTGATGGCACTAAGTCTCACTTAGTCTCAGCCGATTATCTCCCACAAAACACACCAATGTTTACAGGAAACCTTTCCCAACCTTTATTACTTTATACAAAGTATACAAAGGAAGCCAAGACCTCACACACACAAGTGTTCTCTCAACACGTTTGTGTGTTCACTCTCTTGTATCCCTTGGCTGGACACATTACACCTATTTATAGTGTTGGTAGTTGACACCCCCAACTACCTAGGGACATGCATGAGTTGGTTGTCAAGCCAATCATGCATAGTGGGGCTCTCCACTTTGGGATAACTTCCCCACTAACTCACTAGATCATGCTTCTCCATTCAAGGAGAGCTTGACACCTCATTGGGGACTGCTTCCCCCCATTTTCTGCAACCACCGACGTTCTCCTTCCTTCAAGGAGATCCTGCCAACACGTTTTGGCTTGGATGAGGCTGCTGGATGCATGCATAACTGCCCTCATTGCCACTCCCACGTTCTGCTGGAGATAACCACCCATATCTCCTATTTTGGTGGCCCATGGAGAGCCAATTCAGCCATGATCTGCCTCATCACTTGCCCATGTTCGTGCTGGCTGCAACCGCCCACGTTCTCCTTCCTTCAAGGAGATTTTGCCAACACATTTGGCTTGGATGAGGCTGCTGGATACCTGCAGAACTGTCCTCATTGCCACTCCCACGTTCTGCTGGAGATAACACCCATTATCTCCTATTTTGGTGGCCCGTGGAGAGCCAATTCAGCCATGATCTGCCTCATCACTTTCCCATTTGAGTGCTGGCTGTATCCGTTCACGGTTTGGTGCTGGCCCGAGCCTGTGCCCGTGCGCCAATCTGCTGATGTTGCCGAATATGTGGGGCATAGTGTTAGCCTTGGCTAACTTTGAGAGACATGCACTTCCTCCCTAAAGAGCATTAGGGAATCTGGTCGTGTGGTAGGAGGAGACATTGATATGTCTGAGTGGTCACACCCCTCCTTGCTGCCCCGTTCTCCGAGTGCTGTCAATGAGCCTCCCACAACGTCTGGTGCTTCCCATTGGTAAGCCTCTCACCCATGCTTCCCCATTACGTGTCATTGACCCACCTTGCTTTCCGTTGAATGTCCGCACTCAACTTCTATGCAAGAATTGGTGCAAGGTGCCACCAATTTTCTTGCATGCTTAAGCCAACATGCTTAAGGGACTAACAGTAGTCCTCTACACTTTTGGTGCCCTGAGTGAGCCCTTGCAACCTTTGGTACAACTTTCTATAATATTGATTAAGGACAAACCTCCTGCTTATGATAGCCTTCATCTCCTCCCATGTATCAATAGGCCGCTCATGGTTCCTTCTCCTAGTCAAAACAAGTTGATCCCACCAAATAATAGCATAATCAGTAAATTCAATTATAGTAAGCTTTACCTTTTTCTCCTCGAAATAGTTGTGGTAGTCAAAAACCAATTCAACCTTCTTCTCCAATTCTAGGTATGTATTAGGATCATTCTTACCTTAGAATAGAGGAATTGTCATTTTAATATTGCCTAAATTATGGTCGTAGGTGCCTTACCCCTCCTAAATTCTTTTCGATTCTTTCTATTGTTAACAATTCTAACCATTGTAGTTTGATCGTCAAATTCATCATCTCTATGGTCATAGGCATGTCTCAACTACCTTTTTTTCTTTAGGAGCCTCATATTCCCCATGTCTCCTTTGCAACTTTGCTATTGTATTAGTTTGCTCCTCCATCCTCTCCCTCATATCATCAAATCTGGTATTCATCCACTCAAATTGTTGTTGCATAGCTTTGATTATGAAGGACACATCTCCAGCTCCCTCTTGAGTTGCACCTTTGTCTTTGGACGTCATAGTATTACTTCTGCACAAAACAAATAAGATACCTCATATAACACTCCCTCACATGTGTCACTTCAAAGATGGTGTCACACTCCCTTGTGTTTACACTCCTTATAGCTTTTTCTTTATATGAACTTTGACTCTTACCTTTTACCACTCGGATTTTCCCTTTCAGCTCTATGAAGAACTAAACAAAAATCAAGGGTATTAATTTTGAATAGAATAAGATAAATGACGAAGAATTGAACAAACTGAAGAATAAGGAATCAAAAACGAAAAAAGATGTCAAGACAAATGGATTTAATGAACTAAACTCACAAAATCAGGATAGGGGCAGTATAACCTAGAGGACAAACTAGGGCAACAAAATAGGAAAAAAGATGGTAGAATTAGAGTTAAGCAAGAAAGCTTTATTATTATTATGGCCAATATGACCAGACAGTTAGCCTTATCAATAACTTGAATTTGATATTTTCTTTCTTTTATTCTTCTTTCTTTCTTTTTTTTTTCTTTTTTTTTCAACATAAAAACAATAGTAGAATACTTAGATATAACAATTGGAATTGAAATTAGCACATTTATAAGCTTAAACAAACAAGCAAAGAGAGAAGGATTGCAAACAAACAGATTTGTGCATTTGAATGATAATGCACATAATAGA
>JAHLGO010000090.1:3960716-4134311 GCA_020615895.1 Ceriops decandra
AACCATTTCATTGCCTAAAAAGGATGGTTAATGAAGAATGTGCTTGGATAGCCATGCTATTGACAAAATCATAATAAAATATTGTTATCCCATATCATAGTTTGATGATATACTTGATAGATTGTATAATACTACTATCTTTTCGAAGGTAAATTTCCAAAGTGGTTATCATCAAATTCAAATGAAGAAAAGTGACGAGTGAAAAATGACTTTTAAAACTAAGGGAGGCCTTTATGAATAGCTTGTCATACCATTTAGTTTATCTAGTGCTCCAAGCATATCCATGAAACTAATGAACTATGATTTAAAGCCATTAATTGGAAAATTTTTTATTTTGTATTTTAATGATATTCTTGTTTACAATTGAAATGAAAAAATATATATTTCCTAATTACCTCTTTTGAGGAAAATAGAAAAAGAAAAGAAAAGCTTAAAGGATTATTTTATTCTCTTGAAAACAAATAAAGTGAAAATGTTTTTTTATGACTTTTTAAAAAAGTGATGAAGAATTATGACATAAAAGATAAATTTAAAAAATGGGAATAATGACTTTATGACTTTTTATTCTCTTGAAGACATAAAAGATAAATTTAAAAAATGGGAATTATTGATCTATTTGAATATATGATTAATATTATAAACTCCAAAAGAAAAAATTTCCAAAATTTGATACATTTGAAGAATGTATAGTTTTGAAAAACTCTTATCAAGAAGGATTAAGGGTTAATAGTATTTATCCTCCTCAATTAAAATTTTCCTTAAACTCAGAAGGGGAGAGATCATAGTCTTACCATACAAAATAAATTCCATAACAAATTTTGTTATTCAAAAGAATAATTATGCAAATATGTTCTTCAATCAATAAGAAAACAACTAAATCAAAATGAAGAAGTTTCTTAACAAAGGGATTACATTCCTAAACCTATGACTGGACTTGAAATAGAAAAGAGAGTCTTATTTAAATCTTTACCATTCCAAGGCATTGAATATAACATGTTAAATAAGGGAATTGAAAAAGCAAATTTAGTTGATGAAATAATTAAAAGGCTTAAAGGCCCAAAATTAAACAATAAAAATGTTTCAAATCTAAAAAAGGACAAACATATTAAATTGAAAGGGGAAGAAGATTATATAAAACAACTTCAAAATATGTTATTAGAGCAAAACTATACATAAGGCCTTCTTGTACCAAGGAAATTGCAAAACTCTACATAAGGACCTTTTTGTACAAATATTAATACTACTTTATTATACAATGATGCATGCAACAACTGCAAAAACAAAGGGTAATAAAGACATTTAGATTGTTGCAACTATAACATGTGAGTTTACAAGACAACTTAAAGGTTGGTAAGATTTTAATTCAAGAAGTGTTGCCAAAAATCAAATTTTTGTAATAATAAAAATTAAGGATGGAATATAAATATCTAACTTGTTAAGACACTTGTTGATAAAATTATAAGTTATTTTATTAGAAAAACCACTTTGTTAATGAATAAAACAATTAGCAACTTATTAATTTAATATGTCTAGATTTGTCTCACATTAAGTGGTACAAGGATGAAGACTATTTAGTGGTTTAGATTACGCAAGGTGATGACTATTTTAGGTCTCACATTGAGAGAAGAGGTGAATCAGTATGAGATATCCTCTTTTTACAAATTGATTTGAATTTAACCTATGCAACTTGTTAGAGTTAATGATCCAATTTTTTTATTTTTCTTCTTTATGTGAGTGTGAATGTACAAATATAAATTAATGCGCAAGCACTCAAGGATACACGACAATTTTTATGTCATTCACCCATAATGTGTGAGCTATGTCCACAATGTGATAGGATCCCTCTTAAATCACACAATTCACTCTTGAGAACTTATTTGTTCCTAATAACTTTGTGTGCTTAAGGCATATCTACTATATCCTAAACTATGTTAGATTTCATGGATTTATTGCTTCTTCCATTGCTTTCATCCATTGTTCCTTGGCAAGGCATTAAAGTGTCTTAGTTACTATTTTATGCTCCTCTTCACCATGAGTGACAATCATAAAAGCTTCCCCTTTAATCTCAAAATGACAATGTAGAATGCTTTAGTGATTGCATTTGTGTAATATGAGTTCTTGCAAGCCTTGGACAACTTTTATGTTGGTGTTTTTGGTGTGTTATAGTCATCTAAATCATTCATCTCATATGGACAAATCCTTAAAATATCCCCTTTATTTGGAAATTTATTGTTTAAGAATATGACACCACATGATTTAAATTTTAAAATACTTTTATTTATTTATTCACCAATAAACACATATCTTTTGGAATGTTCACAATATTTTATAAAGCTACATTTTCTTCTGCTCATACTCAATTTCTCATAGTTATGAGATAGATTAAGAACATAAGTTATTGACCCATATGATCATAGGTTACTTAGGTCAAGCTTTTGTCTTAACCATAATTCATATAATGGAAAAGTAACAAATTTAAAGGGTACACAATTGAGTGCATACACAGCCATCAATAAAGCATTACCCCAATAATATATTAGTAGATTCACTCATGCCACTATAGACCTAACCATCTCTAATAGGATTCTGTTTCTTCTCATTACAACATCATTTTGATATGGAGTCCTAGGAACAATTTGTTATCTAAATATACCATTTTCATTACATAGTTCCTTCAATTATTTAAAGATATATTCATATCATCAATTAGTTTTTTAAGGTTTTAATTCTTAAATCTAACTAATTCTCTATAATACT
This sequence comes from Ceriops decandra, assembly GCA_020615895.1. NCBI lineage: Eukaryota > Viridiplantae > Streptophyta > Magnoliopsida > Malpighiales > Rhizophoraceae > Ceriops > Ceriops decandra. Next base: position 3,963,474 of record JAHLGO010000090.1, read on the forward strand.
TACATTTTTTTAAAGCATTTTAATACTTCAGATTTATGAGATATTAGATAAACATGACCATAACTTGTATAATCATCCATAAAAGTGGTTAAGGTGGGGAGAATGAGGGCCAGTGCCTTTCTTTTACGGCCTCCTATTTATCAGCTGTGGGGAACTACTACTCGGTCTGGGGGAAGGGAAAGGCTTAGGCCTACCTATCCTGATAGGACCTCATAAAGGAACAAGAGCTATTGAGAGATTCCATATTGTCGAGCCGAAGGGCAGCACTTCTGTACATCATTGTAATACATCACGTTGTCTCATCCCCATTGCACTGAAGAGTACCTATGCACTATGTTCTGATTCATTGATAAAGAAGATAGAGTTGGCCTTTACACTAATTATACCACATATGTCAAAATGGACTAATTGCAACAAAAATTTTGCTTTAATAACCTTGCCAAATAGTTTTCTACTTACTTTTCCTACTAGACAATGTTAACACAAAGGCAATTTAGTTTTAGCAATTGAACCTAAAAGTGCCTTTTTAGCTAACTATTCATTCTCCCTTACTTATCGTGGCTTAGTCTAGCATGCTAGACATTTAAATCTATAACATTGTTGTTAGTTGATGCAATAATAATAATAAAAATAACTATTGTAGATATTAAACACAACATAGTTAATATCCAACACAAAAAAAAACTATATGATAAATGTCCATGACCAATATAAGAAGTGTCATCATAAACAACAATAATGAACATACAAGGACAAGATTCCATTGAATTATAGATGCATAATGAACATTATGAAGTAGTAAGGTTTGACTATCCCATATTTCTAATTTGCAAGTGCTAATCCCCTTGACTTCTACCCTCACATTATTCCCAATATACACCCTTCTTAAACCAACTCCAATTCAATGAAACTTTATATATGCTTCTCAAACTTTATTTACATAGTCTATAGCCCTTAAGTCTACAATCCATAGGGGATCAAATCCAATAAGCAATACCAACCTAGCAATATGAACTAAACAATGACAAGTAGGAGTAAAAGATACCATTTTTGGCTTAGTGCATTCATGAGAAAAATGACCCATTTTGTTATAGTTGTAAGATATCATTTGGGTCTTATTCTTCGGTGTCTCTTGTAATAGTCATTCTTGTTATTCCTTTGTAGTTGTTTATTCCCTTCCCCTTTCTTATGATGCTTATAATGCCACTTACATTTTGAGCTAGAGACAGTCTTTAAACTATTCTCAACTTTAACAACATTTACTTGGTTAGTAGACATAGCAACCCTAAGGCATTCCTTTTTTAAAATCAAATGATGTGATATATCTTCAAAGGACTTAATAGTCTTAGTATGCATCACTTTAATTTTCATGTGCTACTTGTTTAAAGGTATGGAACAAATGATAGTCTAAACTTATTACTCATTCATGAAGGTATGACTAACAACTTTAAGCTCTTTGATTATATTAGACATCACCATTGAGTATTGCTTTATGTTATGATATAAATTCTTCATATAACATCAAAATTGATTGTCAAATTTATTAGTCTAATGGTTGAAGTAGCCTTAAACCTGTTTTTCAAATCCACCACATTACTTAAGTAGTCTCATGCTCTTTGAACTCATAAATGAGATCATCCCTCATATTTTTAAGCAAAGTTATGTGAGCCATACTTTTCTTTCTTTTTCAAAACTTTAAAGACCTTTTGCCCTTGCCTTGGCTAAGTTAAGGAACCCTCCCTTGGGACCATGACATGGTTGATGGCTTCTAACACTTTATGCTCTTTAAGGATATAAAAAACCTTATAATACAAATATCATAGTTTTCACCATTTAACTTATCCTCTTTGTTGAGCTTATTAACAATATTCTTTGCACTCATAGTTACGACAACCTTAAGATATTTATCAATAATTAGTACTAGCACTTTAACCATTTATTTTGCACTAATATTGAAAATGATTATTGATAGTCTAAAATTAGTCCAAGAATCAAATGCTCATAATGTTCTTAATCATCATTTTCTTTCACACTAATACTAAAGTATTTTCATTTATTTCAATTTGTGCAAAATTTAAATTTTTATACAAAGATTCCTAGAATCTTAACAACTATCATTCTTTAGTTAGCTTGTCATGTATGCAAAGTATATGTGTTAAGCATTAAAGATAATAATTGAACACATAAAGTAACATAGTAGACATTTATAATAAAGTTTTACATACATGATGTCAAACATTAAAAAAGAAAAAACATATACCATTAAACATAGAGTAATACTACAATAATATCATCTATCACAACTAAGACTTAAGCATTCTTTCTTTATATATTTATTTACATATGATTTAGATAAGATAATGAGCTTAAAGTGAAGAATTACTAGTTTATGAAGTCTCATCCTTCTTAGCATCTTGGATAACCTTAGGCCTAAGTCTTAAAAGCTGCAAACCAATCTCTATTATACCAAACCAAATATGCCTTGTAGCTTAGGCACCATGTAGCATGCTTAATATGATGCTTCCATGCATTCTCAAGGGCATCCTTTAGGTCATATTACTTAATAATGCACTTGGTATGTTCCAACTTATGATATGCCTCAACCCTCTAGAAGTTTTTTAATGACTTAAGCATAATATCAATCTTTACCTCTTCTTTAAGCCTTTTAGTCATTGAAGTTTCAAGATAATTGATTAAGAATCTCATATGTTTAACATATTCCTTAAGCTTCTTATTATTTTCCATTTTGAATTCTTTTAAAGTGTGAAAACAATTTCATTAGCAACATAGATTTTTCATTTGTTCAAGGAGTTCAAAATTCATTCTTTTAAGGTGCCCTCCAATGATCCTTTTAATTAGTGTTCACATCACACAAGTCATATTTCATCCTTAAAAACAATAAAAAGATATTAGAAATTTCTAACGTACAAAAAATCACTTTTATAATTTACTAATTTTTGAAATATAATATCAAATCTTGTAGAGTACAAAATTAGAAAAAGTTTGGTGCAATTTTTTTATATTCCTAGTAATTATTATGAATTAAAAAAATTATTTTCAAAATAATTAGAAAACAATATTAAATGATAAATTCTTATTGGCTAATGGGTTGGTGAAACATAAAGTCAGAAATGACCTTTTTTGGCTTTGGTCAAGTTTGCCATGTGACATCTTTTCAATGGTAGTTGTCACATATATCAATGGTTTTCCTTACACTAAATTAGTTAAATAAACACTCCATTTCACTCACCTACCCAAAGAGTGCAATGCAATTAACATCATTCAAATCACTAGTGACCATAAATTGACATATATCATAATTTGATTTCAAAAAATAACATATGAAAATATGTGTTTGAAAAAGCATCTAGACACATGGAACTAAAATTCATTTTAAGAAATTTTCATCTTTTCTTAAAATTTCAGATTTGATTTAAAACTCAAAACCACAATTACTTTGAATTTCATCAAAAATTGACAAATAATAAATAATTGGAAAACCCATAGTGATTACTTTTTATACATGTAAATTTTGTGCCAAGAAAATGTTGTTTTTAATATTAATTTTGAAAAATAACATACAACAAGAAAAATAATTTTATCACATAACACATAACCAAAGAATATGAAATCTTTATAGCATATTGCACAATTCAATGTTTCATAACATGCAAAATTTCTTAAAAAATAACAACACATGTGAGAGAAACAAATTTCTAAACATATAAGGCCAACATATACACAAAAAGTGTATACAAAATAACAAAAAGAGAAAAAAACATAAACATCAATTTTCATGTCATAATTAATCTAATGTGGCTCTAATACTAATGTTAGAATTATAGATAAGGATCATAATTACTCTTGAAAACCTCTAGAAGTTAGTAATAAACTAATCATTAGCAATTCAACCATTTTTTGCAATCAAGGTGATATCAATATATTGTATAGCACCTTGTTCATAGCCTAAGAACCTTTTACTATGAGAATGAATGGAGAATATGTATTATCTTATTTCAAAGTGTGAGAAATTGACCAAGCTTTTTTTTTTCTCTTATTGCATTTGAAAGGGTTGGAAATTTTTATTTTATTAACATAGTACAATTTTTAATGTATTCTTTGTAACATTTATTTGTTTTGAGAAGGGAGTTTTAACCCCCTTCAACCTCCATTTTAATGGGTTAAGTCAATCCATCATGAGTGGGCAAACCTAACCTAAAAGCATTTATATGTCAATTTTTAGGCAATGACCTATTCAAACTATGCAAGAAAAGATAATTAAGATCAATGATTCCAATGTTTGATAGACTTCAATAGATTCAAATTCTTGTCACATAATCTAACATTTGACATAAACACAAAAATTAATTTCATGATTATTTTGTATGAATGATTTATTGCAATGAAAGGTGAAGCATTGTTAATCAGAAATAAAGTGATAGTCTTAATTTTTATGTAGTGAGTGGTTCTAACCATGCAAAAACACCTATGTAAGAACAATGACTACTATGTTTGATGCACTTTAATGGGAATACTAGAGGTGTATTGCCATATTTGTTGAAATGAATATAATGTCATATGTGGATGTAAAATTTAATTTCATTATCTTTTTATGTGAATGATCTCTTACTTAATGGAGCTCTTCTTAGGTCTCACACTGAGTAGGGGAGGGGGTGAATCAATGTGAGATGCTCACTTTTTACAAATCTTTCTGGATTAACTTCTGTGACTTGTTAGAGTGAATGATCCAATGTTTTATCTTTCTTCTTTATGTGAGAGCGACTGTACAGATATCAATCAAATGCAAGCACCAGAGAATACACAAAGATTTTTATATGGTTCACCCACAATGTGTGAGCTATGTCCATGATGTGATAGGATCACTCTTAAATCACATAATCTACTCTTATTATTAAGGGATACAGTTATGGTATGGAAAAATCACTCATTAACCACTTACAATGATCTCCTAATCACTCAAAGGTTTGATCTCCCACTCACTCCACGGTATTCCACCCTTTTTCAATAATTTTATCAAAAGTTTTGTAACTAACACTTTCCTGAGGAAGATCATTCAATGTGCATAAGCTGGTAGTACCGAATATGGATCTTTTTCTTCCTCACTACTCGTCTTTGCACAAGCTTTATTGGTCTCTTCTCTACAAGTTATCTCTACTGTAGGTTATCTTAGTTGCAGGTTCTTTCCCCTTGCTAGTTCTCTCCATAGTCGATTATCTCCACTGCAAGTTCTCTCCCCTTACTGTAGTGTTGCCTCACATGCTGCCTCGGTATGATCTCTCCATTATTGCCAATGCTACCTCCCCTACTGGCTTGGCAGGTTCTCTCCTCTTGTTGCAAGTGTTGCCTCATTTAGCCTTGGCAAGTTTCTTCCTTTGCTGTTGGTGCTACCTCACCTACTGCCTTGGTAAGTTGCCTCACTTGTTGCCCTGGTAGGTTTACTCCCCTATTGCCAGTGCACATTTTCTCCTTTACAATTACAAGTTACCAAACTTGCTTCCGAGACATGTTTAAGCTATCAGACTTGCTGTCGAGACATGTTTTATTCTTTATTGCAACAAGCTATTAGATCTATTACTGGTTATGCCTACACTTGCTGCCTGCTGCTAGTTATGCCTATTGCAATCAGTCGGTTGTAATTCACCTGCTGCCAATGTTGTATGTTGTTATTGTTATTGGTTATGTCTACACTTACTACCTTTATTGGTTGTGCCTGTATTTGCTGCATGTGTTAATTATGCCTGTACTTGTTGCCTTTGCTAGTTATTTCTGCACTTACTACTATTGCTACTAGTTGTGCTTGCACTTGCTGCCTTTGCTAGTTGTTCTTGCACTTGCTACACATGTTGGTTGTTCCTACACTTGCTACCTTTGCTGGTTGTGCCTGCAATTGTTGCCTTTGTTGGTTATGCCATCACTTACTTCCTTTGTTGGTTGTGCCCGTACTTGCTGCCTTTGATTGGTAGATTTGCTGCAACTTCTTTTTTGATTGGCTTGGCTAAAGGTTGCTTTTTCTTCTCCCTTTGGTCTGGTTGACTACTACCTTTTTCTTCCTTTGGTGTGGCTACTGGCTGCTACAACTTCTCCTTTGGTTGGTGTGGCTACCTCTTTCTTTGGTGGTTATTGCCACCTCCTAGCCGGCTACACCTGTCTTGGTTAACTACACCTCTCTTTGGTGTTACAACTCTCTTGGCTGATTGCACCTCTCCTTAATGGTTGCCTTTTTTCCTTGGCTGGTCACTCTCTTTTTACATTCTCTCTCAATTTTCTGTAGCAAACATGTCAGTCTCTCTTTATAGCCCTTGCTGTTCTCTCAATTTTTCTACAACACACAAATTGATCTTATAAGATGCATGGAGATATTTATAAAGTTTTGAGATTAAGGTTGCACACTCATCAATGGTTAGCATTGATTTCCAAGGGTTGCCTTGCAGTCAATGACTAGATTGAATTTCTAAAATTTAAGGTTAATGGTTAAGGGTCAACGGTCAACTTTGACCCATAAAATTTAGAGTCAATGGTCAATATTGACTTATTGACTTTAGAGTTGACTTGCCATCAATAGTTTTGACCAATGACTTCTTTGCATCTCAATGACATTCAAAATATCAAATCAATACAAACAACTATGTGAGATGCTATTGACAACAAATCCAACATTAGCCATTAAAGATGAACTTAATAGAATTGAACCTTTAAGAGTTTAAAAAATGCTACTTAATAGCAAGAACTCCTTTATTTGATAGAATTCAATAGATTTTGAGTACCCAAGGTTTTTCGTGAGTGACTCCTTGCATTGAAAGGAGAAGTCTTACTAACAAGAATTAAAGGAGAAAATTATCACCTCTTTTTTTAGTTTCACTCCTTTAACAATGAAATTAAGCTTATTTCCCTAAAGATAAGGACAAACTTCCTAAATAAGTTGATAGCAAATCTACTCCTATTTTTTAGGAGGAGTTGTTGAAAACCTTACAATCTCTTAACACAATTTCATTCAACATATTTATACAACTAATAAAGCCTTGGCTTGCATTAAGATTTACTTTACTATCTTTTAAGCTTGAATTGGATTCTTAGGTCCTAATTTCTTCAATCAGCCCAAAGTAGGCTAATACACTTTTGGAAGTCTAAATCCATTCAAGTCTATCAAGCATAGGATTCATTGTAATTGATTAGCTTTTGTTACATTTTTTTTAATGGTGCATTGCTTGAGGGTTGCTTCATTTTTTTACTAATAATGCTTCTTTTTTGTTGGAACGAGTATTCTAAAACAAATGACCATCAAATTAACTTTTTTATCTACACCAAATATTATATTCATTATGACAAGCACATTAATGCATATTTTATTGTCTATCTATTAAAGTCCATCAAACACAAGAATAATTGATCTTGATTAGCTTTTCTTGCAAAGTTTAAATGCTTTGATGCCTAAAAGATGAGACCATGACTTCATTTTTTACCAAAAAGGCTTCTCCTTTTGTTGCAAGGACTTATTCCCAAAAAATGATCATAATAATAACCTTGTATTTACAACAAATGTTAGATTAAAAGTAACAAGCACACCTTTGGTTGTCCAAATCCATTGAAATCTAAAAAATATAAGTCATTGTTATTGATTAGTTTTTGTTGCATGGTTTAAATGGTTAATTGTCTAAAAGATAAGGTTGTAACTTCATTTCTTACTATCAAGACTTCTCCTTTCATTTCAGTGACTTATTCACACAAAATGATCTTTAAAATGACTTTATATCAACATTGAATGCTAAATTATTTACAATATGGGCTTCAATACATATTTAGTAGTTTAAATCTAGTCATATCTATTAAACAAAGGAGTCATTGATCTAGAGTAGCTTTTATTTATAGGGATTGAATGGTTAAATTTTGGAAGGATGGGTTATTAATTCATTTCTTGCTAGTAATGCTTCTCTCTTCATTACAATAACTCATTCACACAAAATGAACATGACAATTATATTCATTTGGACAAGTTTGTTAATAGCCTTTGGGAATCCATTAAATTCATTGATTAACTTTCTTACATGGTTTGAATGGTTCATGATGTGAACTCAAAAAGATGTAGCTTAGAGACCCAACACATATAGGGAATCAAACAAAAATTGAAGGAAGTTAGATCAAATTTAACTAGACAAGAACTATATCAATCTCACCAACGCACCAGCCACCTTCTGCACACTCATGAACTAGGTACTACATCCTTTCCTGGACAAATTCGTGGTAGTTTATTTGGATGACATTGTGGTATACAGCAACACACTTGAGGAACACGTTGAGCACCCAAGCAAGTCTTCCAAGCCCTACGGGTAAACCAATTGTTCGTCAAGAAGGAGAAGTGCTCGTTCGCCAAGTAAGAGGTGGACTTCCTTGGTCATCGAATCAAGGATGGTAGACTTTTGATGGATCCAGTGAAGGTGCGAGCCATCCAAAAATGGGAGCCACCAACCAAGGAACATGAACCAAAAGTATAAAAAAGGATATGGATGCCATGCTCCAAAAAGGAAAGGATTTAAGAGTAATAAGTCGATTGGAATACCATAAAACAATAATCGTGATGAGTCTTAAGTCTAAAGAAGAAAGAGAAAGTTTCTTACTTTTTAACTCATATAATCATTTACCCCCTTGAGCTTGAAAGGAATTACTTTTTTTATAAGCTGAAATAGTAACCCTAAAGACCCTAAACATAGAGACAAAGATAGATTTTTAAAATATAAGAACATTTCTAGTTTATTATAAACTCTTATTTGATAGCAAACACCATTTTATAAGTGGATTTTGTTGCTTAATCATAACCTATTAAGCACTCTAATCATATTAATAAAGCCTTATTCCTCTTTTAAGTTTGAATTCATACTATTTGTAACTTGGCTAGTATTCATAAGTGTGGTATCTATATACTTCTTTATATCTTTAATTTATGTTCCTTTGAACATTAGATTTAGGGCTTGCATGATTAAATCTAATTTAGCTTTCATGGGTTCTAGTTCTATTTTTTGTGTGTATTCAATCCTAAGCCACATCTTTTAGGATTCACATCAATATGCAATAAGCCTTTAAACCCTCAAGTCACTACAAATAGATGAGTTATGTCCCTTTAGGGTTTTTCGAAGTTATATTCATAAAATCCTTCTTGAATGCAATGCATGCAACACACAAAATAAAAGAAAGCACTAATAAGTAATTAAGTTCATGAGATCCCTCAAACATGAATTTTAAATTGAAAAGAAAGCCAATTATGCTCTAATTATGATTCATGTATCAATGCATGCATCTAAATAAGTGTATGCAAATTCACAATTAACATAATTGTAGTAACATCTAACAAGCAATTACCCTTACTTTATTATAACAAAAACAAGAAGTTGAGATTTTTCTCCTTTGTATTTTCATTTTATTTAAAGACTAAAATACAATCTTATCTAAACACTTTCTTTTTTATGCCAATACAAATACTTGTAATGAAAGTACCTAGTTACTTCACAAGTCAACCACTTAGAGTCTTTGCATACTTATATTTCAAGCCACCTTTTGATGTAAAGATTAGCATTTGTAATGAAGACCCTTGGTTACTTATTAACTTGAAATACTAGAGTAGATTACTTTAACAAACCTTTATCCATACCTAACAAATGTGTGAGACTTGACAAAATCTATAGCGACTTTATAATCATTCATCTTAGTAGTTTTAGCTTCCACCCATTTAGAAACATAATTAGTGGTAAGAATATAAACATTTCCTAAAGAAGGAAACTTTTCCATGAAATATATGTCCCAAACATTATAAATTTCATGAACTAATACAGTAGTTTATGGCATTTGATCTATATAAGATAAATGACTTATTATTTGATAATGTTTACAAGTCTTGCAAAACATGTAAGAATCATGAAACAAATCCTTTCTTCTTTTTCTTTGCAATCTAATGTGTCCTCCATAAGTATAAGAATGAAAAAAGGTGAGAAGAGAATAAAACTTAGTTTTAGTTACACACGTTTTTATCACTTAATTCAACCAAAACTTTCATAAGTATGGCTCATCCCATACATAAAGTATTTTTGCATCACTCTTGATCTTCTCCATTTAAGATTTTATCAAGTCATTTGGAAAATTCCTTATGAATAAATAATTGATAATATTTGCATACCAAGGAGCCTTTCTCACAATTACAAGCAAATTTTCACTTTGATGATTTGTATATTGGTTCTTTGTTGAGTCCATCTTTGATAGCTAATTTGGATTTGTTGTCAACCCTATCTCACAGAGTTATATATGTTGATTTAATGTCATGAATGCCTTTGAGATGTAGTGAGGTCATTGGAAAAATTGGTGATGACAGGTCAATCCTGACGTTGAGGAGTCAATGTTGATTGTAACCCTAAATTTTAGGGGTCAAGATTGATTGTTGACCCTAAATTTTAGGAAGTCAATGTTGACCATTGACCCGAAATTTTAATATTCAAATCTAGCTGTTAATGATTGTGTAACCTTAATCTCAATACTCTATAAATATCCCTATGCATCTTGTAAGAAGTGTGTGTGCTGCAAAAGTTTTTGAGAGAACAAAACCTAGTTGCAGCAACTAGCCAAAAAGGAGAGAGAGGAAGCAAGGTAGCTAGCCACCATACTAGCAAACTTGAAATAGTCAGCCATTCTCACCAGCAAACTTAAAGCAGCTAGCCCTTACCAAGTTATAGCAACTAATCCTCACCAAGTTACAGTAGCTAGCCCTAACTAAAACTTATAGCAACTAGCCTTGAACCAATAATCTAGTAGCCAAGGAAGACAAACTAGAGGGTGGTGCAGCAACTTCTGAATCTAGCAGCCAAAGGAGACAAACGAATAGGTGGTGCATCAACTTGTGAATCCAGCAACCAAGGGAGACAAACCAAAAGGTAGTGCAGCAACCTATGAATTTGACATCAAGGGAAGAAAAACAAGGAGGCAGTAACTTCACCAACAAACTAGCAGCTTGCACTAGCAAATTAGGAGGTAGTAGCCTGCACTAGCAAACCAAGATGTGCCTGCACCAGCAAATAAGGAGGCAACAACAATAGGTGGTGTCCTCTACCAATAAACAAGGAGGAAGTATCAACAGGAGGAGTCATGCACCAGCAAACAACAAAGCAGCCTCCTATAAATTGTAGTAGTAGGTCCGAGCATCAAGCAGCAAACCACCAATTGTAGTAGCATCATTTAGGAATCAGCAGCCACCTACAGAAAGTGCAGTAACAGGTTATGCAAAAGCAAGTTGTGTAGCAATAGGTTTCGAAAGCAACCAACAAATCGAGAGGCCTTATAGCAAACCAACAACACCTTAGGAGGCTATACCAGCACCAGCAACACCATAAAAGGCTTCCTAATAGTTGAAGTATGTTTAGGAATCAAGTAGAAAATTAAAATGTATAGCAGTAGGTTTGAGAATCAACAACCACCTATAGAAATTGCAGCAACAGGTTCAAGAAGCAACAGTGTGTATGGATAATACTAGCTGCGTGTGAACAGCAACAGCTATGTGTGAGGATAGCAGTAGTACATTCAAAAGGCTATACTAGCAAGTGCTGTGCACCCAGTAACCAAATCAACGATAGCAGCAACATGAGCAGATAGCAACATAACATACAGATAGTAGTAGTAGCGTGTTTAGACAACAAGAGCGGCATGAGGAGACAACGATAGTAGCATGGATAGTAATAGTAGCTTGAGTAGAAAGCAGCAGCACGCACAGACAATAGTAGCAACAGTGCGTGCGAATAATAGTAACAGTGCTTGTGAACAACAACAGCAGCACGTGTGAACAATAGTAGTAGTGCGAGTAGGCAACTGCAGTGTATGCAAACAGCATGATGAGAACCATGGAGATGATGGGTGGAAGGCTTCATGGTTGTAAAAGGTCCATTGCACATTCCAAAAGGCCCAATAACACGAGCTAGAGCCAAAAAGATTTAAAAAGCCTTAAATGGGCTGATTCAAGACATTCAGGCCAACCCAGTTTCAAATGGTGCGAATTCAAGTTTGACAAGGAGTCCAGGCATAATTAATATAATTAGAATACTTAATAGGGAAGAATAAGTAATAGCATTTCTTCCTAAATAAGAATTTACTATTTATATTGAAATTTGTCCACAATTAAGAATTCTTCCAAAATAAGGATTTTTCCTAAGTAGGAATTTGTGCCTCTTTAGGATTGCTATCTTAGCCTATAAATAGGCACCCCTTGTAAGCGCTAGAGGTAGACAACTTTGAGTGAAATAGAAAGTAAGGGTTTTTTCCTCTCGGTTCTTTTAAGGACTAAGGAACTTATCAAAAGGTATTTCTTCTTGTGGCATTCTAATCGACTTATCACTCCCAATTCCTTTCTTTTCTGAAGTGTGGCATCCATATCCTTCTTAAATGCTATAGGTTCGTGTTCCTTTGAAGGGTGGGTTTAGGGTTTGTGATATTAAACCCTGATTTAGCTTTCCTGGTTGTTCTTTGATTCCTTGTGTGCATTGGGCCCCTAAGCGATGTCTTTTTGGGGTTTTCTGCATTAGTTGGTATTAGAGCAGGGATCTAAATTAGGGTGAATCAGTACTCTTCAATTTTCTATGCTTGATTTATTTATTGTTGTTTAGTTTGTCTATTATGTGCATTATCATTCAAATGCAAAAATCTGTTTATTTGCAATCATTCTCTCTTTACTTGTTTGTTTAAAGCTCATAAACATACTAATTTCAATTCCAATTGGTATGTCTAAATATCTTGATATCGTTTTGTGTTGAGAAGAAAAAAGAAAAAAAAAACGAAAAAAAACGAAAAAAAAAAGAGAAAAAAAAGGGGAAAAAATGAAAAAAAAAAGGAAAAAAAAGAGAGAAAGAAAATATCAAATTCAAAGTTATTGATAAGGTTAACAGTTTGGTCATATTAGCCACAATAATAATAAAGTTTTCTTACTTAACTCCAATTCTACCATCTGTTTTCCTAATTTGTTACCCAATTTTTCCTTCAGGTTATATTACCCCTATCCTGATTTTTGTGAGTTTAGTTCATTAAATCTGTTTGTGTTGACATCCTTTTTCGCTTGATTCTTTGTTCTCCAATTTGTTCAATTCTACGCCATTTAGCTTATTCTATTCAAAATCAATACCCTTGATTTACGTTGTTTAGTTCTTTATAGAGCTAAAAGGGAAAATCTAAGTGGTAAAAGGTAAGAGTGAAAGTTCATATAAAAAAAAAAAACTTAAAGAGTGTAAACACGAGGGATTGTGACATTATCTTTTGAGTGACACATGTGAGGGAGTGTTTTGTGAGGTATCCCATTTGTTTTGTGCAGAAGTCAGACTATGACATCCAAAGACAAAGGTGTAGCTCAAGAGGGAGCTGGTGATGTGTCCTTTATGATTAAAGCTATGCAACAACAATTTGAGTGCATGAATACCAGATTTGATGATATGAGGGAGAGGATGGAGGAGCAAGCTAATACAATAGCAGAGTTGCAAAGGAGACATAGGGAATATGAGGCTCCCAAAGCAAGAAGGCAGTTGACACGTGCCTATGACCATGAAGATGATGTAGAAGATGATGAATTTGATGATCAAACTATAATGGTTAGAACTTGTAACAATAGAAGGGATCGAAGAGAATTTGGGAGACAAGGCACCTACGACCATAATTTGAGTAGTATTAAAATGACAATTCCTTCATTCCAAGGTAAAAATGATCTTGATGCATACCTAGAATGGGAAAAGAAGGTTGAATTGGTTTTTGATTGCCACAACTATTCCGAGGAGAAAAAGGTAAAGCATGCTGCTGTTGAATTTACTGATTATGCTATTATTTAGTGGGATCAACATGTTTTGACTAGGAGAAGGAATCATGAGCGGCCTATTGATACATGGGAGGAGATGAAGGCCATCATGAGGAGGAGGTTTGTCCCTAGTCACTATTATAGGGAGTTGTACTAAAGGCTGCAAAGGCTCACTCAGGGCACAAAAAGTATGGAGGACTACCACAAAGAGATTGAGATTACCATGATTCGGGCCAATGTAGAAGAAGATAGAGAGGCAACCATGGCTCGATTTCTGTAAGGGCTAAATAGGGACATAGCAAATGTGGTTGAATTGCAACACTATGTAGAATTAGAAGACATGGTACACATGGCCATGAAAGTTGAAAGGCAACTTAAACAAAAGGGCTCCACATAGCTTGGGTAGAATACAGGTTCTACCTCATCGTGGAAGTCAAACTGGAGTAAAAGGGATGACATGGCCAATTACAAGTCCAAAGCCGAGCTACCCAAGCACAAGAATATGGGTTCTAGCAAAGAGACAGGTAAATTTGAATCCCAATTGAGTAGAAATAAAGATGTTAAATGTTTTAAGTGTTTGGGCAGGGGTCACATTGCATCTCAATGTCCAAATAAGCATGCAATGATCCTGAGAAGTAATGGTGATGTTGAAACTGAAAGTGAATCAGATGATGATTCTATGCCACCATCAGAGGGTGAATGTGATGGAGAGGAGTATTTGGTCAACGAAGTAGCTCTCGTTACAAGGCAAGCATTGAATGTGCAAGCAAAAGAAGAAAATGAGGTGCAACGAAATAACACCTTTTAGACAAGGTGTTTCATCAAAGATAAGGTATGTAGTATGATTATTGATGGTGGGAGTTGCACTAACATTGCTAGCACAACTATGGTTGAGAAGCTGGATTTACTTATTATGATGCATCCTAGACTATATAAACTTCAGTGGTTGAATGACCGTGGTGAAGTGAAGGTAAATCAGTAAGTGTTCGTATCATTTTCTATCAGAAGGTACCATGATGAAGTTTCATGCGGGACATATTTTATTAGGAAGACCATGGCAATTTGATAGGCGAGTTATGTATGATGGCTTCAAGAATCAATATTCCTTTGTAATGAACGGAAAACCTGTCATTCTTGTACCATTATCACCTCAACAAGCATATAAGGATCAATTAAGGATTAAAAATGAGGGTGAACAGAAAAAAGAGATTGATAAAAGGGAAAAAGGTGAAGAAAACGTGAGAACACAAGAGAAAGAGAAGAAAAGAGAAAATCTCTATGCAAAAGGAAGTGATGTCAAAAGAGCATTCTATGCCAAACCGCCTATGATTGTACTTTTGTACAAGGAGGCTTATTTTAACACTAACAAGTTTGACCAATCTTTGCTTAATGTTGTTGTTGCACTATTGCAGGAATTTGAAGATGTATTCCCTGACGATATCCCAAGTGGATTGCCACCTAATAGGGGAATTGAGCATCAAATTGATTTCATCCCAGGTACATCCATCCCTAACCGGCCAGCATATAAGAGTAATCCTAAGGAGACAAAGGAGCTTCAAAGGCAAGTTGAGGAGCTTATGTCTAAAGGATATGTGAGAGAAAGCATGAGTCCATGTGCTGTTCTTGTCCTACTTGTACCAAAAAAAGATGGGACTTGGAGGATGTGTGTTGACTGTCAAGCAATCAACAAAATCACTGTAAAGTATCGTCACCCCATACCTAGATTAGATGACATGTTAGACGAATTGCATGGATCATGTGTCGTTTCTAAAATTGATTTAAAAAGTGGATATCATCAGAATAGGATAAGAGAGGGAGATGAGTGGAAAACAACTTTCAAAACTAAGTATGGGTTGTATGAGTGGCTAGTTATGCCATTTGGTCTCACTAATGCACCAAGCACTTTTATGCGACTAATGAATCATGTTTTACGTGCATTCATTGGTAAATTTGTAGTTGTGTATTTTGATGATATCTTGGTCTATAGTAAAACCCTAGAAGATCATCTTGATCATTTACGTTCCGTTGTAAGTGTTTTACGTTCTAAAAGATTGTATGCTAACTTACATAAATGTTCCTTTTGTACTGATTAGATCACATTTCTTGGCTATATTGTCAGTGCTAAAGGTGTTGAAGCTGACGAGGAAAAAGTTAAGGCAATTCGTCATTGGCCTACACCTAAGTCAACTAGTGACGTGCGTAGCTTTCATGGTTTAGCTAGTTTTTATAAACGTTTTGTTAAAGACTTTAGCACCATTGCAGCACCAATCACTGAATTTATAAAAAAGAACATAAGTTTTAGGTGGGGTAGTGACCAAGACAAAGCTTTTCATTGCATCAAGGATAAATTAAGTTCTGCACCCTTACTTGCTTTACCTAACTTTGCAAAAGCTTTCGAGATTGAGTGTGATGCTTCAGGTATTGGCATTAGAGCTGTTTTGATGTAGGAAAGGCGCACAATTGCTTACTTTAGTGAAAAGTTAAATGGAGCAAGCCTTAATTATCCTACTTATGATAAAGAGATGTATGCATTGGTACGGGCTTTGGAGACATGGCAACATTACCTTGGCCTAAAGAGTTTGTTATCCATACTGACCATGAATCTTTAAAGCACTTAAAGGGACAAGGAAAGTTGAACAAAAGACATGCTAAGTGGGTTGAATTTATTGAGACCTTTCCCTACATCATCCAATATAAAAAAGGTAAGGAAAATGAGGTAGCTGATGCATTATCTCGCAGGTATGCCCTTATCTCTACACTTACTGCAAACTTATTAGGATTTGAACACATTAAGGATTTATATGTGAATGATCCTGACTTTGCTAATGTGTATAGAGCATGTGAGGTGTTAGCCTTTGAGAAGTTTTATAGGCATAAGGGTTTCTTATTTAGGGCAAATCGTTTATGCATCCCTATGAGTTCTTTGAGGGAGTTGGTTGTAAGAAAAGCTCATGAGGGTGGTCTAATGGGTCATTTCGAAGTTAGGAAAACCCTAGATGTCCTAAAGGAACATTTCTTTTGGCCACGAATGAAACGAGATGTTGAGCAGATATGTGCAAAATGCATAACATGCAAACAAACTAAATCTAGAGTTTTAACTCATGGCTTTTATACCCCTCTACCCATACCTAACCATCACTAGGTTCATTTATCTATAGACTTTGTACTAGGATTGCCACAAACAAATAAGGGTAGGGATTCGGTATTTGTTGTTATTGATAGATTTTCAAAGATGGCACACTTTATCCCATGTCATAAAACTGATGATGCAAACAACGTGGCTGACTTATTCTTTAGAGAAGTAGTATGTTTGCATGGCATGCCACAAAGCATTGTTTCAGATCGAGATACAAAGTTCTTAAGCTACTTTTGGAAGACTTTATGGGGTAAGTTAGGTACTAAGCTATTGTTTTCAAGTACTTGTCATCCAAAAATTGATGGGTAGACTGAGGTAGTTAATCGAACTCTTTCTACTCTTTTGCGTGCCATTATTCGAACAAATGTGAAAACATGGGAAGATTGTTTACCACATGTCGAATTTGCATATAATAGGAGTGTTCATTCTACTACTAGTTACTCTCCCTTTGAAATTGTATATGGTTTTAATCCATTGACTCCTTTGGATTTGGTACCTATACCTGTCAATGAGTATGCTAGCTTAGATGGGGAATGCAAAGTAGACATGATAAAAAAATTGTATGAGAAGGTGCGACAACATATTGAAAAACAAATTGAGCAACACGCATCCCTTGTCAACAAGGGATGAAAGAAGGTGGAATTGAACCTGGTGATTGGGTTTGGGTGCATATGCACAAGGAACGGTTCCCAGCTCAAAGGCATTCAAAGCTTCAACCCAGAGGAGATGGTCCCTTTCAAGTTGTAGCTTGAATTAATGACAATGCTTATAAATTGGACCTTCCTGGTGAGTATAATGTGAGTGCAACATTTAATGTTTTTGATCTTTTCCCTTTTGATATAGGTGATGATTTGAGGACTAATCCTTTTGAGGAAAGGGGGAATGATGAGAACCATGGAGATGATGGGTGGAAGGCTTTAATGGTTGCAAAAGGTCCATTACACATTCCAGAAGGCCAATAACACGAGCTAGAGCCAAAAAGATTAGAGAAGCCTTAAATGGGCTGATTCAGGATATTCAAGCCAACCCAGCTTTAAATGGTGCGAATTCAAGTTTGACAAGGAGTCCAGGCATAATTAATATAATTAAAATACCTAATAGGGAAGAATAAGTAATAGCATTTCTTCCTAAATAAGAATTTATTATTTATATTGAAATTTGTCCACAATTAAGAATTCTTCCAAAATAAGGATTTGTCCTAAGTAGGAATTTATATCTCTTTAGGATTGCTATCTTAGCCTATAAATAGGTACCCCTGGTAAGCACTGGAGGCAGACAACTTTGAGTGAAATAGAAAGTAAGGGTTTTTTCCTCTCGGTTCTTTTAAGGACTAAGGAACTTATCAAGAGGTATTTCTTCTTGTGGCGTTCTAATCGACTTATCACTCCCAATTCCTTTCTTTTCTGGAGTGTGGTGTCCATATCCTTCTTAAATGCTATAGGTTTGTGTTCCTTTGAATGGTGGGTTTAGGGTTTGTGATATTAAACCCTGATTTAGCTTTCCTGGTTATTCTTTGATTCCTTGTGTGCATTAGGCCCCTAAGCCATGTCTTTTTGGGGTTTTTCGCATCAACAGATAGCACTGGTAGTGGGTGAGACAACATTAGTAACAAAGGAAGGAGAAGATCCATATTCTACACTAATAGTTTGTACGCATTGAGTGATCATTCTCCAGGAAAGTTTTTATTGTAAAATCTTAATAAACATGCTGAATAAGGGTGGGATACTGTTGGAGCGATCGGGAGATCATTGTAAGTGGTTAAGGAGTAGTCATTCCATAAGTGGTTAAGGAGTGATCCTTCTACAACATTGTTATATCCCTTGATAACAAGAGTGGATTGTGTGATTTAGGAGTAATCTTATCATACACTGGACGTAGTTCACACATTATGGGTGAACCATATAAAAATTTCCATGTGTACTTAGGTGCTTGTGCATTGATTGATATTCATACAATCGTGCTCACATAAACAAGAAAGATAAAAAATTGGATCATCAGCTCTAACAAGTCATAAAGGTTATATTCAGATTGATTTGTAAAAAGTGCATATCTCACACTGATTCACCCTCCTCTCAATGTAAGACCTAAAAGGTCCTCATCATTCTTTATGTCCCTTTTGTCTTGGATCTTGAAATTGAGCGTTTGTAATAAAAGAAACCATCAAATCAACCTTGTCTTGGCATTTTCTTTGATAACAAATACACAAAGATTGCATGATTAGAATAGACAACCATATTAGAGCCCAAGTAAATATGAATGAAATGTTTCTAAAGCAAAAACAACTAAAAGTTCTTTTTTAGTGGTAGATTAGTGACATTGAGCATTATTCACAATCCTTGAGGTATAGTAGATGACATGAGCAATTTTTCTTTGTTGTAAAAGAGTGCTTACAGTATAATTGCTTGCATCACACATGATCTCAAATGGAGACTCCAATTTAAAGGTAGAATCACTAGAACCAAAGTTAATAGCTCCTTTAACTTGCCAAATGCTTCCTTGTATACATCATTAAAGTCAAAAGTCACATCTTTCTATAATAATTTGTAAAGGGGAAACACCAAAAAAGGCTAGTTGGCTTATTAAAGTTATTTGGACAAAGAGCAAGGAACAACAAAATAAGCAAGGCTTGGACAATTTAAGGAGCTTGGCCAAAAGTTTGGACTTGGCGCATACCTTGTTTCTTCAAAGGGACTATGCATGTTATTTAGTTATTGGTAATAGGCTAAACAATGTCTTATCTTAAACTTAATCTGCCAAGTCGTATGTTTAGTAGTTCTATTATGTTTTGAACTTTATATGTAGATGTATAACCCCTTTATAGGCTAGCTAATTGGTTTTTAATAAAAGTTAAGATATTTTTCTCTTTGGTTTATTTGAGAACTTTGGAACTTATCTAGGTTACTCTCATGACATTTAAATTCTAATTTATATCTTTCGCTTGTGTTTTCCTAAGAAACATTGGGTTAAATCTTTACTCTTATCAAACATAATTTAGCTTTCTTCAATTTGAATTTGTTGTGTGTTTTATGGGTCTCATTATGGTCTTTAAGGTTTGCATTATCTTGGTATCAAAGATTTAGAGTTTAAATTATGTTTTCTTATCTAAATTTGAGTTTTACTCCCATTCTTCTTCTTGGGTCCATTTTATACCCCTTTTGTTCCCTAAATCTATAAATTGAGTTTTATCTCATTAATTACTCCAATCATCTTAATAAAACCTTGATTTTCCTCCTAGGCTTTATGCTTTTGTTGTGCATTGTTTTTAGCACTAATAACTTTAATAAGTCCATTTAAAGCTTCTTTCATCCTTTTATGTATGAACTAGTATGAGGTTTATTAAGCCTTGATATTCCTCTAAGTCTCTCTCTTACCCTAATATCTTTAATAAGCCCATTTAAAGTTTCTTGCATCCTTTTTAGCTTTAATTATTGCTATTGCTTTTATCACTAATAACTACATGTGTTAAACATGATTTCCATCAAGTTCTTCATAGAAATTTCAAAATTTATTAAGATTATTGTCTTATGGCATTCCAACCAAACTTATCTATTCTTTTTTTTTTTTTTAGTGTGGCGTTCATATATTTTTTGATACCTTTGATTCATGGTTCTTTAAACATTAAGTCTAGGTCTTACATGATTGAAATTTAATTTAGTTTTCTTGTAATTTTGTTTGATTCCGTATAGGAACTAGAAAGAAATAAAGGTTATTCCTTTAATTTATGGTTTTCTCAATCCAAATAACATTTGCTTCTTAATTAGGAAGGAAGGAATCAACTATAAGTTTTTCTTGTTTTTTCCAATCAAACAAATTCTTTCTCTCTCAATTTTTTTTATCTTATTTTCTTTTTTCTGACTTTTTTTTTTCTTTGCATGACTTTAAAGACAATAAAAGATAAGCTAGGATTTATGGATTGAAAGAACATAATGGAGTATAAAATGTAGCCAAGAAGAGAAACTTGAATTTCTCCTTTAACAACAAATAAAGTGATAGCCTCATTTGTCAAGTTGTGAAGACTTAGACTAATCAATAAAATGATGATTTATAGTATTTAAGAAAACTAATCAAGGTAAATGAATTTTATGTTTAATGGATAGAAATTGATTTAAACTACCAAAAGTATATTAACATATTGTTACATTTTTATTTTCATATTCCATTTATGTGTAATAAGTTTGTCAATTAGATTTACAAATTAAGGATTATTAATTTCATCTTCTTTTAAAGAATTTTCTTCAATTAAGGGTAAAACTTCCTCATTTTTTTCATTTGTAAAGAAATCATTTCTTGAAATTAGAGGCAACAACTTTGAAGAACATTGATTATCTTTTTTAAGATAACTATTTCTCTTATATTTTTTTATTTAAAATTTTATCAATAAAATCCAATATTATATTATCTTCTTTCGTAAAGGCTAATAAGTCATTACATTTCTCTTTTTTGTTACATTGTTCATCACAACTCTACCCATAAGACATACTAGAAGTGTCATAACTTTGAATGACATATATTCCCAAGTCTTTCATTTTAAAATGATTTTTTATGAGAAAATGTGCATTAATGATCTTTAAGTTCTTTATTAACAAATAATTCTAGGATATTTTGTTTGACTTTACACATATTAATATAATGACTTATTCTCTACTATGGTTTGTCTAATTCTCCTCTTATGATCTCTTAGTACCTAAACATAAGGAGAATAATACATAAGGATAATTCATCCTTGGTGTGACAATTCTAGATTAATTAGCCTATAAAACTAATTTGATGGAGACAAAAAAGCTCTAAAGGCAAGTTAAGGAGCTTGTGGCAAAGGGAAGTTGAACAAGAAACATGTTGATAAGGACCTTTTTAGGTCTCACACTAAGATGGGGAGAGAGTGAATCAATGTGAGATGTTTACATTTTACAAATCTATCTAGATTAAACCTAAGTGACCTATTAAAATTTATGATCTAGTTTTATTTTACTTCTTTATGTGAGGATGGTTGTATGAATATCTAGCAAGCATAAGCACCCAAAAATACACAAAAAGTTTTACATGTTCACGCACAATATGTGAGTTACATCCATGGTGTGATAGGATCTCTCCTATATCACACGATCCACTCTTGTAATTAAGGGATACATAATTAAGGGATATAGATGATGTTGTGGAAGGATCACTCTTTAACCACCTACAATGATCTTCTGATCATCCCAAGGGTTTTCCACCCTTTTTTAAAGAAGTTTATAAAAAGATTATAACAAAAACTCCCTTGAGAAAGATCTTTCCATGTGCACAGGCTGTGGTTAAAGAAAACCGATCTTCTTCTTCCTCACTGCTGGTCTTTGCTCAAACTTTTTGCTGTTCTCTCCTTCTTTACTGTCGATCTCTGCTCAAGCTTCCTTCTTCATTATTGGTTTCATAACTTTATCTTGGCCATGCTCCTTGCTCTCTGTTTATGGTGTTTTATAGCTTTGTCTTTGCTTTTGCTGGTCTTGACTCTTTACTGGTTCTAAACTCTCAGCTGCTCACACTTTCTATTAGTTTTGAACTCTCATTCTTTGCTAGTCTTAGCTCTTTGCCTCTATCAGGTTTCTTTCTACTTGTGCCAAGTTTCTCTCCTACCTCTGCTAGGTTTCTCGCCTGCCTCTATAGGATTTCTCTCTTACCTCTACAAGATTTCTCTCCTACCTCTACCAAGTTTGTCTCCTGCTTTGTCAACTTTCTCTCCTACCTTTATAAGGTTTCTCTCTTGCCTTTGTTGGGTTTCTCTCCTACCTTTGTTGGGTTTCTCTCCTTCCTTTACCAAGTTTCTTTCTTGCCTCTGCAAGGTTTCTCTCTTACCTATATTGGATTTCTCTCCTTTGTAGGTTCTCAACTCTCTGCTAGTTCTCTCCTCTACCAGTTCTTAACTCTTTGCTGGCCCTTTTCTCTGTAGGTTTTCTCCTTTTTTTTGCCACTACTACTCTCTCCTTCTTTTTGTTTCTGTAGCTGGAGGCTTTTTCTTTTCTACTATTGGAGGCTCTTTCTTTTTTGCTATTGAAGACTTTTTCTTTTTTACTATTAAAAGCTTTTTCATTTTGGTTACTGAAGGCTCTCTACTGTTCTCCTCTTTTCTACTCACCTCTATTTATTCTTTTGGTGGCTACATGGGTATTTATATGCCTTGAGTTTAGGATTGCCCTACAATTAATAGCAAGTATTGATTCCTAAGGATTACCCTATAATCAATAGTTAGTTTGATTCTTTGAATTCAGAGTCAATAGTCAAAATTGACTCCTTAAATTTAGGGTCATTGGTCAGCATTGACTAATGATCTCTCTGCATCTTAAGCTCCTTTTCCTTCTTCACAATGCTTTAGGGGAATATTCTTTATGGATACAAATTGCAGTTGTAGGCAAACCATAATCTGTATTACCAAATCATCAACTAGTTCCTTGAACTTGTCACTCTTACTGACAAAATTGTCTTGCAATTGACCTCTATTAGCACCTTAATGCGAGAGTCATTGCTTTTGTGCAATGACCTTAGTGCAAAGATCTTTGTGTATTTTGCCTTACTTTGCCTCAAGTATATTCAACTTCTCAATTATTTTCAAGTACTCCTTTTTTTTTCACTTAAAGATTAGATTTATCAACAATAAAAGTTTTATTCAACTTCTTAATATTTTTTATCTACTTTTCCAGCTTGTTGTTTTTGTGTAAACAAGCTCTTAATTCATTTTCAAGTTACTACACCATCTCTTTCTCTTCAATTGATTCCTCATCATTTGAGGATTCTTTTTCATCATTTACCTATACAACCAACACATTTTTTGTAACATTATCATCTGAATCATCATCAGTTTCTTCTTTAAAATTTTCTTCATCCAACTTGCATAAGAAATTTCTTCTTTTGGATTTAAAGAATTTCCTTTTCCCTATGGCACTTGAATTCCCAACTTTAGAGTAGCTGGATTTTTTTTTCTCCTCCTTGGGGTTGGCTTATCATCATCATCACTATTGGCTTCTTTTCTCTTTGGGTAGTCCATTGCAAAGTGTTAATGCCTCCACAAATAAAGCACTTTAAGGGTAATTTTCCTTTGAACTTCTCTTTTCCTTTCCTTATATTTTTGGTAATATGTGTCATGACTTTATCGAATTTAGAAACATTATCTTCTACTTCAAAGCAACTATTAGATTCTTCTTTTTGTTCTTTAATCTTTAATTTCTTCATTTCCTTGAATGCTAACTTTTTCTTTGCCTTAGGCTTTTTTTTTTCTTTATTGGTGTTATTCTAATTTATAAGCCACCAATATGCTATGTAAATCATCTAGGGATAGCCTATCCAAATATTTATCTTTTATAAAGGAAACTTTGGCATTAAAAGCTTTTAATTAGTTTTAAGTATCTTCTTTACCATAGTAGCATCATTGATCTCCTCTCTATAGCCTCTAATGTAGCATACAATTTCATTTACTCTTTTAAAGAAGGCATCCATAGATTCATCATTCAATATGTTTATATCTTCAAATTTGCTCCTCTAGATTTACAGCTTGACTTCCTTCATAACCTTGTCTTATTCATAAATATTATTCAATTTGGCCCAAATTTGTTTGGTTATGTTGCACCCCATCACTTTGGTGAATTCTTTATCTAATAAGGAGACATTAAGGCATTTTTACCCTTCCATCATACTCTAAATTCTCTTATCAATAGGTGTCATAATAGTGCCTTAAGTAGCAAGAGTAAAGCCACTAACAGTAGATTCAAACACATCTAGACCAAGTGACAACATATATAAGAACATTCTATTCTTCCATAATTGATAATTTTGTCCATCAAATGTAAGAATACCTTTGTTATTAATATTGTTTATGATCTCCATGATATTAATTAGTAGTAGATGTAAAGATTCTCAGTAGTAGCACCAAAAATTTATGATCAAAATTGGTAGAATGGATTAATAAAGGAACCAACTTTGATACAAGTTGATAAGGACCTTCTTAAGTTTCATACTAAGAGGGAAAGGGGTGAATGAGTATGAGATGTTTATTTTTTACAAATTGTTTAGATTAAACTTAATGATTTTGAAGTTCTTCATTAACAAATAATTCAAGCATATTTTGTTTGACTTTACACTTATTAACATAATGACTTATTCTCTACTATTGTTTGTCCAATTCTCCTCTTATGAAGAACTTCATAATTAACTAGCTTATAAAAGTAATTTGAATAAGACAAAGAAGCTCTAAAGGTAAGTTGAGGAGCTTATGGCAAAGGGAAGTTGAATAAGAGACATATTGATAAGGACCTTCTTAGGTCTCACACTGAGAGGGGGAGGGAGTGAATCAGTGTAAGATGTTTACTTTTTACAAATCTATCCAGATTAAACCTCTATGACCTATTAAAGTCTATGATCTGGTTTTATCTTGCTTCTTTATGTGAGGATGGTTGTATGAATATCCAACAAGCATAAGAACCCAAGAACGCATAGAATTTTTACGTGGTTCACCCACAATGTGATAGGATTTTTCTTAGATCACACGATCCACTCTTGTAATCCAGGGATACAAATGATGTTGTGGAAGGATCTCTGCTTAACCATTATGGGAGAGATCACACCTTAACCACATATAATAATCTCCTGATCACCCTAAAGGTTTCTCACCCTTTTTTAAAGAAGTTTGTAAAAAGATTATAAAAAAAACTACCTTAAGAAAGATCTCTCCATATGCACAGGTTACTGTTGTAAAAAACTAATATTTTCCTTCCTTATTATCGGTTCTCTATAGGTTCTCTCCTCTATAAGTTCTTTCCTTTATAGGTTTTCTTTTCTACAAGTTATCTCCTCTACAGGTTCTCTCATTCTTTCTACCTATTGCTGTCTTTCCTTCTTTCTATTTTTGCAATCAAGGGGTTTTTTTTTTTTTGGCTACTAGAGGCTCTCTATTGTTCCCTCTTTTCTACATAGCTATCTATTCTTTTAGTGGCTACATGGTTATTTATATGCCTTGAGCCAAGGATTGCCCTACAATCAACGGCTAGCATTGATTCCTTGAATTTTGGGTCAACGGTCAACATTGATTCCTTGATTTTAAGGTCAATGGTCATCATTGGCTAATGATCTCTCTACATCTTAAGCTCCTTTTCCTTGTTCACAATACTTTTAAGAATATCTTTAATGGATACAAATTGCACTTGTGGGCAAGCCACATCCTACATTGCCAGATTATCAACCAATTCCTTGAACGATTCACACTTACTGACAAAATTAGTCTCACAATTGACCTTTATCAGCACCCCAATGTGAGAGTCATGTTTATAAGAACCAATCCTTCCTTCAATTACAAGTTTGCTAGATTTGTTGTTGGCAATTGAAAGACACCATAGTTGTTTAATAAGTGTAATAATAACCATTACCATTGATGGCTTCTAAGCAATTTCCTTGGCTTCTGCCTTAACAAGCTGCTCATTAAATGGTGTTGTTGTCGATTTTGTAGTAGTCAATAGCTTCCTTAACCCTTGAATAAATCAACTGTCAACACTTTGTAAATGCAGCAAACACATCTCAAAATTCATAACATTAAATCAATAAGGACATATATGTGAGATGCTATTGACAACAAATCTAACATTAGCCATCAAAGATAGCCTCAACACATGTTGAGTGAATCAAATATAAATAAGCTAAGGAGAATGTTGTAGTTTATGCATTGTCTTATAGGTATGCCCTTATCTCTACACTTAGTGAGAAATTATTAGGATTTGAACATATTAAGGATTTATACAAGAAAGATCCTAACTTTGCTAATGTGTATGAGGCATGTAAGAAGTTATATAATGTCATAGGGACAACTTGGAAAAGGGAAAATTTTAAGGATAAACCTAATAACAACTAAGGAAAAACTAAAGATATCAAGTGTTTTAGGTACTTGGGTAAAGGTTATGTAGTGTCATAATGCCCTAATAAAAGGTTTATGATCTTTAGGGAGGATGGTGAATATAAGATTAGGAGTGAGTCTAGTGATAAGGCTTATATGCCACCATTAATAAATTTTAAAGATGTTAATGAGGAATTAAAGTACCCAGAGCATAATGAAACATTTTTAGTGGTACAAAAAGTTATTAGTGTACAAGTTAGGGAGATAGATGATGTTGAAATATAAAGGAAGAATATCTTTCATAGTAGGTTTTTAGTGAAATATAGAAATTAGAGCTTGATTATAGATCAAGGTAGTTGTGCCAATGTAATTAGCATAAAGTTAGGGAATAAGTTGGGTTTACTGATAACCAAACATTCTATACCATATAACCTATAATAGTTAAATGATAGTGGAGTGGTAAGAGTGATTAAATAGGTTGTGGTTCCATTTGTCATTAATAGATACAAGGATGAGGTGTTTTGTGATGTTGTACCAGTGCAAGTAGGGCATTTGTTATTAGGTTGTCCTTAGCAATTTGAAAGGAGAGTTTTGCATGATGGTTACAAGAACTGTTATTCTTTCACCATGGATAGAAAACCATTCACACTTGTTCCGTTGACACCAAAATAAGTGTATGAAAACTAAGTGAGACTTTATGAAGGTAAGAAAAAGAGAAGAGTGAAAAAAAAGAAAGGGTAAAGAGAAAAGAAAGTGAAAGAGAGAAAAAACAAGGTGAAAACCATTTAGAGTGATAAACACAAGAGTAGTCAGGTTCAAAAAAGTGAAAATGATAGGGTGACAACACTTAAGAGTGATAAATACAAGAATGATGATAATGTAAGAAAACAAGTAAGTGTGTACACAAAAGGAATGGATGTTGCCTTTTAAGTTAGCAAATGATCTTAATTCTTCATAAGGATTCTTATTTTTCTAACTCTAACCATAATTCTTCTTTAACTAGTATTACTTCATCTTTCTTATAGGATTATAATGATTTATTCCTTGAGGAGATCTTATGGTTTACCACTAAGGAGGGGGATTCAACATCACATTGATCTTATTCTTGGAGCTCCCATTCCCAACAAGTCAGCATCCAGAAGTAATCTTAAGGGGATAAAAGAGCTTTAAAAGCAAGTTAAAGAGTTGATAAAGGATCAAGTAAGGGAGAGCATGAGCCCATGCATAGTACAAGTGTCATTTGTGTGAAAGAAAGATGGTTCTTGGAGGATGTGAATTGATTGCAAAGCTATCAATAAATTAACAATTAAGTATTTTCATCATATACCTAGACCTAATGATATGTTTGATGAATTGCATAGTGATTATTACTTCTCTAAAATTGATTTTAAAAGTGGGTATCATTAAATTATAATAAGGGAAGGTAATAAGTGAAAAATTGTATTCAAGACTAAGTATAGTTTGTATGAATAGTTAGTTATGCCTTTTAGTTTGATTAATGCACATAGCACTTTTATGAGATTAATGAACCATATTTTAAGAACTTTCATAGGAAAATTTGTTATGACTTATCTTGATAACATATTAGTATCCAATAGGAATTTATAAAAGTATGTTGAACATTTACGTTATGCTTGATGTGTTAAGAAAAGAGAAATTGTATGTCATATTGAATAACATGATTTTTGCAAAGATCATGTCATTTTCTTATACTATATTGTGTTAGCTCATGGTATAGAGGTTGATAAAGAGAAGATTAAGACTATCCAAGAATAGCTTACTCCTAAGAGTGGGAGTAATGTGAGGAGTTTCCATGGTTTAGCTAGCTTTCATAAAAGCCTCATTAAGAATTTTAGTGTCATAGGTACACTATAGATTGTGGTGATTAAAAAGAGTGTTGGTTTTAAGTTGGGTAAGGGATAATAAGATATGCTTAATTTGCTTAAGTCTAAGTTGTGTAACGCACCACTTCTTGCTTTGCCTAATTTTTGTAAGACCTTTGAAATTGAATGTGATGAGATTGAGGGAGTTCTCATGCAAGAGAAACAACCTCTTACATTCTTTAGTGATAAGTTAAGTAGGACAACATTGAATTATCCAACTTATAATAAAGAAATGTATGCACTTGTTGGAACTTTAAAAACATGGTAGCATTACCTTTAGCCTAAGGAGTTTGTAATTCATATTGATCATAAGTCTTTAAAACACTTAAAAGGGCAAGACAAGTTGAATAAATGACATGAAAAATGGATTAAGTTTATTGAAACTTTTCCTTATGTAATTCAATATAAATTAGGCAAGAAAAATGTTGTTGCTAACACATTATTAGTTAAGCACATATTGATGAGTAGCTTAAGCATTAAGTTATTGGGGTTTAAGCACATTGTTGATTTGTATGCCAATAATGCTAATTTTGGTAACTTGTATGCTACATATAAGAATGTTGCTTGAGGTAAGCTTTATAAACATGAGGGATATTTGTTTAAAGAGAATAAGCTTTGTATTCCTCAAGGATTTATTAAAGCGCTATTTGTGAAATAAGCTCATGGAAGTGGTTTAATGGGACACTTTGGCATTCAATTTTTTTTTTTGATGTTTTAAATGAGGTTTTTTTTGGGCCATATATAAAAAAGGATGTTAAAAGAGTTTGTGCCAAGTCCATAAGAAATTTTTGATTTAGCATACCACTTTTCAATTTTTGAATGGATAAAAACTATAAAAAGAATTTCCTTTTTAGTTGTAGATGCCATACTTAAAAAAAAAAAAAAAAAGGGACTGGGAGTTATAAGTTGATACCACAAAAAAGGTTAGTTTTTGTTAAGTTCTTTAGTTCTTGAAAGAATTGAAGGAGAAAATTCTCACTTTTATTTCACTTCATGATTTGCCCTCTTTAACAATAAAATCAAGCATATTTATAACCTAAATTAACAAGTCTAAAGATAAGGACAAATTTCCTAAATATGATAACAACAAAATTTACCCTTAATTTTTAGGAGTTGTAATAAAAATCCTTACGATCACTTAACATCAACTTATTGAGCATACTTATACAATTAATAAAGCTTTAGTCCATATTAAGATATACTTTGCCACCCTTCAAGTTTGAATTAGCTTATTTGGCTTAAACTTCTCCAATCGACTTGCTAATTACCTCTTTCGTCCATTTATCTCTTAAATGTGTCATTGGCCTTTTTTGAATACTTAATGGATCCTTAGAAACCCTCCATGTATAAGTTCCTTGATGGATCTCATCCTTCCCCTCTCCTCAAGAGAATTCATCCTAGAATCATCACTTGCATCAAAGGGAGAAAGATTAGAAACATTAAATGTTACACTTATATTATACTCATTAGGAAGGTCCAACAACACCTATAAGCTGAGAACCTTTCCTTGTGCATATACAACGAAACCCAATCACTAAGTTCAAACATTAACTTCTTTTGTTCTTTGTTGGCATAAGATTCATATTACCTAATTCATTTTGCAATGGTTGTTAGACCTTCTCATGATATTTCTTTACCATTTTGGCTTTGTGTTTACCATCTAAATTAGTATACTAAATTAGTATACTCATCAATAGGTGAAGAAATTAAATCCAAAGGAGTTAAAGGATTAAAATCATACATAATTTTAGATGGAGAGAAACTAGTAGTAAAATGAGCACTCCTATTATACACAAACTCTTTATGTGACAAACAATCAGTTGACATTCCCAAATTAATTTGAATAATAGCATGCAACAAAGTAAAAAGAAATTGATTAACTGCCTCAGTTTGTTATCCATTTATGGTTAGCAAGTAGTTGAGAATAACAATTTAGTGCCTAACTTACCCTATAAAGTCATCTAAAAGTAGCTCAAGAACTTAGTATCTGAGTCTAAAGCAATGTTTTAAGGCATGCCATACAAGCATACAACCTCTCTAAAGAACAATTCAATCACATTGTTTGTATCTTCAATATTATGGCATAGGATAAAAGTAGGTCTATCTTTGAAAATCTATTGATAATAACAATAAATACAAAATCCCTACCCTTTTATTAACCATGGTAATCCTAGCATAAAGTCCATAGATAAATCAATATAAGGTTGGTTAGGTATAGGTAAAAAGGCATACAAGCCTTAGGGTCAAACTTTGGATTTAGCTTGTTTGCATGTTATGCACTTCTTACACACCTTATCAACATATCATTTCATATGTTCCTAAAACAAATCCTTAACTACGATATTTAGGGTGTTCATAACTCCAAAATGACCCATTAGACCACTTCATGTGCTTCTCTCATAACAAACTCCCTTAATGAACTCATAGGCACACATAAATAATTTTCCTTAAATAAGAAATCATCATGCCTAATTGAGGATATGAGGATCATTTTCCCCTTAGAATGGAGGAATGTTCATTTTGAGACTACCCAAATTATGGTCATAGGTATCTTGTCTCTTTAAATTTCTTCTATATTTTATTTTATTATTGGCAATTTTGACCAAAGTAGCTAAATCATTAAATTCACCATCTTATGCATAATTTTTATGACCATAGTCTTATCACTCTTATCTTCTTTGATTATGAACCTCACAGCCTCCATGTCTCCTCTACAACTCCATTATTGTATTGGCTTCCTCTTTATCATGTCCCTTATATCATCAAATTTGGTGTTTATATGCTTAAATTGTTGTTACATAGCTTTGATCATGAACATCACTGCCTCCCTCCTTAGCTACACCTTTATCTTTGTAAGACATAATGTTAATTCTATTCAAAATGGGTAGGTGATGGAGAGCAAGTTGTCTACATTGTTCTAACACCTATTTACAACCATGAAAGCAAGGAATTGGAGGTCTAATGACTAAAGTAAGGTCAAAATGTATGAAGGAAGATTTACAAAGGTTAATAATGGAGATATACACAAAAGAAGCTATTTTAGATGAATCAAATGTGGTTAACAATGGATTATGCTTAAAACATGAAGAATAAGGCTTGAAGAGCTTCAAACAATTTGGTTTATATATTTGGAATCAACTAGAGCTTAATTTGCATGCTTAAGATGTATGTAGGGATTAATTTGCATCTAGGGCCATATTGAATTTCTGTCTACACTCTTCTAATTCAATTGGGCTTTGATTTACTTTATTTTGTTTAAGTCCACATATACAGTAGGGCCTATGTTAATAGGCTTATAAGTGGTGACATATGTTATGATATTAGCTAGGGTTTTTGCTTTTTAGTTTAGAATAAGGATTTCACTTTTCAACTATGAATTGTTGTTTAGTTATGGTAAGGAATAAGGAGGAATGTTTGTTTCCTTGTAGGATTATTCATTAGTTTTGTTGCCTATATAAGGAGCTACATAATTTGTAAATGGTAGGATTCATGAAGTGTTTTTCTTCACTTTATGAGAATTTCCTCTGAGTTCTTTGTCAAGAACTTATTCTAGTCTTACTTATTTATCAAAGCATTTTATGGTGACCTAGTTGATCATATCTTCGGTTCTAATAAATGGGTTTGATTAGGGTCAAGTTCTCCTTACTTGATTTGAATACTTTCCTTAAGTTCTAATTCTATATAATTAGGTTTTAGACTTCACTCAGCCTAAGGTTTACATTATTTGGTATCAAAGTTTTGATTCTTCAAATTAGTTTTATCTATCTTTTATTTTCCTTGTTTATTTGCATATCCATTATTCATTCGTGTATATAAATAAGAAAAGAAAAATAGTCAATCAAATTATCAATTCAATTGAAATGTTACTCCTTTAATCTAAAATATGTTGCATTATTCTTGTTACTTTATTTGTTTCACATCTTGTTGTTCAAAAAGGTTCTCCTTATTCAATTGGGACTTCTCAATTTGTGATTTTTGGCCAAAATACAAGACTTTCACAAATCTTAATTCAATTGGGATTCATTGTTTGATTAGGATTTCACCAAATTTGTTTGTCTTGTTTGTTTCTTCATTTTGATCATAGTTTATCATTCATTATTTTATTGTCTTTAAATTAAGTACAAAACTATCTAGCTCTATTATTGATTGTTGTTTTGCTATGAACATTGATAAAGTTCTTCACAAAGGACTTATAAGGGGATGTTATGAGTGGTACAAGGCAAGTGTGGTGAGAATATCACCAAGAAAAGCCAAATTTAAATGAGACACGAGTGACTAAATGATATAATCCTAAATGTAAACATGCAAGGAAGTGTGTGAGAAATCAAATTTTGTTTTGTTACTAATATTTTATTTGTAGGTTTAAACATGAGTAATGGTAAAGATAACAAAGAAAACAATATTAAGTCATTTATAAAGGTAGTCGAAGAGCAATTTATGTTGCTAAACATGATGTTGGATAATATATTGTCCCCATCTAGATGGAATTAGATTTAATTTGTCCCTTTTTTACTTCGGCAAGTTTAACATGCTCTATTTTAGAAGTATCTTTTTTAGTTTTAACCTATTGTATTTTTTATTCTTCTTTTTCTAGTTTAACCAAAGCTTTAGGAAGGACTTTATATGGCTGAGATCACTAATTAAGTAGGGGCCAATAGATTGATCATCAAACCTTAGCTGTTTAATAGCACTTGATGTTGCCCCAACTTTTTTGTAAAGGATTTAACCTCCTAACTTGTTTACTTTAGTATGCCTTTTCTATCTTTAGGGATTCAAAAGGAGAATCAAAATTAAGAAATGACCATCTTTTTATTCTAAATGCCTTTTTAAGATAGGTAAATATAACAATAGCTCTTTTAATCCTTACAATATTTTTTTTAACATTAAAGCCACACTTCTTGTTCATAAGGAGTAAAAGTCAAATAAAACCATTTTCTTTCTATTTTATTATTTGAAGAGTAAAAAAACTCTCTAACCTTATTTTCTATACATTTTTTAAAGATTAGGTTTAACTTTTCTTGCTAATCTTTAACTTGGTTTATTAGGTCAAAAAGATTTGGTTCTCCAATCATGGTACATTAGCAAGGAATGTTTCAACCATTAAATTTCTAATTATGGTAACTTTATCAATATAATCTATAGGATCTAAAAAACATAGATAAGAAAAATTTTTAAATTTGTAAGTTTCTTTCTTAAGAGTTTCTATTAATTTGTTTTTTAAACTAATTAAACTATCACACAACTTTTCACATAAAGATTCCATAAAAGATGACATCAGTAATAAGAAAAGATACGAGCATTAATAACTTGAAAACACATAGTAGTAAATCAAAGAACAATTGTCAACAATAGATTATGCCTCTTTACCTAACAGGCTCACCTAGCAACATAGGCTATTGGCAACATAACTTCACCCTTATTATAAGCATTACTATTTTACTTCCCTCTAATGTAAGACCTTACCTACTAAGAGCAAAAGACTCAAAACTAAAACATGAAGAGTTTAGCTCGAAACAAGGTACAGTCAATGATGAATTATGCCCACCTAAGGACAACACGACTTTTTCCCTTAAGACCAATTACTACCTTCATCCCCTAGCTCTAAATCAAACACTTAGCTTTGATGCCCTGTTTAAATCTAAATATTTTTGAAAGCACCCATTTGAGAAGGAGAAAGAGGAGGATTCTGATTATAATGAGTTCAGTTCCAAAAAGGGTAAAAAGGTTATTTCAAAATGAGATAGCAATTTGGGTAATATTAAGATGAAGATCCTTACCTTTCAAGGGAAGAATGACCTTAAACTTTACTTGGAGTGGGAGAGGAAGGAAGAACATGTGTTTTATTGTCATAATTACTTTGAAAAAAAAAAAAGGTCAAACTAGTAGTTTGATTTGCTTATTATACCAATATATCGTGGAACTAATTGGTGATCAATAGGCATTGGAATGATGAGAGACCAATTCAATTAGGAGATGAAAGTAGTGATACATGAGAGATTCATACCTATCCATTACTATAGAGACCTATAAAGGAAGTTGTAAAGGCTGACTTAAGATTCCATGAATGTAAAGGATATGATCAAAGTTAATGCAGAGGAGGATGATGAGGCAATTATGGCTAGATTTATAGGTGGTTTGAATAGAGAGATAGATGATGTAGTGGAATCATAGTATTATGTTAAGATGGAGGACTTATTGCACAAAGCTATCAAGGTGGAAAGGTAAACTGAATCTAAGGGATCACACAAACCTAGTTCAACTTTTAACTTGTCATGGAAGTTAAATTTGAAAGACAATAAATCTAGCTTTATGTGATTGGGAGATCAAACCTTTGTGTAATCAGGAGATCAACTCACTGATTGGGAGATTATCATAAATGGTTAAGGAGTGATCCTTTCACACCATAATTGTATCCCATGATAACAAGAGTGGATTGTGTAATTTAGGAATGATCCTATCACACTGTGGACCTAGCTCACATATTGTGGGTAAACCACGTAAAAATTGCCATATATTCTTGGGTGCATGTGTTTGATTGATATCTGCATAGCCACTCACACATAAAGAAAGCTAAATATTGGATCATCGAGTCTAATAAGTCACAAAGGTTAAATCCAAAAAGATTTATAAAAAGTGGTCATCTTACATTGATTTATCCCCTCTCCCTCTCAATGTGACACCTAGGAAGGTCCTCATCTAGGTGTGACTACTCAAGCATTTCAATGTATCCTATTGCCATAAGGCCATATCCCTTAATGTTCTATAAGGAAGAGATGCTTGACTCTCTCCTCCCCCCAAGTGTATTGGGCATTCTATGCAATAGCAAAGGCAATAGGTATAGATGCAAGTATTGTGGATGACGAGGTGAGGTAGCTCGTTCGCTACCACTTACCAAGCAACTCTTGCTATAGCCAACTTGGTTGTGTTGCATCACACACGCTGACATAATCAGTGTGATTATATCACCCATCTTCTAGCCCAGTGCATGAGGTTTTTCAAACTTGGGAACTGTGAGGGGGGTGTGTTGAGTCCATCTTTGATTACTAATGTTAGATTTATTGTCAACTCCATCTCACATGATTATATGTGTTGATTTGATGTTATAAATGCTATTGAGATGTAGAGACATCATTGGGCAACACCGTTAATGGCAAGTCAACCCTAAAGTTAATAAATCATATTGACCATTGACCTTAAATTTTAGCGTCAAGGTTGATCATTGACTCTAAA
The DNA here is from genome assembly GCA_020615895.1 of Ceriops decandra. Lineage (NCBI taxonomy): Eukaryota > Viridiplantae > Streptophyta > Magnoliopsida > Malpighiales > Rhizophoraceae > Ceriops > Ceriops decandra. The sequence continues at coordinate 3,999,392 of JAHLGO010000090.1, forward strand.
TTTTAGGGGTCAAGGTTGATCGTTGACCTTTGGCCATAAATGTTAAGGATTCAATGTTGACCCTTGACCATAAATTTTAAGAGTCAAATATGGTCGTTAATTGTAGGGCTACCTTTGGGAATTAATACCAACTATTGATGATTGTGTATACCTAATCTCAAGGCTCTATAAACACCCCCATGCATCTTATAAGACCTATGTGTGCTGCAAAATTTTGAGAGAGAACAACAAAGAGAGGTTGAGCAGCAAAGAGAGAGGCAACCACCAAAGAGAGTTGGCCAAGGCAAGGAAGATAGCCACTAAGGAGAGATTCAGTAGACCAAAGGAGTTATAATAGCAGCTGGCCAAAGAAGAAGTGACAACAATCACTAAAGAAGGAGGCAACCACACTAATAGAAGGAGGAGGTGCAACAATTGATAGCCACACCGAACCAGTAAAGGAGACATGCAACAGCCACACTAAAGAGAAAAAAACATGCAACACCCATACCAAGGAGAGAGACGTGTAACAACCACACCAAAAAGAGAAAAAAGTGCAATAGCCACACCAAATTAGAGGAGAGGGCTTGTAGTAGCCATACCAAACTAGAAAAGAAGGTGTATAGTAGCCACACCAAAGAAAGGAGAAGGCAGTAATTGGCGAAATCAAAGGGAGGAGTTGTAATAGCCACCTAAGGAAACTTGCAATTGCAGTAAAGAAACCAATAACTAGCAGCACATCCTACACGACACTAGTAGCAGACCACAACACTAGTAGCAATATGAGACACTAGTAATAGCCTACAACACCCATAGCAGTCTGCAACACCAGCAATAGCCCACAACACCAACAATAACCCATAACATCAGTAGCAACCCAACTTACTAACAACAACCTGTAACACCAATAGTAGGTCCTGCAACACCAGTAGGTGTAGGCAAATAATCAGCAATTGCAGATTGCAATAGCAGTAGCAAGGTCTAGCAGTAAGAGCAGGCAAACCAATAGCATTTGCAAATTACAGCAATAACAGGTATAGGTAGCAATACTAGCAAGTATAGGTAGTGATACCAGCATACACAACTAGAAATTACAGCATTAAGCACAATCAGCAGCAAACACAACAAGCAGTATGTCTTGATAGTAGGGTAGGAAACACAACCAACAATAGGAGGAGAAAACTTGCCCTTGTAGTAGTATAGGAGAAAACATGCCCCGGCAATAAGGCACGCAACACTAATAGCAAGGGAAGAGAACCCACCAAGGTAGCAAGTGAGGCAACCTACCAAGGCAATAGGTGAGATGGCACATATAATAAAGGAAGAAACCCACCAAGGCAGCAGGTGAGGTAGCATCGATAGCAAAGGAAGAAACCTGCCAAGGTAGCAAGTGAGATAGCACTGGTAGTAAGGGAAAAGAGCTTGTCAAGGCCGAAAGAGGCAGCACCGCAACAGGAGGAGAGAACTTATCGAGGTAGCAAGTGAGGCAACATTGATAGCAAGGGGAGAGAACCTATAATAAAGATAACTTGCAGAGAAGAGACTAGTAAAGCTTAAGTAAAGACCGGTAATGAGGAAGGAGAAGATCTACTTTCTACATTAGTAGCTTGTGCACATTAAGTGATCCTTCTTAAAAATGTGTTAGTTACTAAACTATTAATAAACTTGTTGAAAAAGGGTGGGATAGCCTTGAAGTGATCGAGAGATCAAACCTTTGTGTGATGAAGAGATCGACTCAGTGATTGGGAGATCATCATAAATGGTTAAGAAGTGATCCTTCCACACCATAATTGATCCCATGATAACAAGAGTAGATTGTGTGATTTAAGAATGATCTTATCACACTATGGACATAGCTCACACATTGTGGGTGAACCACAAAAAACTTGCCATATGTTTTTCATTGCATGTGTTTGAATAATATCCATACGGCTGCTCTCACATAAAGAAGAAAGCTAAAAATTGGATCATTAGTTCTAACAAGTCACAGAGGTTAAATTTAAAAAAATTTGTAAAAAGCAAGCACTTTAGATTGATTAATCCCTTCTCCCTCTCAGTTCGAAACCTAAAGGGTCCTTATTTAGGTGTGACTGCTCAAGCATTTCAATGTATCCTATTGCCAAAAGGCCAAATTCCCTAATGCTTTTTAAGGGGGAGGTGCTTGCCTCTTCCCCCTAATGTGCTAGGCATTCTATGCAATAACAAAGGCATTGGGGTGTGGGTGTAAGCACAAAGGATGGTGGGGCAAGGCAGCTTATGTGCTGTCACCCAGCAAGCAACTCTTATTATAGCCAGCTTGTCTTGCATCACACACACTGACACAGTCAGTGTGATTGTATCACCCATCCTTTATCCAAAGGCACAAGGATTTTTAGCCTTGGGAACTATAGGGGGTGTGTGGCTATTCAAGCATTTCAATGTAGCCTGTTGTTACAAGCATTTCAATGGTAGGATAAAGGCCTACCTTGGTGGTTACAAGTGATGGAGAATTAGGGTTCCATTCTAGAGGGGGTGTTTGAGAAACAACTACCACATGCAAGGAAGGTAGCAAGTGTGCAAATTACCCAATCTTGACACGAGGAGGTAATGACAATAAATAACAATACCAAGGTTTTACAAGTCTAGTAATTGGAATGAGTACAATCTAAATCCCTTAATTAGGATCCAATGGATGACAAGTTTGGTGCTAGCAACTGTGGTAATTCTAGCTCCAATAGTGTATATTTAAGTTGTTAAAATTAAAAAGCTTGTAGTTGGACCTTACAATAGGTCGATCAATCAGCCTTTGGCGTGTATCAATGGCCTTATCCCTTCTACCAACTATGCATTCCTTGCCTTAATTAGCTAGGTCATGCCTTAGATGTTGTTACTTTGAAGAAATTATAGTGCTTAAAGCAAGCCTACACTTTGGATATATTAGCATGGGATAACATCATAGGATTTCAATCTTATTGTGTTGGCCTTCGAGATCGAAGTAATGATTAACAAGGACAGTCGAGGGTATTCATATTTTATATTTGGAGGTGAAATTCTTGAATTCATGAAAGATGAACAATTGTGAAAGCATTTACTAAGGATGTTTTCATTAATCAAGAATGAAAGTTGAGGGCTCAAAGATGATCAGATACCATCCTAGTCTCAATCATAAATGATGTCGACTAGGGATCAGCAGAAGTTGCTTTTAGGTCTCCGTTGGCACCTTATAAGAAATCAAAGTCTTTAGGTTCTGAGGGGAGTATGGTCGCAAGGCTAAAACATAAAGGAATTGATGGAAGGGCACTACCAAGAGTGGAGTCTGTAGCTTAATTTGACTCAATATAGGGAAGCTTACTAGGTCTAGACATAGTAAGGATTGATAGACTGATAGCTCTTTCTTGAATCTATAGGGTGTGGTGTAAGGCCGTTCTTAGTTAGTGGAGTGATTTGTTTGGTTAATTTTGTTAATAAATGGGACCTCAACCTACTAACTAGCTATGCAAAGGCAATCCTTCGTGGCTAGCTTCGTAAATTCCATCTAAGGCCAAAAATGGGTGAGAGACCAATAGTGAAGAAGTACCGCAAGGGAAAGATGAAAAGGACTTTGAAAAAAAAGTCAAAGAGTGCTTGTTGGGAGGAAGTAGATATGGTTTGGTGATGTGCCTCAGTCAAATGCAGGATGGCATGAGCCAATCCACTTATCAATTCATGGTGTGGACTAACACAAATTACGGGGGCATCCAAAGCTTGAGTCCTCAAAACACCCAAGGAGACGTCGCCCCCGTAATTGTGGACACAACAAACAATATCACAGCATGCCTCAACAACTACACGCTTTTAGTGTCAGCCTGTGTGCTCGTCATTCAACCCATCTTGAAACATAGACCAAGGAGTCTAACATATGTGCAAGTTAATGGGTAAGTAAACCCGTAAGGTGTAAGGAAGCTGACATAAAAAGATCCCTTTGAGGGTTACACCACTAACTAACCTTGATCTTCTATGAAGGGTTCAAGTGAAAGCATGCCTATTAGGACACAAAAGATGGTGAACTATGCTTGAGTAGGGTGCCAAAGGAAACTCTGGTGGAGGCCCATAGTGATACTGACGTGCAAATCGTTCATTTGACTTAGGTATAAACATGACAGACTAATCAAACTATCTAGTAATCAATTCCCCCCAAAGTTTCCCTCAAGATAGCTAGAGCTCAATATGAGTTCTATCGAGTAAAGCCAATGATTATAGGCATCAGTGGTAAACTACCCTCAACATATTCTTAAACTTTAAATAGGTAGAATGCATGGCTACTCCATTGAGTTGTTCCATGAAATTGAGAGCTCTAAGTGGGCCATTTTTGGTAAGCAGAACTGGCGATAGGGGATAAACCAGAAGCTAGGTTACAGTGCATAATTGTGCGCTAACCTAAATCCCACAAAGGGTATTGGTTGATTAAGACAACAAGACAGTGGTCATGGAAGTTGAAATCCACTAAGGAGCATGTAACAACTCACCTGCTGAATCAACTAGCCTTGAAAATGGACGGCGTTGAAGTGTGACACCCATACCTAGCCGTTAGGGCAAAGGCCAAGCCCCTATGAGTAGGAGGGCACAGTGATCACTGCAAAACCTTGGGCGCGAGCCTGGGCAAAGTGGCTATCAATGCAAATCTTAGTGGTAATAGCGAATATTCAAATGAGAACTTTGAAGGCTAAAGAGGGGAAAGGTTCCATGTGAACGTCACTTGCACATGGGTTAGTCAATCCTAAGAGATGAGGAAGCTTGTTCGACAACACATCCACATGCAAGCTTCAAAGGGGAATCAAATTAAATTTCCCTAACCAGGATACGGTTATTGACAGCAATGTTATCTTTTTTGTTTAATAGCCCTCCTGCCCTGGAAATAGCTTAGTTGGAGAAAGGGTTTAGTGGCTAGAAAAGCACCATATTGCGTGGTGTTCGGTGCACCCCCAATGACCCTTGAAAATTTAGAGGACCAAGTGCCTCTTGCACCTAGTCATACTCATAACCGCATTAGGTCTCCAAGGTGAATAGCCTTTAATCAATGGAACAATCTAGGCAATGGAAGTCAGCAAAATGGATTCGTAACCTCAAGAAAAGCATTTGCTCTTAAGGGTGGGCCCAGGGGACCAAGCCCCGAACCTATTAACTATTGATGGATTGCTTGAGTTGCTTCCATGGTAAGAGTAGGTCACTTTGTGCCGGCCAAGGGACAGAGTGGGAATGTTCCCCTCGAGGGCCTTCCTTAGTCATCGAACAATCGACTCAAAATTGGTTAAAATAAGGGGAATTCGATTGTTTAATTAAAACAAAGCATTGCAATGGTCCCTACAGATGTTGATGTAATGTGATTGCTGCCTAGTGCTTTAAATGTCAAAGTGAAGAAATTCAACCAAAAGTAGGTAAATGATGGGAGTAACTATGACTCTTTTAAGGTAGCTAAATGCCTTATCATCTAATCAGTGACATGCATAAATGGATTAACATGATTCCTATTGTCCCTATCTACTATCTAGTGAAACCACAGCACGAGGAATAGGCTTGGTGGAATTAGTAGGGAAGAACTTGTTGAGCTTGACTTTATGAAATGACTTGAGAGGTATAGAATAAGTAGGAGTTAGTCCCCTGGCAAAAATGAAATACCATTACTTTTAACGTTATTATACTTATTCCATGAATTGGAAGTGAAACATCACCCCTCCTTTTGGAACAAAGGCCATTTAGTGGGCCTATCCAAGCAGAAGACATTACTAGGTAAGGAGTTTGGTTGGGATAGCACATTTGTTAAAAGATAATGCAGGTGTCCTAAAATGAGGTCAACAAGAACATAAATCTCGCGTGGAACAAAATGGTAAAAGATTGTTTGATTCTGATATCCAATACGAATATGAACCATTAAAGCGTAGCCTATCAATCCTTTAGACCTTTGGAATTTAAAGCTAGAAGTGCTAGAAAAGTTACCATAGGGATAACTAGCTTGTGGTAACCAAGCATTCATAGCAATGTTGCTTTTTGATCCTTCGATGTCAACTTTTCCTATCATTATGAAGCATAATTCAACAAGTGTTGGATTGTTCACCCACCAATAGGGAACGTGAGCTAGGTTTAGACCATTGTGAGATAGGTTAGTTTTACCCTATTGATGATGGCGTCATAATAGTAATCAAACCTAGTATGAGAGAAATTGTTGATTTGCATAATTGGCCATCGCACTTGGTTGAAATGCTAGTGGCATAAAGCTACCATGTGCTGGATTATAACTGAATGCCTCTAAGTTAGAATCTAAGCTAGAAGTGACATGTACACCAATCACCCAATTACCGACCTGAAATAGGGGTCCCATGGCCCCTAAAGGCACACGTCGTAGCCTAAGCACCTATTGTAGACAAGTTACAGTTGTTGCCTTGAATCACAATTTCTATTGTGTGATGGGTAAAATCCCTTGCAGATGACTTGAATACACAATAGGGTATTGTAAGTGGTAGAGAGGCCTTACTACCATGATCCATTGAGATTTAGCCCTTTGTCAATTTGATTTGTCCCCCTCCCCCCCTCAAACCCCTTCCATCTCTTCCGAGAATGAGGCCAGCGATTCCTCAAACTTCATTATGGTGAACTCAATATTGGCCATTTCAATTTTTATAACCAAAAGGCAATCCCTTGGTGCTTGGCACCTTAAACACATTTTTGACAACACTAGGACTAAGACACCCTCTTTTTTAAAACACATAAATTCATGTATTTAATATATGACATTGTTTTGAGGTTGTAGCAGACTAGTTTGTTGACCTATTCCCAGATTTTCTAGTTGAAAATATTAGGCAAGTCGAGTTTTTCCAACATTAAAGATAATCCATACAATCAAATCTCCCTAAAGGGCAGGCACAGGTTCATTGAGCAAACAATTCTTCGTAGGCTTTTTTCAAATAGGTAAAACATTTCTATTTTTAGATAGGTGCAAACATTTTAATAGGTCCAATGAAGCCATTTCACCTTTAGGCAAACCGATCAAACACAAGATCTATGAAGTGAGGATCAAAACAATTGGTAGAAGTCACAAATAAAATATAGATAGTGTAAAAGAAAAAAGCATAAGAGTCTCCTCAAATGAAAAGCATGTTCTACCATTGATCATAATATGTTTTGCAATAACCTAACAAGCTGAGCCATTTTAAAAGGTAAGACTAACTATACAAAAATTGAACTACTATAATCACAGAGTGCACCCCTAAAAATGCTCCCTTTGAATAGGAGCTTAAGGAAGGAAATAAGCCATAATTCTAAGAAAGGACACATTTCAAGAATGGCATGTATTTTCTTCATTACTTCTTATTAAAGGAGCAATAGGCATATCCAAGGATGGAATCCATCTTGAGGATAGCTAATCTAGTTAAAACTTACTAGAAGTGTTAATATTGTTATACCTTATGACAATGCTTTTTTAGAAGTATTAGATTCATCATCCATACCCTGGATAAGTTAATAACATACTTAAAATCTAGGTCAATATGATGAAATTATAATCAAATGAAATAATCTTAACGTTCAAAAATTGTTAATTCAAGTTTAGGGATAGTGATTTTTTATGAGAAACAATTACTTATTATTTGCTCATAGACTATTCGTCTTTAAAGGTCCAATACAAATAAATGGAATAGGGGAAAAAAGCACAAGACTCCAAGGTTACTACCTCAATCTTATGTTCTTACTACTGTTATGGAGATAAAAGGAAAACAAAAATAACACCCTGAGAGAGAGAGAGAGAGAGAGAGAGAGAGTCAAGCTGCAAAGGAGAACAAAAGGTTTGAACAAGAGAAAAAAATTAGAACTAGAAGAACCATTTGGACCTTTTTAAATGTCAGGACTTTTAATATTAAGATCATGAGATTAGGCCACACAAGCCTATTTGAACTTAATGACAATCCTACCTATTAAGGGTTGTCCCAAAATTAAAATTTCACAATGACTTAATTGGACCTTAGATTGCTAGCTCAATTTAAATTCCAAATAGTAAAACATAAAGCAATCACTATTCAAAAGACATTTCTTAGTACCTAGAAGAGAAAAATGAGATAATTAAATGACTAAAAAAAGTTTTCTAGGGGAAGGAAGTACTCCACTATGAAGCACTCTGCTCCCCTTTTTTGCCAAGCACTTAAAAGTTTTTCGGTAGACTACTAACAGTAAAGGTTGGATTGTTGTAACGTGAAAAATACAAGCTAATATGGAGCAAATTATAGCTGAAAGTTTTAAAGAAAAAACAAAAATTTGGATGATGCATGTTGTCAAGAAGTAACTAATGCCAATAATGGCCAAGACCTACCTTTTCCCAACCCCTTTCCTAACCAACCAAATGCCCTTATTATTGGATTAAGAAAACATGTGTTGGCCCTTTGTACAACTAATCAATATAATGGAATATTGAATAATATTATTCATCTAAGAATCAATTGGGAGAATAATAGGACTTAAAATATGGACAAAAAAAAAAAAGTAAACTAAGCAATCATTTAGTTTCAATAGAAGTCGGATGGTTAGCCAACATTCTTCAAGTTAAAAATTGAGAAACAACTTATGAATGTTGATATATCATCCAAAGAGATCAAAATCTAATCCCACTTCTCTCAAAATTGGAAGAAATAGAGTCAAATTACATACATTAAAGAAAGGGGGGAAAAGAAATTTGAAAAAAAAAATGAATATATAAGTGCAACCTTTAGAAAACCAATGGAAAGAAAGGGTTAAAATAGAGAATCTTGGCCACTAGATTTGAAACTAAAACAATAAGATAAACAAAGAATCTAAACTAGAGAAGAAATGTCATAAACTATCATACTCTGATTTAAGAATCACAAATAGGATGTATAACAATAACATGCTTGAAAACTTAGGCACTACCAATTACTTGATTGAAAAGTGTTTGACTTTTCTCCCAAAGCAATCTCATGACACTATCAAAAGACAAATAAGGATAAAGGGAAAACCAAAAATTCATAAGGATGTAGTTAAGAAATAGCATTGATGACTAAAGTCATGCATGCAAACAAATGAAAAGGAATATAGCCCAGCAAAGAGTACAATGAAAACAACCATATAAGATCCTAAATCCACGACTCAAAAGGCAAAGAACAAGGATGCAAATCAAAGCCACATAAAAAAGCCTAAAGATCTTGAGCTATGGATTGGTTACCTTCAACTTTTGCCTTATGCAAAGCAATTTTAGAAAAAAAACTCCACAATCATAATGAAATGGTCCAAAGATATCAAACACTACAAAACACCATTTTGCATTCAGGCAAACTTAGAAAAATAGAAAACATAGAAACAATGAAAGAGAGAACTAAGCTTAATGGCACATAAATTATCAAAGCTAAGAAGTCAAAATAATAGTGGTCTCAAACTGAATAAGAAAACAACTTTTATTAATTGAGGCAAGTGTGCATTCACCTTCTGAATTGTTGTCATAATTAAAAGCAATGACTAACCCTAAGCAAGAATCAACAAAAAACCAACCACCAACTTTTATATTTTCATTTCTAAACATCCACAGAATTGATTTCCTAGCTTGCTTTCTTTTGTATTTCTATGATCCCCAATTTTAACAAATCAACACGCTTTAGGGAAGGTAGTTTTAATGTACTAGCAAATTTTATGTTGTCCTCTTATGACTTTCTAGTGCATTTATAAAAAGTGTTTGCAACCTAAGGTAAGCCAAAAGAATGCGCACCTAGCAAGAAAAATAGAGAAGTCTAAGTGACTATGTGTAGCAAAGAATAAATGAGTAAGGCTCTAGGATTCTTGATATTTACTAGAGAAATTTGGGATGTAAGAATATGGAGAACTCTCTTAAAAAAAATTTCATTAACAAGAAATAGAGAAAGAAACTTCAAACTAGCCTACCAATAACAAGTAAATTAGCATTTGAAAATTGTTGAATCATAAACACTTAACATCCTTATAAGCACTGGCCTTATCACATTTGTTAGGACTTATTCTGTACAATGATGATGGTAGAAAAATCAATCTAGGCATACATAGGGAGCATACATTGCTTTGATTTAACGAATTTATAACAAAGGCCCCAATTTCAATAAGAATTTGCAACTTATGGAAGGCAATTATGTTTTACATCAATACAAAACATAAATACAAAATGAAAGATTAACAACTGAAAATTCTCCGAGAGAAAAAAAAACATATTAACAAGAGTTCCTAAAGCATTAACAACATCTTTAGCTCTTTTAATAGCATGAAAAATACTAAGCAAATGCAAGGCAATATCATTTATAAGATCCATGTCACCATTGAAAATGGTCGAATTTAATAATGTCTGCACAACCTAAAAGAGTGGACTACAAAATAACATTATCCTCGTGTTATCATAATTAAAGAAACATTCACATTTGGTAGAGTAACAAATGCTTAAATCAAATTGACTTTAAATACACACCCATAAAACTGGGCATATATTTCTTTATTTTAACATCTAAAGGTGGAATGTTAGCATCGTGGGCAAAAATGTGGATCAAGAAAACCACAATGTATGATGGAAAATCTATAAGTAACCCTCTTTGCATTATAAATGCTTGACGAATTCGAGATTCTCTACTATATTCCTTAATAAATTCCTTTAGGTATTTCACTGACTAAAAAAGTGACAATATATGTAATATGGAATAAGCATACAAGTAAAAATAGACATAGCACATATGATGGAAAACATAGAGCAATACAAACATACAAGATCTTGTAAGTCCTTAGAATTGTCAAATTAAGGCAATGCTAAAGCACATGCATATCTAATAGGTATTAAATGCTCCTTCTATTAAGCCCATTTTTGATAACTAATGTTGGATATGTTGGATTTGTTGTCAACAACATTTCACATTGTTCTTCGTGTTGATTTGATATTTTGAATGTCGTTGAGATGCATAGAGATCGTTGGTCAAAATTGTTGATGGTAAGTCAACTAAAGCTAAATTTTAGGGGTCAAGATTAACCATTGACCCTTGACCATTAACCCTAAATTTTATGAAGTCAATGTTGATCATTGACCCTAAATTTTAGGAATCCAATCTAGTTGTTAATTGTAGGGTAACCATTGGGAATCAATGTTGGCCATTGATGAGTGTGCAACCCTAATCCTTAATGCTATATAAATAACCCCATGCACCTTGCAACACAAGTGTGTGTGATTTAGAATTTTAAGAGAAGAACAACAAACCTAATTGCAATAGTTGGCCAAGAGAGGTACAGCCAAGGATAGGAGCAGCTAGCCACCACAAGGAGAGGTACAACAGTTGGCCACACCAAGGAGAGGTGCAGCAGCCAGCCACACCAAGGAGAGGTACTGTAACCGGTCACACCAAGAAGAAGGTACAACAGCCAACCACACTAATGAGAGCAGTAGCTGGAAAAGCAAACCAAAGGAGAGGAGCAACCAGAAAACCAACCAATGAAGGAGAGTGCAATAACCGGCCAAAGAAGAGGTAACAGCAACCATCAATGAGGGAGGAAGTCACACCAATCAAAGGAGGAGGTTTAGCAATTGACAGCGACACTAAACTAGGAAAGGAGAAGGTATGCAGTAACCATACCAAACTAGAAGATAGGGTGTGCAGCAGCCATATCAAAGAAAAAGGAAGGTAGCAGCCAACCAATCCAAAAGGAGAAGGAACTTATTGCAGCAAAAGTAGGGAGCTATACCAATAGTAGCCTACAACAACCAGTAGTAACTTGCAACCCAAGCAGTAACTCGCAATCCTAGTTTTTGTAGCACATCCAGCAAGTAGTTCTAGTAGTTTCAACATGTTCAGTAGGTAAACCAGCAACTACAGATTGCTGGAGCAATAGCAAGGTCCACGCAAAAGAAGCAGTAGCAAGGTCTAGGTAAAAGGAGTAGGCAAACTAGCAACTATAGATTGCAAGAACAGCAACTAGGTTCAGGCAAAAAGAGTAGGTAAACCAACAATTGCATATTGTAGAAGCAGTAATAAGGTTTGGGCAAAAGGTGCAAAAAAACCAGTAATTGTAGATTTCAACACTAGTAGCATATCCAACAATCTACAACAAGTGCAAGCAGCAGCAATCACAACTAGCAATTGTAATAGTAGGAGAAAGCAAGGGTGGCAAAACCAGCATGTGCAAGTAGTAATAGTAGCATGTGCAAACAGTAATACCAACATGTGCGAAGACCAATAGCAGCATGTATAGCTAATGGTTGTAGAACATGCAGGTAGGTAGCAATAATAGCATGTGCAAGTGGTGATAGCAGTATGTGCAAGGAGTGATTGCAACACATGTCGACAACAATAGAAAAAAGTGTAGGCAGTGATAGCAGCACGCGTAGGTGGTAATAGCAGCACATACAGGCAACGATAACGGAACATACAAGCAGCTATAGTAACAGATGTAGGTAGCAATAGTAGTAAGTCTAGCAACTTGCTACAATAGAGGAGAAAGTGTGCCTAACAGCAAGTCCGATAACTTATAATAGTAGAGGAGAAAACATGCCCTAGTAGCTTGTAGAAACAAAAGAGAAAATGTGAACCAGCAGCAAGGTAAGAAACTTGCTAGGGTAGTAGGTGAGGCAACCTACCAAGGCAGTAGGTGAGGAAACTTGCCAAGGTAGTAGGTGAGGTTGCACTAACAGCAAAGGAAAAAACCTGCCAAGGCAGCAGGTGAGGCAGTAGAGGAGAGAACCTATTGAAGCAACAAAGGAGGCAACCCAGTAGTAGAAGAGAGATCCTGCCATGGTAGCAGGTAAGGCAACACCAGCAATAGGAGGAGAGAACCTATAGAGGAGATAACTTGCAGCAAAAATTACCTGCAAAGAAGAGATTGGCTCACCTTAAGCAAAGACCAGCAATAACAGCCTATTTATATTGAGTGATATTTCTCAAGAAAGTTTTAGTCCAAACTCTTTATGAATTCCTTGAAAAAGGGTGGGAGACCCTTGGAGTGATCGAGAGATCAAACCTTTGAATGATTAGGGGATCATTGTATGTAGTTAAGAAGTGATCTTTCCATAAATGGTTAAGGAGTGATCCTTCACACCATAACTATGTCCTTTGATAACAAGAGTGGATTGTGTGATTTAAGAGTGATCCTATCACACCGTTGACATAGCTCATATATTATGTATGAACTACGTAAAAATTGTCATGTGTTTTTAGGTACTTGCCTTTAATTGATATCCACACGGCCGCTCTCACATAAACAAGAAAGATAAAAATTGGATCATTGGTTCTAACAAGTCACAGAGGTTAAATTCAAAAAGACTTATAAAAAGCAAGCATCTCATACTAATTCAACTCCTCCCCTTCTCAATGTGAGACCTAAAAAGGTCCTTATCACCTTTAACAACTTATGAGCTATATCAAGGACAAACCTCCTAACAAAAGAAGAAGAATCCTGGAATTTGACAAAAGAGAAGAAAGAAACAAACTGTTGAGCAAAATTGAAGAGAAGAAGGCAACCTTACCAAAGGGAGAACAAGGTGTAATAGTTGGCAGCCACACCAAACTAGAGAACGAGGTATGCAACAGCCATACTAAACCAAAGGAGAGGGTTTGCAGTAGCAACACCAAAGAAAGAAGAAGGCAGTAGTCAACCAAACCAAAGGGAGAAGGTGCAGCAGTTGGCAGTAATAGCAGCAATAGCAGTAAGGGCATGTAGCAAACCAAGGAGAAACCAATAGCTTATAGGCACAACCAGCAACAAGCAATAGTAGCAAGAGCAGGTAACAAACCAAGGAGAATCCAGCAACTTGTAGTAGCATAACTTGTAAGAGCACATTAAGCAACTTCCAGTAGCATAACCTATAGCAACATATCTGGTAGCTTGTAGCAACACAACTTGTAGCAGCACATTCAACAACTTACAGCACAGTAGCTTGTAATAGTATAACCTACAACAACAAAACATATAGCAACACATCTAGGAAATTGTAATAAGCAACAATAATAGCAAGTGCAGGCACAACTAATAAGGGTAGGCAACACTAGTAGTAGGAGGAGAAAACTTACCCCAGTAGTAAGTCTAACAACCTACAATAGTAGAGGAGAAAGCGTGCCACAGTTGCAAGTTTGGCAGCTTACAGCAGCAGAAGAGGTACTTGTCAAGCTAGCAAGTGAGACAACACCAACAGCAAAGGAGAAGATTTGCATTTTGCACTAATAGGCCGTGTACATTAAGTGATTCTTCTCAAGAAAGTGTTAATCACAAACCTTTTGACAAACTTGTTAAAAAAGGATCGGATACCCTTAGAGTGATCAAGAGATTAACTTTTTGATCAAGAGATCATTAGAAGTGGCTAAGGACTGATCCTTCTAAAGTTGTTAAGGAGTGATCCCTCCATATTATAACTGTATCTTTTGATAACAATAGTGAATTATGTGATTTATGAGTGATCCTATCACATTGGGGGTGAACCACGTAAAAATTGTCGTGTGTCCTTAGGTGTTTGCGTTTAACAGATATTCGTACAACAGCTCTTACATACAGAACAAAGATAAGAATTGGATCATTGACTCTAACAAGTTACAGAGGTTAATTCGAAAAGATTATAAAAAGTGAGCATCTCATAATGATTAACCCCCTCCCCTTCTTAGTGTAAGACCTAAAAAGGTCCTCATCAAGTGTGGTTGCTTCACCTTCCTTAACTAGTCACTCTCTTTTTGGTGGTTGTCTCTCTTTTTGTCATTCTTTCTTTACAACTTGTTGATCTCTCTTGTGCAACACACATACAACTTGAATAATGCATAGATGTATTTATAGGCTTTGAGATTTAGGGTTGCACAATCATCAATAGTCAACATTAATTCCCAACGGTTGCTTTACAATCAACAACCAGACTTGATTGAAATTTAGAGTCAATGGTCAACATTAACTCATTGACCTCAAAGTTGACCTACCATCAACAATATTAACCAACGACTTCTTTGCATTTCAACAACATTCAAAACATCAAATTAATATGAACAATTGTGTGAGAAGTTGTTGACAACAAATCAACATTAGTCATCAAAGATGGGCACAACATCCTTACAAGATGTGTATAATTGCTAAACAAATATTAAAAGGTTACATACCTGTGACAAATAAATTACAACATGCATAATTTTGTAAACCAAGAAGCATGGGCATTGATGTAAAGGGTATAAAATTCATTAGATTTCAATAAAAATATAAGGACCTACTCTTGCCAAGGCTTCAATAAGTATATTAATTAAATCTTTCTCATCTATAAGCTCCTACACCTACTCTTTTGAACTTGCCAGAAGTGTAGGAAAAACATTAATTATAGCCTAAATAAGGAAACATGGAAGTTACTTGATCAAATAGAATTTTGAACAATAATGCAAACCTATTAGACTATCACCACAAAGAACTTGCATATGGTTCAATGAGATACCACCATCAACTTTTTAGAATGAAAAGAATGCTCAAAGGGAAATAACTCATTATATCTTACCTAAATTTGGCTTTTCTTTTTCTAATTTCTTCATCAAGGAGAAGACATACAAGTTATAATTCTATCACTTTTTCTAATCTTTCTTCTAGAAATTGAAAACAACTTCAAAGGGTTTCATAATCAAAGATGCTACCATACAATATTGACAACAACTATAAAGGATTTTATAGATAAACACACTACAATCAACTTTACAACATAAAGTATCCCATAATCAAACATGCTAGTAGACATAATGCATTATTAAATCAATGCTACAAAGTTACAGTAAGTCAAGTCAAGCAACAACACAATTTTCTTTTAGTAGACAAAAGATAAGGAACAAGTGTGCGGAGTTTATAAATGAGAAGATGATGGATTGCACACTATCAACAAGTACTTCCTAAAGTATATTGCCTTAGAAAACAACTACTCACACAAATGTATAGTAGCCTTTAAGTTGTAATACTTGATGTCTTATGTGGGAAATGACAAAAATTCTATAAACCATTTTAAGACTTCCAATAATTCCCTTAAAAGTCAACCCAACTTGACCTAAGTTGTATTCTTACATAAAATTCCTTTTTTTCAGATGGCTCATGATCATTGTACCATTTGTAGATGAGTTAACTGCCTTATTACCCTTGATATAGTAGAAACTTTCTGCATTTTCTAGCCATTGGGCCTCAAGCCCCCTAAGGAAAAATGTTGATAACATGATTTTCAAAAGTAATAGAAACATGTAAGCACCAAACCACAGTTGTTCTTACCATAAGCAATTTGGCAGAACAAGCCACCAAATGCTTTTTTGGCTATCCATTATTGGAAAGATTCTTTAGAATATAGCGAACATGTTCTAAACCAAATATATTAAATGATCATTTTAAGGAGAGTAATTTTAAAAACTCAAAATGTACATGGTTACCTCCTATCATCTTAAGAAACTTATCCTAAAAAAGAAACAATTGATATACAAAAAGAGATTAGAGAAGATCTGACTTAAAATTGTAGAAGGTAGTGTATTGCAACATTTAACAAGTAAAAACAAAAACAAGTTAGTGAATTTAGTTCATTAGAATTATAAGCAATATGGTAAGGTAAGTACGCATATGAAAAAACATGTCAAACCTGCATCTACCCTAACCAAAACTACTAAGGCATGAATTCACAAAAATAAAGCTCTGAGTAGTGAAAAAACATTAGGTAATACATGATGCCTAAACTAAGCTCCTTTAGTTCAGTTTTAGGCTTGTCAAATACCTTATTTTTTTATGTCAAATTTTTTGATCCAAAAAATAACATGCTTCCAATCTAAGCACATCAAAAAATATATATATAAAATGAAATGAAAGGAATTGTGTTCATAGATACCCACCTTGACAACAATCATTTATGTGTGCTTAGGCTACTTATTTGCTAGAATAACTTCTTTACCATATAAGAAGGCCTCCTCAATTAATTTGTATCTGGTTTATCCTTTTTTTCAAGCACAGAATGGTCATTATAAGTTCATTTTTGGCACTTCTAAGCATTGATTGAACTCTAAGTAAAGTAAAGTCAAGGGTAGCAAGCAATGTGCCAATGCAACTTAGAAAAGACTTCTCTTAGCTACAACAATGCTTAAGGAAACCCAATCACCATTATCCTATATGACAAATAGTCTTTATCTTCTCCCATTTTATTTCCTAATGATAACATAAGAATTAAAGACTTCTCCATGATGATGAATGCAAGGCCTCTTACATAACATGATGACAGGATTATGCAAAAAACAATAATCTTCAAGCAATAAATACAATAGGAGCTACACTTTCACCTAATTAATTTGAAAGGAAAAAAAACATTAATAAAAAAAATCACTCTAGTTATCTGAGCCTTAAAAATTGTTTGTTATTCAATAATAGCTCCAGTTCATTAAGATTTTATTGTCTTTCATACAATTCAATTTATGAAAGGACTCTAATGCTTTTAAAGGATTTGGAAAGGATGCTGAAATTTTCACAAATAGCTTTTTACGTCTCTCCTACACTTCTCTAGAATTAGTTTCCTACAATACATATTTGCATATATTTACTATAGGTAGCCAACAAACAATAATCACAGATGGACCTTACCTTTGTGCATGTGATACTACCAAACCTTAGCAATATTTTACAACAATCTCATGGTCTACAAATTGAAGCAAATGCTTGAAGCTAAAAATTAAATAAAGGAGAAAAATACATGTCTTGTAAACAAAATACTAATCACATCAACAAATACCAAAAGTAATACAAGCCGCCTAATCTCATAATGCGACATCAAAAGAGTGCAAGAAAACTAGGATTACACGGTTCTCTAAGAAAAACATGTTAAGTATGGCCACTTGAAAATGCACCATTGTTCAAAGCATGCATGGTAAGATCATGCAGTGGTCTATACTATAGGACTAAGGTATATGTCTAAGCACCCTTGTAATACTTTAACCCTTTCTTCATAATTTTCCTCCCTTCAAGCACTAACTTATTTTACACTCTATTCTATCCAATATTTCAAATTTCTATACACCTCTCAAGATAGAAATTCACCAAAATAAGTACATTGTTAACCACATAATTAAGTAACATTTGGAAAAAAAGATTTTGTAAAATTAGAAAAATTTCAACTACATACTTAGAACCGATGATCCAATTTTTGTCTTTCTTCTTTATGTGAGAGCAGTAGTACGAATATCAATCAAACGTAAGCACCCAACAACACATAACAATTTATACATAGTTTACCCACAATGTGTGAGCTATGTCCACAGTGTGATAGAATCACTCCTAAATCACACAATCCACTCTTGTTATCGAGGGATACAGTTATGGTGTGGAAGAATCACTCCTTAACCACTTACAATGATCTCCACATCACTCAGTTGATCTCCCAATCACTAGATGAGATGATCTCTTCATCACTCAATAGATTGATCTCTTAATCACTTCAAGGGTATCCTACCCTTTTTCAACAAGTTTATGAAGAATTTAGTAATTAGCATGTTCCTAAGAAAGATCACTTAATGTGCATAGGCTACTAATGCATAAAGTAGATTTTCTCCTTCCTCACTACTAGTCTTTGCTCAAACTTTGTTGATCTTTTCTCTTGAGGTTATCACTACTGTAGGTTCTCTACGCCTTTTGCTGGTGTTGCCTTACCTATTACTTCGATAGGTTGTCTCTTTTGCTACCGATGTTGCCTCGGTAAGTTCTTTCCTCTTACTGTTAGTGCTACCTCCTTCAGCCTTGATAGGCTCTCTTCCTCTATTGTCGGTGTTGTCTCATCTGCTACCTTGGCAGGTTTCTTCCTTTACTACCAATGTTACCTCACTTGCTACTTTGGTAGGTTCTTTTCCCTTACTACCAATGTTGCCTGCCCTACCGTCGAGACACATTTTCTCCTCTATTGCTGCAAGTTGCCAAACTTGCTACCAAGGCAAGTTTTCTCCTCTTGCTACTTGTTGTGTTTACTACCCTATTGCCAGGACACGTTGCTAGATGGAGAAAGTTATCGTCCACAGTAGAATTATTCAAGAATAGCTCTTTGAGATTGTTCAAATTGTTGGATCCTAGTAAATTTAGGTAAAATAATAAATTATATGAAACTTAATCATAAAAATGAAAAATAAAAAATAAAAAATATAAGTATCTTTAAATATTAAAGAATAACCCAATGATATTTTTTGTAGATTGTTGGATTCTAAGTAAAGGATCCTAAGATTTGGAAAGAAGTTGTGCAGCGATTGTAACTCTAGGCTTGCATCTCTCTCGGTTCCTCCAAGACTAAGGATACTATAGTTGCTCGGAATTTTATTGACTGTAAATGCCAAAAACATTATATTATAATCTCACTTTATGATAAGTAAAAGAAATATATGATATATAAGTAGCTTTTAATTATACGAAATGGCAAATATATATATACATACATATATATTTTTTTAAAAATTGATAAAATAATAGTTTAAACTAGTTTGTAGGATTATATTAAATAATTTTTAAAATTTTTTTATTTTTAACAATAAAAAATATAACAACATGTAAATGCTTAATTTTTGTCATAAATATTTTTATAATTATCATTTATATTCTAAATTTTGTTTTCAAACTTTTTTTTTTTTAAAAAAATTGTGTATTGTAATCCCAAGCATACACTACTTTCCTATACTTTTATGTTGCTCGATCCCGACAATTAAACTTATGAAACATACTTATTTGTGACCTAAACTAATCATTAGCTTTTCTAAGTTGAAAAGATTAGGTCATGAAAATTTTAAAATTTAGGGAAGCATGATCTAGAGAGTGACATTATTATTAAAAAAAAATCATGTAATGTAAAATCATACCTTTTTATATGACGTGGAAAAGCCAAGTATAATATAGTATTATCTAATATGCTCAAAGCCTAAAGGGCATTCTAAGCAAATGCTTAGAAAATTTTATAAAATTATAATTTGTCTAAGTTGATGAAAGAGTGTTTCAATAATTTTACATTTCAAAAAATTTAAAAATGAGGCCAAAAATAAAAAATTAGAAACTTGAAGTTAACCTAAAGAGTTACTATAAAAAATATATATATATTATTAAATATTAGAAATAAAAATATTTTTTTATATATATGTTGGTATAGATGCTACAACCTAAATAAGAAATTGGTCCAAGAAACTTGAGTTGGAAAGGTCTAATAGATTAAGATTGGAATAGATTAAAAAAAACATGGATTTATACCTCTTGTAGCCACAAATCCAATTCTCATTTCCCCTGAGATTCAACTTTTCCAATTGGCTTAAAACATATAATTCTAGGAATAAGGAATTGAAATTAAAGAATCATGTCTATACAATATATTCCTTAATTTCTCAAAAATTAAGATTGATAAGAAAATTATATATAACCTTTCATGTTTATTGATCCTTTTAATAGGTTGTATCCAAGATTTAACACTTTAAGAGAGGAAAGCCCTTTGAAGGAAGACAAAATGCTTAACCTCAACATTTTTTTATTATCACTCGAAGAAGAGATTGATATATATATATATATTTAGTACAACCAACAATAGAAAGTACTTATAGCAATGACAAGGTGTTTTAAAATTATAATTGTATAATATCAAACTTAAATTATAACTTGTCTAATGTAATGAAAGGGTGTTTCAATAGCTTTACATTTTAAAAAATTTAAAAATGAGGTTAAAAATAAAGAATTTCAAACTTGAAGTTAACCTAAAGATATATTATAATATATATATATATACTATTAAATATTAGAAATAAAAATATTTTTATAAATACATCGACATAAATGCTATAACTTGAATAAGAAATTAATCCAAGAAACTTTCCAAGAAACTTGGGCCAGAAAGCTCTAATAATGACAATAGATTAAAATTGGAATAAATTAAAAGAACTTAGATTTATACCTCTTACAGCCACAAATCCAACGATCTTATTTCCATTGAGATACAGCTCCTCTAATTGGCTTAGAGCAAGTAATTCTGGAAACAAGGAAGGGTTAGCCTACCACCAATAGTTTTGATCAATGATCTTTGCATCTCAAGCTCCTTAATGAAGACAAAATACACTTATAGGCAGTAAATATATCTTGACAAATCTATGAGATATTGTTGACAACAAATCTAAAAATGGGCTCAACAATATATTTTGTCCATTAACCATAGATGACACAGAGCTTTACCTTTTGTTTCTTCCTTAAGGTTAAATAAGCCTACATTTCCATTCACAACCTAAAACATACAGATCAGGTAAAAAAAAAAAAAACCATTATTTCCATTATAGTAAGAACTAACATGAATACCTTCATTTCAAAGAAAAAATTAAGTTCAATGCCTTCATATGTAGAGGAGTGAATAGATATAAGAAATAGATCTAATGCCTTGTCCTCTCCTCAATAAAGAGATTAGTTGGAAACAAACCCTTTGCAAGCATAACTTCCATGTTTTGTGACTAGAAAGACATTTACAAAGATAACATTGGGTACCATAAATCCTAAATTGGAAAGGAATGCGTAAAAAAATGGGAAGAACAAACCTAAACTCCTTAGAATCCTTCTCACAGCATAACATCAATACTTTACATGGAATCTCTTCAAGGTGGTCACTTATACTTATGTAGCATTTAAAACACCTCATACAATACTTTTGATAAACCTCTATCAATTTCTACAAAGCCTTCTTATGGTTTAATCAGATACCACCAACTTCTTATAATGAAAAGAATACTCAAAGGGAAATAACTCATTACATCTGATGGAAGCCATATTGTACCAACTCAAATCAACATGGGAGTTAATACTTTGCAAAACCTTGGAGGACTAATGATAAAGGCAAGGTCAAAGAAAATAAAGGAAGCTCTCAACAACTTGTTATGCGACATTTATTATTAGGAAGTTACTCGGTACAAGTTAAGGATGATAAAGGCTTCACCAGGGCTTATAAATGTTTCATCTGTGGAGGTATTTGAGAACCATAGCCTTAGGAAGGAAGTTGGATTTGGGAGCCCATGTTTGGGCATTTAAATAAGTTATTTTCATGGGTTATATAAGAAATAAGTGTGTGGATCTCATAAGTGAGAAGATGATATATTGCACATTATCAACAAGTACTTCCTAAAGCATACTACATTAGAAAACAATTACTCACAACAGGGAGAAATTTAAATATTTCCTTACATTTTAAAAGGACTTATGTCAATTGGATTATCAAGGTATGATAATAAAAAAGTAGAAGAAATGGATACTCATCAAACCACGTGCAAGGCATAACATAACACTAAGCACAAAATACCATTACCCTCAAATATTTGTCCTGAAAGGGTGGCTCAAGTGCCAATATCCAAAATAATTCACTAATGCAGATGGCAATCAAAAGTTTGACATCTTTTTCAATGTGCTGCAAAAGTACATGATCAAGAATGGATATCCTCAAGGGCTTTAAACCAACTTCTAACTTCTTTATGGCTTCTAGTTTTTGAGCAAAGGCTATTCAATTTGTGATGAAGTAATTATGGCTTGCTTTAAATACAAAGGAACAAATTATAGTGAAGGCTTTTTCTAACAAAGCTTCCTATGTAAGTGGAACACATGCATCCATACAAAATGATTTCCAAAGGACTTAATACTTCTAGATAATAGACTCTTTAGGGTCCAAAAAGGTTTATAGGCACCAACAATTATGGTTATTTAAGGTGAGCCCTCTGCATCCATTCATAATAAAATATACAAATAAAAATTAAAAAACACATATAATAATAGCAAATCAATTCCAACACAAGAATAGAAAGTTCTATTACTTGCGCAAAATGAAGAAATGACTGACCAACCATTTATAGACAATTAAAGCAAATCTTTGAACAAATGCATGTGTAACAAAGAGTGAAATAGAGAGTGTGCTTTTATCACCTATTTGATAAAACTTACACACTGAAAACCAAGCAACATACCATCTCAGTCTATAAAGGAAGAACAAATTACAAGAAATGATCGACTCTAAGAAATAAAGTCAGCGCCACTTACCCCTAATAAGCCAAACAAAGAAATATTTTCAAGAAAAAAAATGTTAGCAACCACTTAGATGCTTAGTGGTCGAGTAAATAAATATATACCAAAATAACACAAACATTCATTCACCATAACTAAAAAACTGACAAGTCATCAACAGTTTTTTATATAAAAAATACAAACAGAACTCAACAATTTAATCCAAAACAAGAGTTCATAGGAACCAATAGAAAGAAAAAAAAAAGAAAAAAAATGGATAAATAGGGTTAAAAGGAAAAAAAATGGAAAAGAAACTTTATAATAATTTTATGCCGTATTGCAAGTTTCTAGTGAAAAAAAATATTTGATACACATAAAAATGGACTAAAATGAAATCAGTAATGACCAAATAAGCAACAAGAAACTAAGCACGAATAAGAATGACGTTTAACAGAATAGAAAAAAAGAAAGGAAAAGTCGGTTCATGCAATGCAATGGGAAGAACAATGATGAGCATACTTGGAGGAATTTGACGAGACTGTCCTTGTTGTGGTGACTAAGGCAGCCAAGATGAAGACCAATTTCAAAAACAAGTTGTATTGGCGACTTGTCCATTGGCTGATTTGGCAGGTAGAGACGAGAAAAAGCCTATAAACCCTTGGCTTGGTTTTGCTAGGGAGTGTGGAAAGGGAAGTGAGGAAGGCGGTTTCTTTTTCAGTTTGAGTTGTTTTTTATTTTGATTTTTGTTAAGTGTACGTTGCTTTAGGAATGTCATACGCGTGTGCTCTCTCAAGGGCTTCTTTGTTTTGCAAATCCAAGTGAGAGAGGGGTCCAAATGCTATGGATTGTTATTTTGCCCTTTTGCTCTCCCAGTGCGTATTTAGCACTCGTTCTTTTGTGAGTTTTGGATGCGTTCTTTTATTCTTTTACCCCTACTAATCGAGAAATGATGCCATAATAGCCAAGGGTGTAGGGAGCGTGCAATTGGATGGCCATTTTGGACTCAAGGGATTCAAAGGGCCATTAATTGTTAGTTTACTTTATTACCCTCACATGTTTAGCATTTCTCTTAGGGTTTTATGTTGTTGACTACTTTTACCTTTTTACCCTTATTCTCATCGTCTTAGCTATACGGTGTTGTTTTTAGAATCTCATATGTTGAAGACTAGCAACGTATGGGTGACACATAATTAATTTTCAGTGCTAAACTCTTTATGATAGACTTTACTACAATTTTTAGATAGACAAAGCCAAACCAAGTTAATACACAAGCTTGGACAATGTGTTTTCTATCGTGGGAAATAACATGTGCAAGCCAACCCATGAAAGCTGATATTTAAAAAGAGACTGAGAAAACTTTTCCAACATAATGAAAAATAGGCAAAGTTATCATTGTTAGGTTTAGATTAGATGTCATATAAATGGCGTTAAATCATTAACATTACATATAAGAATCACATTTGACCATGCTTCCAACGATTGATTTATAGCAAAACTACTAATGCTTCCTACTTGGAATGCACGTTCATGGCATTATAGGGCCAAGGTGAGTTGCCAAGGTAGATCCAATTTTCAAAAGCCAAAGAAGATAAAAAAAGAAAAAGAATTGAAGTAATAAATGACACAAAAAGAAAGAGTGAGAAAGGCAAAAAGAAAAACTATCTATTTTAAATAAACATTTCTTTTGCTCACATATGAAAAGGGATGTTGAAAGAGTCTATACCATGTGTATTACATATAGACAAGCTAAGTCTACGCTTTTGCTCCATATTAAGTCTATGCCTTTAGAAATTCCTTGTGAATCTTGGATTGACATTTCTATAAATTTTATTCTTGGATTACCTAGGTCCAAGAAGGATCTAATTGTACTTTCATTAAAGTTAACAAGTTTTCAAAGATTCCAAGATGACACATATCATTACTTATACCAAAATGGATGATGTCATACATATTGCAAAATTATGTTTTAGAGATGTCCACCTACATGGAGTGCCAAAAGTATTGTGTCTTTTAAAGCATATGAAGATCAAATTAAGATAGCAAGAAAGTTAAAAATGAGAGAAGAACGGATGAGAGAACAAGAGGAAAAGAAAAAGAAAAAGAAAGAGAGTATGTTGAGCCCACCTTTGATGACTAATATT
This sequence comes from Ceriops decandra, assembly GCA_020615895.1. Lineage (NCBI taxonomy): Eukaryota > Viridiplantae > Streptophyta > Magnoliopsida > Malpighiales > Rhizophoraceae > Ceriops > Ceriops decandra. The sequence continues at coordinate 4,024,468 of JAHLGO010000090.1, forward strand.
GGATTTATTATCAATAGCATCTCATACAATTGTTCATGTTGATTTGATATTTTGAATGTCATTGAAATATAGAGAAGTCATTAGTCAATATCATTGATGGTAGGTCAACTCTGAGGTCAATGGGTTGACCTCAGAGTAAATTTTAGGGGTTAAGGCTAATCGTTGACCTTTGACCATTAACCTTAAATTTTAGGAATCAAATTTGATGAGGAACGTCTTAGATCTCACATTGAAAGAGTGAGGGGTGAATTAGTGTGAGATGCTTGCTTTTTATAAATCTTTCTAGATTAACTCTATATCTTATTAGAATTGATGATCCAATTTTTATCTTTCTTCTTTATATGAGAGCAATTGTACAGATATTAATCAAATGCAAGCACCCAAGAACACATAACAATTTTTACATGGTTCGCCCACAATTTGTGAGCTATATCCACAGTGTGATAGGATCACTCTTAAATCACATAATCCACTCTTGTTATCAAGTTATATAGTTATATTGTGAAAGGATCACTCCTTAACCACTTACAATAATCTCTTGATCACTTGATGAGTTGATCTCCCAATCACTCAAAGGTTTGATCTTTCGATCACTAGAAGAGTTAATCTCCTAATCATTAGATGAGTTGATCACTTGATCACTCAAAAGACTGATCTCCCGATCACTCTAAGGGTCTCCTACCCTTTTTCAACAAGTTTTTCAAAATGTTAGTGACTAACACTTTCCTAAGAATGATCACTCACTATGCACAGGCTACTGTTGCAGAAAACGAATCTTCTTCTTTCTCACTGCCAGTCTTTGCTTAGGCTTTACCAATCTCTTCTCTACAAGTTATCTCTGTTACAAGTTATCTCTATTGCAAGTTCTCTCCCTTTACTGTTGTTGCTGCCTCCTTCAGCCTTGGTAGGTTTTCTCTTTTGCTACTAGGGCTACCTATTTTTGCCTTGGCAAGTTCCTTCTTCTTTTGTTGGTGCTATCTCACCTATTGCCTTGGTAGGTTGCCTCACCTACTCCCTTGGCAAGTTACTTCATCTGCTGCCTTGGTAGGTTACTTCACCTATTGCTAGGGCACATTTTTTTCTCTGCTGTTATAAGATACCGAACTTGCTACTAGGGCAAATTTTCTCCTTTGTTACTCCAAGTTGTTGGACCTACTATCGAGACACCTTTTCTCCTTTGCTACTACAAGCTGCTAGACCTATTGTGGAGACACATTTGCTCCTTTGCTGCTACAAGTTCCCAGACTTGTTATTAGGGCATGTTTTCTCCTTTGCTGCTGCAAGTTGTTGGACTTGTTGTCGAGACATATTTTTTTCCTTTTGTTGCTAGTGCTACCTACCCTATTGCCTAGGCAAGTTTTCTCCTCTGCTGCTAATGCTTGCATTTGCTACCTTCTACTGGTTATGCTTGCACTTGCTACCTATTACTGCAAGCTACTGGTTATGCCTACACTTATTGGTTGTGACTACTACTGATCATGCCTGCACTTGCTAGTATTGTGATTACTATTGCAATTGTTGGTTATGCTTCACTTGCTACAATTGCTAGTTATAATTCATAAGTTGCTGGATATGCTGCAAGCTACTGGTTGTGCTATAAGATTCCTCTTTGGTTGTTGCTACAATTCCTTCTCTCCTTGGGGTGGCTACTACACATTTTTCTCTCCTTAGTGTGGCTACTGCACCTTTTTCTCTCCTTAAGGTGGCTGCTACACATTTTTCTCTCCTTGGTGTGGTTGTTACATGTTCTTCTCTCTTTGGGGTGGTTACTACATGTTTTTCTCTCCTTTAATGTGGTTGTTGCACTTTTTTCTCTCCTTTGGTAGCGCTGCCTCCTTTTTCTCCCTTTGATGTGGCTGCCAATTGCTGCAACTCCTCCTTCGATTGGTGTGGGTACCTCCTTCTTTAGTGGTTGCTATCACCTCTTCTTTAACTAGTTACTACTACAAATGCTTTAGTCAGTCACTTTCTCTTTCATTTCACTTTGCCATTCAACCTATCTTTGGGTTTAGGTTTGTCATTCACTTCTCTTTGGTTGACTCTTTCATATTTTTGCAATACATCTACATCTTGAAAGATGCATGAGTGTATTTATAGAGCCTTGAGATTAGGTTTACACACTCATTAATAGTCAGTGTTGAGTCCTAAAGGTTGTCCTACAATTAATGACCAAATTCAATTATTAAAATTTAGGGTCAAGGGTCAATGGTCAACATTGACCCTTAAAATTTAGAGTCAATTGTCAATTGTCAACATTGACTTCAAGATTGACCTACTATCAATAATTTTAACCAACGACTTCTTTGCATCTCAATGACATTCAAAACATTAAATCAATACAAACAACTATGTGAGATGCTGTTGACAGCAAATCTAACATCAACCATCGAAGATGGGCTCAACAATCTCTCCCTTTGGATTTTTTAACAACACATTAAATCCATAAATCAACAATTAAGCATAAGCACAGCTATTGACATTTACAACTCCCCTTGAAACATGCATCTCCCTTTTTACATATGGGCATGATTCCAATTTGTAACAACCTTTAATTCCCCTTTTTGCTGCTTCTCTCTTTTAATTATTTCTCTCCCTTTATGTATCAAGCTACTCCCCCTTTTGATTAGCATATACTCTCTTTTTAGATTTATGCAAAATATCTCCCCCTTTAACAACAAATTCAAAGAATAATAAAAAATGGAAGGAGAAAAGGGTTAAAGGCAGGCCTTTAGGGGATGGTTGAATACATAAAGTCAGTTTTAACTTTTGGAACAACTCTTTTGAAAGAAGTTTGGTGAATATATCTATAACTTGCTCCAATGGCTTTTTGTTTGAATCTCCATATTTTTGTGGGTAGCATTCACCATCTTCCTTTTTTGAAAAGTGCTGCAAATTGCATTTCTTTCTCTTCTCAACTTTGAGTACATCTTTAATAGCTTCATTTTTCAACAACTTGTTCAACCCCATTTGTTCAAGATGTCCCAATCTTCTATGACATAACAAATTCTCATCATTAGTGCTCATGTAGCATGTGTTTTTGCTTCTAGAAACTTGGTATAAGTTTCCATTTATTTTTTCTCCCTTAGTAAGAACAATACCATCACTTAATCTCTTTACTATATAGCCACTCTTACTGAAAGTAACTTCATGTTCATTATCACAAAGCTAGCTAACACTGATGAGATTGTGTTTTAACCCTTCAACATACAACACTTTCTTTGATTTTAGCTTTTCTACACCAATTTTAGCAGCACCAACATCTTTAATCTTTAAGGCACGATCATTATCAAATATGACTAACCTTTTATCATATTTTGCTACTCCTTTCAACATCTTGGAGTCTCCTATCATGTGTGAAAAGTAGCCACTATCTAGGATCCATGGCATTTCTTTCTTGGAAGCTTTTAGGTCTACTTCTACAACCATAGTCATTTCTCTTCCTTTTCTTCTTCTTTGGTCGAATATGAGAGCATGTATAGCTGTTCTCCTTTGTACTCTTTAACCTGGTAGTAATATTTGGCCAAATGTAGAAGCATGTGTAGGTGTTCTCTTTTATATTCTTTAACCAAGCAACAATGTTTGGCTAAATGTAGGAGAATATGTGGTGTTCTCCTTTACACTCTTTAACTAAGCAGCAATGTTAAGCAAATCTCAATAGTGTGTCCAGCCTTTTTGCATCTTCCATAGATTTCTCCCGACAAATCAAATCTATTTCTCAGTGGAATACGACTTCTTTTCACCTATGACTCTCTCCTTTCTTGATAGAGTTTCCCCTTAGACTATTGCCTCACATTCCTCTTCATTATAGGTATATTACTTTAACACACATTAGCCCTGTGTCTATACTTAACACAGCTCCAACAAAATCCTTCAAATATGGATTTTCTTCATTCACTAAGTTCATGTCACCTATTTGCAGCAACTATTATGGCAACCTCTTTTCCATCTTTGACAACTTGTTTCCTTTGGATGGGAGTCTTCACCACATCTTTCCTAACCCATCTTAACTTGGGTTGGTTTCTCTTCTCCATAACGTCATTGAGCTTGCTTTCAAGTACAAATACAACTTATTTCTCCTCTATTACCTTCTCATTCAGCTTTTCAATATAGCCAAGTCTTTTCTTTCCTATAGAATGAGGTCTTTGTTTGCTTAGACACTCATACAAATTTTTGGTAGCGGCATTTGCTGAAGATGACTCTCCTCTCACTTCTATGGCATGCATAAAGCTTTCTTCATGCCTTTTCAATTCAAACTCAACCTTCTGGTGCTTGGCTTGCAAAATTTGCACCTCTTGCTCTTATGCAATCACATTAGCACCAAGTTCTTCATATATCTTGCCTTGCTCTTCCTCAGTACAATCAACTTCTGAATTCTCTTCAAGTACTCCTTCTCTTTTACTTCAAAGCCCATCTTTGATGGCTAATGTTGGATTTATTGTCAATACCATTTCATAAGGTTCTATTCGTTAATTTGATATTATGAATGTCATTGAGATGCAGTGAGGTCATTGGGAGAAATCGGTGATGACAAGTCAACTCTGGTGTTAAGGAGTCAACGTTGATCGTGACCCTAAATTTTAAAGGTCCAGATTGATCATTGACCATTAACCTTAAATTTTAGGAAGTCAATGTTGACCATTACTTTAAATTTTAGGAATCAAATCCGACTGTCGATTATAGGGCAACACATAGGAATTAATGATGATCATTGATGATCGTGTAGCACTAATCTCAAGGCTCTATAAATACCGCTATGCATCTTGCAAGAAGGGGATGTGCCACTATTAAATTGAGATAGTCAACCAAAGAGAGAGGTGAGTGGCAAACCTAGGGAAAAAGAGAGGTGAACGACAAAGAGGAGGCAACCACCAAGTAAGGTGCAACCAGCCAAGGAGAGGAAGAAAGAAGGTAAGGTAACTGGCCAATGAGAGTGCAGCAACCACTAAGGAAAGAAGGCAACGTAGCTGGCCATGGAGAGGAAGAAAGAAAGCAAAGGGCAGTCAGCCAAGGAGACAACCACCAAGGAAAGAAGGCAAGGCAGCCAACGAAGAAGAGAGCAGTAACACTTCCAAGAGGCTTCCTGGCAGTTGTAACACATCTATGAGACTTCCTAATAGCAATAGCACATCTAGGAGACTTCCAAGTAGTAGTAGCACATCTAGGAGGGTATACCAGCACCAGTAACATGTTTATGAGGGTATACCAGCAACAGCAGATGTTTTTACAAGTCTAGGGATTATACCAGCACCAGTAGCATGTTCTTGCACATTCAAAAGGGTATACCAATAGCAACAACACGTCCCTGCACATCCAAGAGAGTATACTAAAACCATTTGTTGGGTGAATTTCTCTTTCATAAAATTCTTATTTCTCTAATGCAGGATCTTTTCTTTATGCAAATACTAGCACACAAATCATAATGAAATCAACATACCATTGTCAATGATGCTGAGGTCCTACCACAAAGATGAGAATCCTTTTCCGATTTGCTCCTAAAAATCTTTTCTCTTTCTCCTACTCTTCCCATTCTTTGCTTTCGTTTTCTCTAATGGTAGAGAGGAGGAAAAGTCCGTAATGATAAAGGTTACGCCTTTTTTCCCATAATAGTTATCTTTAAATGGGGAGTTACCCCTCCTTTCTGGAAATAGTTATCTTTCAATAGGGAGAGTGGATGAATTTTAAACCTAATGACCCAAATCACCGTTATGCCCAATCGACCATCATATTAGGCCATTTATATTGGGTCATACTTTAAATAACAAGCGCTACTTATGTTAATTAATTTAACAATCTCCCACTTAGCCCATCTTATGACTTGATGAATTAATGACAAATAAGTGTGCACAATACTTAAAGATCATCTAACCATAATACTTTATTGAATTAAAATGATTGGATCATGGCAGTCACATATCTTTCAGCGACATGTTTCCTTCCATATATCACATAATCATCATAATTCATAATAACATAATTGAGGAACATTGAAACTTTGAATTGCCATTTCCAATTATGCTACCAGTTATCTTATAAACTATAACTATATACAACTAAATAGAGATAACAAAGTGCAAACAAAACCATAACCTTAATTGAATTCATGAGTGTCACAATGATATGAACAATATAAAATACTGACTTTTAAGAGAATGATGACCTATCCAAAATGCCCTTCCGTTCAACATGTCTAGTGAATGTTTTCGGTGGCAAACCCTTAGTTAACGGGTCCGCTATCATCAATTCAGTACCAATATGCTCAATGGACACACTTTGGTTTTGCACTTCTTCCTTAACAGATAGGTATTTCAAATCCATGTGTTTTGCACCTTTAGAATACCTATCATTCTTAGAGAAAAAAACAGTTGCAGAATTATCACAATAAATTCTTAACGACTTTTCTATAATGTCGACCAAACTAAGCCTTAAGATAAAATTCCACAACCACAATGCATGAATAGTAGCCTTAAAGCATGCTATAAATTTAGCCTCTATAATAGATGTAACAATGACAAACTACTTTTCACTTTTCCATGAAACTGCTCCTTCAGCCAAGAGAAACATGTAACCAAATGTAAATTTTCTTGAGTCTACACATCTAGCATAATTTGAATCCGAGTAGCCTACTATCTCGAGATGACTTGATCTTTTATAAGTAAGCATATAATCCTTGGTGCCTTGTAAGTACCTGAGTACTTTCTTTCTAGCCTTCCAATGATTTATTCCAGGATTACTTTGATATCGGCCAAACATTCCACTAACGAAACTAATGTCTAGCCAAGGGCATGTTTGGGCATACATCAAATTTCCAACCAGCGATGCATAGGGAATGGATTCCATTGTTTTTCGTTCCAAATCATTCTTTGGACATTACAATTCACTGAACTTGTCCACTTTTTGAGGCTTGTTTCAATCCATATATTGATTTCTTTAATTGACGCACCATAGTTTCGTGTCCTTTGGTTATGAAACCTTCATGTTGGTCCATATACACCTCCTCTTTTAAGTCACCATTTAAAAAGTTAGTCTTTACATCCATTTGGTGGAGCTCTAGGTCATTGTGAGCAACCAAAGCCATAATAATTCTTCAGGAGTCTTTCTTAGAGACCAAAGAGAAAGTTTCCCTATAGTTAACACCATCCGTTTCAGTGTAACCTTTAGCAACAAGACTGGCCTTATACCTTGCGATGTTACCTTTTGAGTTGTGCTTGGTCTTGAAGACCCACTTATAGCCAACTCATTTTGATCCTTCAGGCAACTCTACTAGTTCCCAGACTTGATTTACATCTGTCGATTTCATCTCTTCCTTCATGGCATTGAATTACTTTTTAGAATCATTACATTCTACGGCTTGTTTAAATGAGACTAGATCTTTATCAATGCTTAATTTCGATTCATGCTCAAGTGAGTAACCACATAATCATTCGATACAGCTGGCCTTTTCTATCTTATAGACCTCTGTAATGCCATTTCTTGTGGTATCACTTGTTCATTTGTAACTTGCACACTGTCACTTGGTTCATCTCTTATGTGTTCACTTTACGTGTTTCGAGTATCAATTTGTTGTCCATGCATGTCACGTGATTGTGATGTAACAAAAGAAACAACAACTTTAGTAGAAACACTAGGTGTGGGGATACCAACTCAAGTAGGAGTACTCACTGTGGATCTTTCATTTTGTAATTCTCTAATATCCACTTTTCGTGATTCCCCACTCCCACTGAACTGACCATTTTCAATGAACCGAGCATTACCAAACTCAACTATTCTAGTACTATATTAAGACAATAAAACCACCTTTTGGACTTTTTAAGATAGCCAATGAAGTGACCATTAATAGTTCTTACATTAAGCTTTCCTTCATGTGGATTATATATCCTTACTTCTGCTGAACAATCCTAAATATGAAGGTATCTTAAACTGGGTTTCCTACTTGTCCATAACTCGTAAGGAGTCTTAGGGATAGCCTTACTAGGAACCTTGTTCAGCAGATATGCAACGATTTTTAACGCATGCATCCACAAGGATAAAGGTACAGTATTGTAACTGAACATGCTCCTAACCATATCCATAAGTGTGTGATTCTGCCTTTTCACTACACCATTTTATTGTGGTTTACCAGGCATTGTATATTGTACACATATGCCTCAACTCTCAAGAAGTTTTGCAAATGGACCAGGACATTGTCCATTTTGATTAAAATTTTCATAATATTCACGACCTCTGTCTGACGTAATCACTTTCACTTTTCTGTCTAACTGCCTTTCCATTTTATTAATAAACACCTCTAGGGTGTTTACTGACTGGGACTTTTCATGCAGTAGATATAAGTAATCATAAATGTGATGAAATATTTCTCACCAACCCTATATTGGAATATCAAAAGGGCCACAAATATAAGTGTGTATCAATTCTAAAGGCTTATTACTTCTCATGGCTGGGTTCTTTGATGTGTGTCTTGTTTATTTCCCTTTTATACGGCCAACACATACGTCCCAATCAGTAAAATCCAATTGAGGTAGGACATCACCTTTCACCAACCTTAATATCTTTTCTTTGGATATATGACCCGAATCTTTGATGCCACAAGAAAGTAGAGCTATCATTATGTGCATTATGTTTATTACCTATATATGCTCAACAAGAAAAAAAGAATCAGCATACATAACATCAAGATTAAAATGGTACAAATTATCAATCAAAGTATCAAATCCATAATAGTATAAATGTCTATACAATGAAAAAGCACCGTTTCCAATCTTAAAGTTAAATCATACTTCATCCAACTTTGCAACAGAAACTAAATTCCTGGCACATTTAAGAACATAGAGATACTTTTCTAGATCCAGGTAACACCTAGTATCTAAGATCAACCTGTACGTCCCAATTCCTTCTATTCCTGACTTCATTTTGTTTCCTATATAAAGGAACTTCTCAATTATTGGGTACTTTAATTACATTTGATTCAAAACATACTAATATACAGTACATACCATTCTTTTCGAACCAAGCCATTCTTTTTGGACAATCTTTCTTGAAGTGACCCATCTTTTTGTAGAAGAAGCATTTCTAATCCTTTTGGATCTAATCACCAGTGACTTTCATAGATGCTTTGTCCTTTTTTTTACTCTTCTTATATGGTTTAGACTTATTACTACTAGCATCAGTACGAACAGCAAGATGAATGGAGTGATCCTTCAACTTCTTTAATCTCCCTTTTTCTTGAATTAATATAGCCTTAATTTCTTGAAAGTTCCATTTCTCTTTAATAGTGTTATAATTCACTTGGAACTGCCCAAATTCAGGAGGCAGCGAGTTGATGATGAATCGAACCAAAAAGGATTCACTCACATCTATGCCCATTGTTTTCAACTTTGCTGCTAGATTAGCCATACTAGTCACATGATCATAAATAGGTCGTGACCAATCAAATTTCTTAGTCATCAGCTCACACATTAGGCTTCCTACAATAGAATTATCAGCTATATCTGATTGAGAGTATTCCTTAATTCTCATCATAAATTCCTGTGCATTGTCTCTCTTAGGCATCGATGGCTTGACATTTTTAGCTATTGTCATTCGCAGCAAATTCAAACTCAGCCTATTAGACCATACCTAAGGCTCATGAAGAGACTTATCAGATTTTGTATCGGTCTCGGTAATGGTTGCCGGCTTTTCATCCGAGATCACTGCTAAGTCCAAGCCCAAAACACCTAAATGAAACTACATATGCTCAGACCATTACACATAGTTCAGGCCATTGAATTTGATCATCGCATTAGCCAAGGCAAATACATTATTAGAAGCTACAAACATGATCTAAATTTACACATTAATTCTTTGAATAATCTCAAATGGATTCAGATACATACATTACAAAATTTGATTCTGTATTTAAGTTCACCTTTGGGTGATCCTCAAATACATAAATTTAATCAATGATAACACTAATTTAGATATACTTTGATAGATCAATCAATTATACTAGAGTTAACATGAATGTCATCTTTGGATATGCAATCAGGTTTACCCAGTATATCAATCAATCCCCTTTAGTGTCATTAATTACAAGCAATGATCCATCTTTGGATGATCTCCTAGCCTCATAATTAATAACCATAATTGTTCATTTCAAATATGTACAACATTTTATTAGCATCCAATGAAATGAACAATTGAAATTCACAATCAAATATTCAAATCCATTCAAGCTAAGCCACTTTAGTGACTAACAAGCTTTCAACATTTGATTTATGTTGATATGATCTCAATAAACTTCAAAATCTTCAATTATGAAGATCATTTAATTTAATAAAATATCAATAAGCTATCAATGATGCGGAAAACAAGTGTATAATATGATATTTAAATTTTCCATTTTATGGGAGTCAACACCGGCCAATATGCCGTTGGCTTACTGTTCCAGTAGCCGGCGCATACTCCATGTTGACAACCGCCCGCAGTGCATGCTCCACGCCAACAAGCCCCAGTGGTGTGGAGTCCCTAGACCCACGCTCGATCCAACTCTCTGCCCATACTCAAAAGCACAACCCTCATCGGGAGGCTGTTCCGCCATACCCATAACGATTTAGGTAATAACGGTGTAGAATCCCACCAAATCCACACTCAATCCGTGTCTCTGACCATTCCTAAAAGCATAGCTCTCACCGGGAGGCCTTTCCACCATGCCCATTAGACCCATGTCCGATTCGGATCCCCGGTGATCGGCATAAATCAATTTTCCTTTCAACGTCGGCCATTTTTCCTTTATACGCCCCAACATTCTGGCAAATAATGAAAAAAAAAAGAAAAAACAAATTGTAGTATTTGCAGACCCGCTCTGATACCAATTGTTGGGATTTTCTATAATTTCTCTTTCATGAAATTCTTATTTCTATAATGTAGGATCTTTTCTTTATGTGAATACTAGTAAACAAATCATAATGAAATCAACATACTGTTGTTCATAATGCTGAAGTCTTGTCGGACGATGAGAATCCTTTTCCAATTTGCTCATGAAAAACTTTTCTCTTTCTCATACTCTTCCCTTTCTTTGCTTTCGTTTTCTCTGTTGGTGGAGAGGAGGAAAAGTTCGTAATGATAAAGGTTACGCCTTTTTTCCCATAAGAGTTATCTTTAAATGAGGAGTCACCCCTCTTTTTTTGTAACAGTTATCTTTTTCCTATAACATTTATCTTTAAATAGGGAGAGTAGAGAGATTTTAAACCCAATGACTTAAATTACCGTTATGCCCAATTGACCATCATATTAGGCCTTTTATATTGGGTGATACTTCAAATAACAAGCGCCACTTATGTTAATTATTTTAACATTCTCCCATTTGGCCCATGTTATGACTTGATGAATCAATGACAAATAAGTGTGCACAATACTTAAAGATCATCAAACCATAATACTTGATTGAATTAAAAAGATTGGATCATGGCGGTCACATATCTTTTAGCAACATGATTCCTTCCATATATCACATAATCATCATAATTTATAATAACATAACTAAGAAACATTGAAACTTTGAATTGTCATTTCCAATTATGCTACCAGTTATCTTATAAACTATAACTGTATACAACTAAATGGAGATAACAAAGCTCAAACAAAACCATAACCTTAATTGAATTGATGAGTGTCACAATGATATGAGCAATATAAAATATTGACTTTCAAAAGAATGAGGACCTGTCCGAAATGGTCATCCATTCAACATGTCTAGTGAATGTTTTCGGTGGCAAACCATTAGTTAACAGGTCTTCTATCATCAATTCAATACCAATATGCTCAATTGACACTGTTTGGTTTTGCACTTCTTCTTTAACAGATAGGTATTTTAAATCCATGTGTTTCGCACCATTTGAATACCTATCATTCTTAGAAAAGAAAACAGTTGCAAAATTATCACAATAAATTCTTAACGGATTTTCTATACTATCGACCAACCCAAGCCTTAATATAAAATTTTGCAACCACAATGCATGAATAGTACCCTCAAAGCATGCTACAGATTTAGCCTCTATAGTGGAAGTAGCAATGACAGACTACTTCCCACTTTTCCATGAAACTACTCCTCCAGCCAATAGAAACATGTAACCAAATGTAGATTTTCTTGAGTCTACACATCTAGCATAATTTGAATCCGAGTAGCCTACTACTTCAAGATGACTTGATCTTTTTTGAGTAAGCATACAATCCTTGGTGCCTTGTAAGTACCTAAGTACTTTCTTTCCAGCTTTCCAATGATCTATTCCAGGATTACTTTGATATCGACCTAACATTCTAACAATGAAACTAATGTTTGGCCAAGTGCATGTTTGAGCATACATCAAACTTCCAACCAGCGATACATAGGGAATGGATTCCATTGTTTTTCGTTCCAAATCATTCTTTGGACATTGCAATTCACTGAACTTGTCCCCTTTCTGAATTAGAATTATTCCTATAAAGCAATTTTTCATTCTAATTCTCTCTAATACTTCATCCTAACAATCCTTGTGATCTATTGCAGAATATCTCTATTCCTATCACATAGGATGCCTCATTCATATCTTTCATTTCAAAAGTTTCAGAGAGAAATTTCTTGACATCATGTAACAAACCTATGTCATTACCAGCCAAATGAATGTCATCGATATATGGGACCAATATAATGAACTTGCTCCCACTGACCTTTATATAGATACACCGATCAATGGTGTTCACTACAAAACCATATGACATAATGGCATTATTGAACTTAATATATCATTTTCAAGAGGCTAGTTTCTGCCCATATATCAATTTCTTTAATTTACACACCAAAGTTTCTTGTCCTATGGTTATGAAACCTTTAGGTTGGTCCATATACACTTCCTCTTCTAAGTCACCATTTAAAAAGGTAGTCTTTACATCCATTTGGTGGAGCTCTAGGTCATTGTGAGCAACCAAAGCCATAATAATTCTTAAGGAGTCTTTCTTAAAGACCAGAGAGAAAGTCTCCTTATAGTCAACACCATCCTTTTGAGTGTAACCTTTGTCAACAAGTCTGGCCTTATACCTTTTGATGTTACCTTTTAAGTTTTGATTGGTCCTGAAGACCCACTTACAACCAACTCATTTTGATCCTTCAGGCAACTCTACTAGTTCCCAGACTTGATTTACAACCGTCGATTTCATCTCTTCCTTCATGGAATTGAACCACCTTTTAGAATCATTACAATCCACGGCTTGTTTAAATGAGACTAGATCTTTATCAATGCTTAATTTCGATTCATGCTTAAGTGAGCAAACCACATAATCATTCGATACAACTGGCTTTTTCTGTCTTGTAGACCTCTGTAATGCCATTTCTTGTAGTATCACTTATTCATTTGTAACTTGCACACTGTCACTTGGTTCATCTCTTATGTGTTCACTTTGCGTATTTCAAGTATCAATTTGTTGTCCTTGCATGTCACGTGATTGTGATGTAACAAAAAAAACAACTTGAGTAGAAACACTAGGTGTGGGGATACCAACTTGAGTAGGAGTGCTCACTATGGATCTTTCATTTTGTAATTCTCTAATATCCACTTTTGGTGATTCCCCACTCCCAGTGAACTGACCATTTTCAATGAACCGAGCATTACCAGACTCAACTATTCTTATACTATGTTAGGACAATAGAACCTATACCCTTTGGACATTTCAAGATAGCCAATGAAGTGACCACTAATAGTTCTTGCATCAAGTTTTGCTTCATGTGGATTATATATCCTTACTTCTGCTGAACAACCCCAAACATGAAGGTGTCTTAAATTGGGTTTCCTACTTGTCCATAACTCGTAAGGAGTCTTAGGGATAGCCTTACTAGGAATCCTATTCAACAGATATGCAACGGTTTTAACGCATGCATCCACAAGGATAAAGGTATAGTACTATAACTCAACATGCTTCTAACCATATCCATAAGTGCGATTCCACCTTTTCACTACACCATTCTATTGTGCTGTACCAGGCATTATATACTGTGCACATATGCCTCGACTCTCAAGAAGTTTTGCAAATGGACCAGGACATTGTCCACTTTGATTGAATTTTTCATATTATTCACAACCTTTGTCTAACTTAATCACTTTCACTTTTCTATCTAACTGCCTTTCCACTTTATTAATAAACACCTCCAGGGTGTTTACTGACTGGAACTTTTTATACAATAGATATAAGTAATAATATCGTGAGTAGTCATTTATAAATGTGATAAAATATTTCTCACCACCCTATATTGGAATATCAAAAGGGCCATAAATATAAGTGTGTATCAATTCTAAAGGCTCATTACTTCTCATGGCTGGGATCTTTGACGTGTGTCTTGTTTGTTTCCCTTTTATACAGTCAACATATATGTCTCAATTAGTGAAATCCAATTGAGGCACGACATCACCTTTCACCAACCTCACTATCCTTTCTTTGGATATATGACCCAATCTTTGATGCCGCAAGAAAGCGAAACTATCATTATGTGCATTACGTTTGTTACCTATACTATGCTCAACAAGAAATAGAGAATCAACATACATAACATCAAGATTAAAACGGTACAAATTATCAATCAAAGTATCAAATCCATAATAGTACGAATGTCTATATAATGAAAAAGTACCATTTCCAATCTTAAAGTTAAATCCTACTTCATCCAACTTTGCAAAAGAAACTAAATTCCTAGCACATTCAAGAACATAGAGACACTTTTCTAGATTCAGGTGACACCTAGTATGCAAGATCAATTTGTACATCCTAATTCCTTATATTCTTGCCTTCATTGTATTTCTCATATAATGGAACTTCTCAGTTATTGGGTACTTCAATTACATGTGATTCAAAAGATACTGATATACAGTACTTACCTTTCTTTTCGAACCAAGCCTTTCTTTTTGGACAATCTTTCTTGAAGTGACCCATCTTTTTGTAAAAGAAGCATTTCTAATCCTTTTGGATCTAACCTCCAGTGACTTTCATAGAGGCGTTGTCCTTGTTTTTACTCTTCTTATATGGTTTAGACTTACTACTACTAGCATCATTACGAACAGCAAGATGAATGGTGTGATCATTCATCTTCTTTAATCTCCCTTCTTCCTAAGCTAACATGGCCTTAATTTCTTAAAAGTTCCATTTCTCTTTAATTGTATTATAATTCACTTGGAACTGCCCAAATTCAGGAGGCAGTGAGCTAATGATGAATTGAACCAAAAAGGATTCACTCACATCCATGCCCATTCTTTTCAACTTTGCTGCTAGATTAGTCATACTAGTCACATGATCATGAATAAGCTGTGACCAATCAAATTTCTTGGTTGTCAGCTCACTCATTATGCTTCCTACAATAGAATTATTAGCTATATCTGATTGAGAGTATTCCTTAATTCTCATCATAAATTCCCTTGCATTTTCTATCTTGGGCATCGATGGCTTGACATTTTCAGCTATCGTCATTCACATCAAATTCAAGCTCAGCCTATTAGACCATACCCAAGCCTCATGAAGAGACTTATCAGATTTTGTATTCGTCTCGATAATGGTTGCAGGCTTTTCATCTGCAATTACTGCTAAGTGTAAGCACAAAACACCTTAATGAAACTGAATATGTTCAAACCATTATGCATAGTTCATCCTATTGAATTTGATCATCACATTAGCCAAGGTGAATACATTATTGGATAATGCAAACATGATCCAAAATTTATACATTAATGCTTTGAATAAACTCAAATGGATTTAGATACATACATTACAAAATTTGATTATGTATTTAAGTTCACCTTTAGGTGATCCTAAAATACATAAATTTAATCAATGATAATGCTAATTTAGATATACTTTGATAGATCAATCAATTATACTAGAGTTAACATAAATGTCATCTTTGGATATGCAATCAGGTTTACCCAGTATATCAATCAATCCCCTTTAGTGTCATTAATTACAAGCAATGATCCATCTTTGGATGATCTCCTAGCCTCATAATTAATAACCATAATTGTTCATTTCAAATATGTACAACATTTTATCGGCATCCAATGAAATGAACAATTGAAATTCACAATCAAATATTCAAATCCATTCAAGTTAAGCCACTTTGGTGACTAACAAGCTTTCAACATTTGATTTATGTTGATATGATCTCAATAAACTTCAAAATCTTCAATTATGAAGATCATTCAATTTAATAAAATATCAATAAGCTAGCAATGATGCGGAAAACAAGTGTACAATATGATATTTAAATTTTCCATTTTGTGGGAGTCAACACCGGCCAATATGCCGTTGGCTTACTGTTCTAGTAGCCGGCGCATACTCCATGTCGACAACCGCCCGTGATGCATGCTCCACGCCAACAAGCCCCAGTTGTGTGGAGTCCCCAGACCCATGCTCGATCCAGGTCTCTGCCCATACTCAAAAGCACAACCCTCATTGGGAGGCTGTTCCGCCATACCCAGAACGATTTAGGTCCTAACGGTGTAGAATCCCACCAAATCCACACTCAATCCGTGTCTCTGGCCATTCCCAAAAGCACAGCTCTCACCGGGAGGCCGTTCCACCATACCTATCAGACCCATGTCCGATTCGGATCCCCGGTGATCGGCATAAATCAATTTTCCTTTCAACGTCGGCCATTTTTCCTTTATACGCCCAACATTCTGGCAAATAATGAAAAAAAAAAAGACAAAACAAATTGTAGTATTTGCAGACCCGATCTGATACCAATTGTTAGGATTTTCTAGAATTTCTCTTTTATGAAATTCTTATTTCTATAATGCATGATCTTTTCTTTATGTGAATACTAGCACACAAATCATAATAAAATCAACATACCGTTGCCATGATGCTGAGGTCTTGTCTGAAGATGAGAATCCTTTTCTGATTTGTTCCTAAAAAACGTTTCTTTTTCTCCTACTCTTCCCTTTCTTTGCTTTCGTTTTCTCTGATAGTGGAGAGGAGGAAACGTTTGTAACGATAAAGGTTATGCCTCTTTTCCCGTAAGAGTTATCTTTAAATGGGGAGTTACCCCTCTTTTCTAGTAACAGTTATCTTT
Organism: Ceriops decandra; assembly: GCA_020615895.1. Lineage (NCBI taxonomy): Eukaryota > Viridiplantae > Streptophyta > Magnoliopsida > Malpighiales > Rhizophoraceae > Ceriops > Ceriops decandra. The sequence continues at coordinate 4,041,530 of JAHLGO010000090.1, forward strand.
TTCCTGTAACAGTTATCTTTAAATAGGGAGAGTGGAGTGATTTTAAACTCGATGACCCAAATTACAGTTATGCCCAACCGACCATTATATTAGGCCTTTTATATTGGGTTATACTTTAAATAACAAGGGCCAATTAAGTTAATTAATTTTACACCATCAACACCTCAGGAGGCTTCCTAGCAATAGAAGCACGCCTAGGAATCAAGTAAAAGATCAGAACATGTAGCAACAAGTTCGAGAATTAGCCAACAAACTAGTAACAATGTGAGAAACTTGCTGTAGTGCACAGGGAGAGTAGCAGTGGCGCAAGAAAACTATTGTAGTGCACAAAGAGAGCAGCAGCAGTGCAAGAAAATTGCTATAGTGCACAAGGCGAGCAACAGTGGCATGAGAAAACCACTGTAGCACACGAGGAAAGCAACAACGGCACGAGAAAACAGCTGTAATGTATGCAAAGAGCAACAGCAGCATGAGAAAAATTGTTACAACGCACTGGGAGAGTAGTAGTGGTGCGAGAAAGTAGTAACAACGTGCACAAACAACAACAATGATACAAGCCAATAGTAGGAGTAGCCCATGCAAATGGTAGGAATAGCGTGTACAGACAGTAGCCGTAGTGCGTGTGGACAGTAGTAGCCGCTCATGTAGATAGTAGGCATAGCTTGTGCAGATAGCAAGTAGATAGCATGAACAGTGGATGCACAGTGTGCATGGACAATTGATGCAGAGAGCGCACATAGTGGGCATAATATGCGTATATAGCAGGAGTGCATACAGTGTGCATAGTCTGCGCAGACAATAGGTATATGGCATATGGATAGCTGGTGCAAAGACAGCAGAAGTGCGGATAGCAGGCATAGCATGTGCGAACAAAAGATGTAAAAAGTGTGGACAATAGGAGCGTGGATAGTGGGCATAGCACACACAAATAGTAGGCATAATGGGCCTTGATAGTTAGTGCAGAGAGTGCAGATAACAGGCACAATGTCCGCAAACAATGGGCACAGTGTACGTGGATAGAAGGAAAAGAGAGCACGGATAGTTGGCACAAAGAGCACAAATAACAAAAGTTGTGTGAACAGACATCTAGCACAGCGTGCACGAACATCAAGCACAACACACATGGACAACAAGCGCAACATGTACAGACAACAGGCACAGCGCGTGTGGACATTAGGCAGCAGTGATAGTGCATGTAGGCAGCATTAATACCATATGTAGATAGCAGTGAACAAACACAATAACCTGTATGGACTGCATTAGCAATGTGTGTGGACAACAATGGCAATGCATAGGGATAGCATTAATAGTGCACATGGACAGGAGCGACATGTCACGGAGTTAAGCTTGGACGTGCTATCCCGTGCGGCACTTAGTCGATCTTGCGAGAGAAGATGCTAAGTAAGCCTTGAAGAGTTCGAACGAACCAGCGGAAGACTTGTGGGAGGCAAGTAACCGAACAAGAAGAACTTGAGAGAGTTAGAGAGAGAGAGCACAAGAGCTTTGCAAGTGAACTTGTATTGAATGAATGAAGAGGTGATTTACAAATGAGGGGAGTGGGGGTATTTATAGTGGTTCCACCTCCTTGATGTGTGGCTACAATTTCTCTAGATCTAAAAATATCTAAGATACTTACAAAAGAGAATACCTAAGCACTTACCTAAGCGGGGCGCTTATCTAAGCGCTTACATAAGGGAGGCGCTTACATAAGCGCTTACCTAAGGGATGCCCTTACCTAAGCGCTTACATAAATGGAGCGCTTATCTAAGCGCTTACATAAGTGAAGCGCTTACATAAGCGCTTATGCAGAAGGTGAGAGTTGGGCCATCAATTGGGCCATTATTTGGGCTAGGCTCCCATCAATTTGACGGGCCGTCACATCCTCCCCCACTTAATCCTGCGACGTCCTCGTCGCATTTTCAGCCTTAAATTTCTGAATGTGATCGGCAAATTGCCAAAGCTGGTCTTCTCGTTCCCAACTAGCTTCGTGGTCTGGCAGAGCCTTCCATTTCACTAAGTACTCAGTATAGTTGGGAACTCCCCTTCTCCGGATCACTCGATCAGCAAGGATGCATTCCACCTCCTTATTGAACTCGGTGACCACAGCCGTTGGAGCACGCTTTGACTCATTTCGGCTTTGATCCTCTTCGTCTCCATGGAAAGGCTTTAGAAGACTTACATGAAAAACGTTGTGGATCTTCAGCTTTGGAGGGAGTTGGACTTGATAGGCGGCCTTTCCCACATGCTTGATGATGGGGAATGGTCCTTCGTACTTCCGTACCAAGCCTTTGTGTACCTTGCGTAGAGACTTGAATTGGTTGGGTAGCAACTTCACCATCACCATGTCTCCCACAGTGTAGTCCTTCGGGCGTCGCTTTATGTCAGCCCATTTCTTCATCTTCTTAGCCGCTTTGTCAAGGCAAGCCCTCGTTATATCCGCTTCCTGGTGCCATTCCTTTGCAAACTTGAAGGCAGACGGGTTGTTGCCAGTGTAGGGAGAGGCAATAGCACTTGGTGTGAGCGGTTGTTGTCCCATGACAATTTCGAACGGGCTTTTGGTTGTGGCCTCGCTGCTCTGAAGGTTGTATGAGAATTGGGCAACATCGAGTAACTTCGCCCAATCTCGTTGGTGAGCACTAACATAGTGCCTCAAGTATTGTTCGAGCAAGGCATTAACTCGCTCAGTTTGCCCATCAGTTTGAGGATGGAAGCTTGTTGAAAAGTTTAGCTCGGTTCCCAGCAATTTAAATAACTCGCGCCAGAATTTACCTGTAAAGCGGGGGTCTCTGTCACTGATGATGCACTTTGGCACTCCCCATAGCTTTACTACGTTCTTAAAGAACAAGCGAGTAGCTTCGTCCACCTTGCAATCAGCAGAAGCTGGAATGAAGGTACCATACTTGCTGAACCGATCGACTACAACCATGATACTTCCGTATCCTTCGGACTTCGGTAGAGCCACAATGAAGTCCATTGAGACACTTTCCCAAGGCTTTTCGGGAGTGGGTAGTGGCTCAAGTAGACCAGCTGGTGGCTACTGTTTTACCTTGTCTTGTTGGCAAACCAAGCAAGTCCGCACATAGGCCTCAACATCTGTATGCATATGCGGCCAGAAGTAATGTTGTTGGATAAGAGCAAGAGTTCGTGCCATACCTGGATGACCAGCCCATAGTGAATCGTGGCATTCCTTGAGGATCTCCTTCCGCAAGTTACCCCATTTTGGCACGAAGACGCGGTTTCCGACCGTTGTCAAGACTCCATCGTTCACCCAAAATCGACGAGTCTTCCCTTCACTAGCCAACCTTAGCAGATTGTTAGCCAGCTTGTCCTGTCCAATACCTTCCTTGATCCGTTCAAGGAGGTTGCTCGTAGGAGTACTAGTAGCAAGAGCTGCTAGTTCCGCCTTTCTACTCAACGCATCAGCAACTACATTGGCTTGACCCGGCTTGTATTGCAATGTGTAGTCGAACTCCGCTAAGAAGTCTTGCCAACGAGCTTGCTTGGGGCTGAGTTTCTTCTGAGTCTGGAAGTAACTTGTAGCAACATTATCAGTCATAATTACAAACTTACTTCCGAGGAGATAGTGTCTCCAAATGCGCAAGCAGTGGATGACGGCAGTCATCTCCTTGTCCTGGATGGTATACCGTCTCTCCGTGTCGTTAAGCTTGCGGCTTTCATAGGCAATGGGATGCCTATCCTGCATCAAAACTCCTCCAATGGCGAAGTCGGATGCATCAGTGTGGACTTCGAACGGCTTTTCGTAGTCCGATAGTGCCATAACGGGTTCTTCGGAGATCGCTTGCTTCAATCTCTCGAAGGAAACTTGGCATTCTTCCATCCAATACCAAGTGTGGTTCTTCTTCAGGAGGTCGGTCAAGGGTGCAGCTATGGCAAAGTATCCCTTGATGAACCGACGGTAGTAGTTAACAAGCCCCAGGAAAGATCGCAATTCCGGGACTTTGGTTGGTGGCTCCTATTGTTGGATGGCTTGCACCTTTGCTGGATCCATCAACAATCTACCATCCTTGATTCGATGACCAAGGAAGTCCACCTCTTGCTTGGCAAATGAGCACTTCTCCTTCTTGACGAACAATTCATTTACCCGTAGAGCTTGGAAGACTTGCTTGAGGTGCTTTACATGCTCCTCAAGTGTGTTGCTGTATACAACGATGTCATCCAAATAAACTACTACGAATTTGTCCAAGAAAGGATGTAGTACCTGGTTCATGAGTGTGCAAAAGGTGGCTGGTGCGTTGGTGAGGCCAAATGGCATAACTAAGAACTCAAACGCTCCGTAGCGTGTTACACAGGTCGTCTTTGGCTCATCACCTTGTGCTATACGAACTTGGTAGTAACCCAATCGTAAGTCCAGCTTGGTGAAGTACCTTGCCTTCTCGAGTTGGTCGAAGAGATCAGCTATCAAGGGGATTGGATACTTGTTCTTGATAGTAACCTTATTCAAAGCTCGGTAGTCGATACACATGCGAAGTGATCCGTCCTTCTTCTTCTGAAAGAGGACTGGGGCACCGAATGGGGCTTTCGATGGTCGAATGTAACCCGAATCAATCAAATCATGGAGTTGCTTCCTCAGTTCAGCAAGCTCCAGAGGTGCCATGTGGTAAGGAGCCATGGCAGGGGGTTTGGCACCGACTTCTAGCTCAATGTGGTGATCCACATCTCGCTTTGGTGGAAGCTTCTTGGGTAGCTCAGAAGGCATGACGTCCTTGAACTTGTTGAGGACGGCCTGAACTGGTTGCGGCAAGGCAGGAGTTGGTGTTGCTACGTCTTCCCCATCGCTTAGTTCTCTTATGGTAGCAACATAGCCAGGACCCTACTTGAGACCCCGCTTGAATTGCAAGGCCGAGATCATCGATGGTTGAGATCTCTCCTTACACTTCAAGGGGACTACACGGATCTTATGGTTGTCGACAACCACAAGAGAACGTGTAGCAGGAACAGGGAAAGCCAAAGCTCCGCAAAAGAATGCAAGACCTAGCACCACTTTAAAATCATCCATGGGAACAACGGTAAAGTCTAACTTACCTGTCCATTCGCCGATCTGGACAGCAACTCCGTGTGCCATGCCTTGGATAGGCTTTGCTCCCGAGTTTACCGATTTGATGGTGCCGTTTCCCTTCGTCAGTTTGAGGCCTAGACGTTTGGCCTCTTCAACATCCATGAAATTGTGCGTTGCCCCTGTATCCAGCATCGCACTAGCTGATTTGCCCTCGATGGCAAGATCAGCATACAACAGTCCCTTCTCCTTGGCGACTGTTGGGGAGGAACGCTTCGAGAGATTACCCAATTGTTGGATAGATCCCATATCTGCTTGGGCTTCTTCATCGGCCTTTTTCGGGTCAAGTGCCGCCATCATCGCATTCATGGCTTTGCGTTTGGGGCAGTCCTTCACCCAGTGTGGTCCATCACAAATAAAACAAGGTTTAGGAGGGTTAGTCGAGTTGTGTTTACCTCCAGACTTCTTCTCATGCTTGGGACGGTCATTTGAGGGCCTTTGTTGTCCACCCTTGTGGCGACCAGAATCCTGCTTCTTTTGCCCGACCTTCTCTCCCCCACTTTTGCCAGAGTTCGGCTTCTTACCCTTGGAGTGAGCAGAGTAGTCGACGAAGGTTTCCGCAGCGACAATGGCAGCATCTAGGGTCTGCACATTACGCCTCTCCAACTCGACTCTTGCCCAGTCCTTCAAGCCGTCTTTGAAGTAAAAGAGTTGCTCCCTATCGGACATTTCAATCTCAAGCATGAGGGTAGTAAATTCCTTAATGTAATCAGAAATACTACCTGTCTGACAAAGGCGACGCAACTTCCCTCTTGCCTCACTGTCTGCATTGTGAGGGACGAAGTACCTACGTACTTCAGCCTTGAATTGTTCCCAAGTGTCGATGATGCACAAGCCTTTCTCCTGTTCAGAGTGCTTCCTTCTCCACCAGTGTTGGGCAGTATCTTTTAGAAAGATTGGGACGTTGCCTATCCTGGCCAGATCGTCGACAACTCCCATGGCCTCGAAGTACTGCTCCAGGCTGAACAAGAAGTTCTCCACGGTAGTGGCGTTCCTTGTGCCGTTGTACATGGCAGGCTTCGGGACCTTCAAGCCATGTACCGCAGTGGAAGTGCTAGCAGTGGCAGCTGTACTAGCAAGTGGGTTGTTTCGGCGAGAGGACTCCATCTCCCTACGAAGGGCATGAATCTCTCCTTCAACAAACTCACGAAGGTTAGACATACCTTGATTGATCATGAGTTTGGCAACCTGAATGACCTCCGCATTATCATGGACCAAGTTATCAACTTGATCACTGAGATCTCCCACAAGAGAGTTTATGTCAAGGACACTCCTCTCTAGGGTACCAACACGTGAGTCTAAGGTCTCCTTGGTTGGACCCTTGGACTTACCACGTTTGGCTGGAGCACGTTGCTCCTCACGTCCACGAGCTTCTTGCTCCACTGGTTGCTCCTCAAAAACGGTCTCAACAAATCCTTCCTCACCTGCCATATTCGCAACTCAAACAAGAACAGAGTAGGGACTAGGATTACCTTGCTCTGATACCACCTGTCACGGAGTTAAGCTTGGACGTGCTTCGGACGTGCTAACCTGTGTGGCACTTAGTCGATCTTGCGAGAGAAGATGCTAAGTAAGCCTTGAAGAGTTCGAACGAACCAGCGAAAGACTTGTGGGAGGCAAGTAACCGAACAAGAAGAACTTGAGAGAGTTAGAGAGAGAGAGCACAAGAGCTTTGCAAGTGAACTTGTATTGAATGAATGAAGAGGTGATTTACAAATGAGGGGAGTGGGGGTATTTATAGTGGTTCCACCTCCTTGATGTGTGGCTACAATTTCTCTAGATCTAAAAATATCTAAGATACTTACAAAAGAGAATACCTAAGCGCTTACCTAAGCAGGGTGCTTATCTAAGCGCTTACATAAGGGAGGCGCTTACATAAGCGCTTACCTAAGGGATGCGCTTACATAAGCGCTTACATAAATGGAGCGCTTACCTAAGCGCTTACATAAGCGCTTATGCAGAAGGTGAGAGTTGGGCCATCAATTGGGCCATTATTTGGGCTAGGCTCCCATCAATTTGACGGGCTGTGACAGACAGCTTGCATAAACAGCGATAATAGCACATATACCAACAACAATAATAGAATGTATAAGCAGCAATAACAGTGTGTGTAGGTAGCAATAGTAGTAGGTTCGACAGCTTGCAATAACAAGAGAAGAAAGCATACTTGGCTTTTGCCAGGCAGCAAGAGGAGGAAGTGTACCCGATAGCAATTTTGTAGCTTGCAACAGCTGAGGAGAAAGCGTGCACAGTAGCAAGTTCAGCAACTTGCAGCAGCTAAGGAAAAAACGTGTTCAGCAAATAGAAGAGAGATCCTACTAAGGCAATAGGTGAGGCAACACTGGCAGCAGGTGAGACAACACTGGCAATGAAGGAAGGAAAAGGTCCATTTTCTACTCTAATAGTCTGTATACATTGAGTGATTGTTCTCCAGAAATGGTTTTCCATAAACTCTTGATAATTTGTTGAATAATAGGGTGGGATACCCTTAGAGTGATTGGGAGATCATTGTAAGTGGTTAAAGAGTGATCCTTCCACAACCAAACTATATCCCTTGATAACAAGAGTGGATTGAGTGATTTAGGAGGGATCCTATCACACCGTGAACGTAGCTTACACATTGTGGGTTAACCATATAAAAATTGTTATGTATACTTAGGTGTTTGTGCATTGATTTATATTCATACTGTCACACTCACATAAAGGAGAAAGATAAAAATTGAATCATTGGCTCTAACAAGCCACAAAGGTTAAATCCATATCGATTTGTAGAAAATGCATATCTCACACTAATTCACCCCCCCTCTCAGTGTGAGACATACAAGGCCATCCACCCTCTATTCTGGCTGTTGGGTTTCTCTCTCAATCCGCCAGTGGTGTGCCTTGCCATGCTCACTTGGGTTTCTCTTTTTCTCTCCTTCCCATCGACTCCTCTATATTTTCTTTTTCTCTCCTTCTTCTGACAATGACTTCCTTTTTTTTCTCTCTCTTCCAAGTGTTTTCTCGCTCTTTGTCCAGCCAAATCTATCTCATTGTCCACTCTGTTTTACCGTCGACTTGCTTTGCCATCTAGCTCCCTATTCTTTTGTTGTCTCTCTATTTTTTAGAAGGCTTGTTTCTCTCTCTACCGCTTTCCCATGTTGTCTCCTTACCGACCGTTGGTGTGCTAGTGGTGTGTCATTCCTCACGGGTTTCTCTCTCTTGTTGTCACACAATTTGCTCCAATTTGCGCAATTTGTTGACCTCTCCTCTTTTCGATGATGGCTGCTTCTAATGGCTACCTCCTTTTTCTCTTATGTTTTGGTTGACCATCAATTGTGGCCATCAAGTTTCTTTTTCTCTTTCCTCTGATTTTCTTCGATTTGCTCAATTTGCCGACCTCTCCTATTTCCAACGACTGCTTTGTCCAATGGCTACTTCATTTTCTCTCTCTTCTTGTCAACGGCTTCTCTACTGTGCTCTCTTATGTTCCTTTATACACTCCTTCATAAAAACTTAATAAGGCGAATTTACTGTCTTGCCCTTCCATGTGGCTTTTACATTCTTGCCCCTCCATGTAGCTTTTACCTTTTTGCCCTTCCATGTAGCTTTACTTTCTTGCACACTTAAACATTGTAGACAACTATTACAACCTATACAAGGCTGTGGGAACAACAAAGAATCACTCCTTAACCACTTATGGAAGGATTACTCCTTAACCACTTATAATAATCTCTCGATCACTCAATGAATAGATCTCCCAATCACTTTTTTTGATTTTTAAAGATAAATACAAAAACACTTATTGAAATGGTTGAGTGAAGAATGATTTTCAAAGAAGTTCTTTCTTCATAAATGGAGCGAGAAATTGTAAGACTCAAATGCCAAATGTGCCACCTTTTAAATGAACAAAGAATGACAACTTTTGATGTACTTTATGTGAGGAAAAGGAAAATGCTTTTCCAAATTAGATAAGTGAAGACAAGACTCAAGAAAGGGGATGACCTAGATCTTATCCTTAAAAGAAAGAGTATGTTATTAAAATTTGTAGGTAATCATTCCCCCATAGATTCCCTTAATTAGCTCCATACAACTGAAATAGTATTTAACTTTAAGAGTATTTAAAGGAGAAGAAAGTTAAAATTACAACAGACAAATTAAAAAAGTATGCAATCTTATTTTAGGAAAACCTTAAAGTTTAGTGAGTTTATGAAGGAAAAAGTAGGATTCATACATAGGATAAGATGAAAAGAGAAATGAAGAAGCATTTTATTGTCTAAAAACTATAGACAAGATCTAGTCTTAAAGCTTTATTCTTTGAAACAAAATGATTAAGTGTTGAAATGTATACTCATTTGTTTGAACAACTCATGATAAACTATGATGTTTTGAACTCCCAAGAACAATTGATTGCTTGTTATTTGGGAGGAATGAATAAAGATATTATTGACTCAGTGGACTTATAGCCTAATTGGAGCTTTGTTGATGTTTTCAAGCTTGCTTAAGGTCAAAAAGCAACATGGAAACTCCAAAAAGCCATCCTACAAGTTGTTCATTAAGGGAGCTTTTTCCAATAAAGGGAGTTCATATTTTCAAATTGAGAAGGCCATAATAAGGAAGGACAAGACAAGAGTTGATTCTTAACCTATGGAACCCTAAAAGGAGAGAATATTTCTCAAAGGGCAAGGATATGGGTTGTTGCATTCAAGTTTCTTGTTGTTCCCATATATGGGTCGCAATTGTTGTCAACTAGGTTTAAGTGTGCAAGAAAGTAAAGCCACATGGAAGGGTAAGATGGTAAATCCACATAGAAGGGCAAGAATGTAAATCCTCATGGTTGGGCAACAAAGTAAATCTGCAGCATAAGCGCAAGAATGTAAATCCACCATGTAAGCCCTATTAGGGTTTCATAGAGTAGAGTATATAATGGTCTTGGAAGACAAAAAATAAGGTGTCGACAATATTGAGCATTTAGCAAAACCTAGACAACCTACCAACCAAAGAGAACACCAACCAAAGAGCATTCAGTAAAAGAAAAGAAGAATGAGACTTTGCCACAAAAGTTGGAAGAGAAGGCTATGACTCAGGTGAAGATATCTGAAGAAGAGAAGATAGTTAGCAAACCAAAGCCAGGGCCAAAAATAATGTATATGGTTAAAGAGCAGCAGCCCATAGCTACCCTGTCTAAGAAAGAAAAGAAAGTTAGCCAACAAAGGGCTATAGCTGAACAGAAGAAGGAGAAGAAGGTGATTGAAATGAAAGTCACACAAGCAAAGAAGCCAGCTAGGTTACCTACACAGCAAGTGATGAACAGCAGAAGACAAGCTATGATTAGACCCAAGAAGAGGCAGTTTCAAGGTCATTGCCTTTATTGTGGAGTTTGGGGTCATAAGGCAATTAACTACTGGTGGAAAAGGCCAGTATATGTCTCCAACTTGAGAAGATACAATGCTGCATATAGGGGGAGACAATACAGAATCCAGAAGATAACACCTGTCATGAGTTCTTGCACATTCTGTAAAAGGCAAGGACATACTGACAAGGATTATTGGTGGAGGCCCAAACTAGTGATTTCAAAGAACAAGTTTGCTATATTGGTAGACTTGGAGCAGTGTGAAAGGTGTGGGCAAGATGGCCATAATGCCAAGAGATGCATGACACTTCTCCCTGAGCAAGAGAAGGCACTCAATGGCACAGTAAAGACAAGCGGTGCAGTCAAAGCTGTGAAAAAGGAGAAAGCTATCTTTCAACCAGTTCAAAAGAAGGAATATAAAGCTAAAAGGGAGGTGGTTAATATAGCTGAAATTGCACTCAAAGCTAACTACAAGGATAAGTAGTGGATTCTTGATAGTGGATGCACTTCACACATGATGGGAGACAAGAGTAAATTGTCAAAGCTAAACAAGTCAAGAGAAGGCAGAGTCAAGTTTGACAATGATGATTCACTCAACATCAGTGGTTAGGGGTCAGTAAACATTGGAAGAGGAAAGTTGAAAGATGTTCTGCATGTTGGAGGACTCTGATATAATCTAGCATCTTTTAGCAAACTATGCAATAAAGACCATAAGGTAATATTCACAAAAATAGGTTCCTAGGTAAAGAGTAAAGAAGGCAATGCTGTTGTAGCTGGGAAGAGAATAACTGGAAATTTATATGTGATTGATGAAGAAAGAGATCCTCTTGCAACTAAGACTGTGTAAGAAAGAAATCCAAAGAAAATGTGGATCACTGCTCATTAAGAAAATCAAATCACAAGTGACCCATCAGTAGGAGTTACAACAAGAAAAAGAATTGTGGGAGTTATTACTTTACTCTCACAAGTTGAACATAAATCTGTTGAAGAGGCTACACAAGATTTAACTAAATCTTTCTCCACAAAGTTGTTTGAAAAGCACAGAATGAATCTGTTTATACGAATGCCCCCTCAAGCCTAAAAATCAGGTGAATCCTCCATCTTTACTTTGCGAGTTTTTCAAATTTGTAATTGGTTGGAAAAAGGGGAGAGAAGCAACAGTGTAGAGGGAGCTATTAAGAAAGGGGGAGTGCATATTTAGGAGGAGTTGAAACTACTGTATAGTAACTTTTATTATGAGTGTTACTAACAATTACAAAGGGGAAGATTGTTGTTCCCATAGCCTTGTATGAGTTGTAATTATTGTTAACTAGGTTTAAGTGTGCAAGAAAGTAAAGCCACATAGAAGGGTAAGCAGGTAAATCCATATGGAAAGGCAATAACATAAATCCGCATAGAGGGGCAAGAAAGTAAATCCGCCACTTAAGGGCAAGGACGTAAATCCGCCACGTAAGCCCTATTAAGGTTTCATGGAATAGAGTATATAACAGGGGGTCGGTAATATTGAGCATTCAGCAAAGCCTAGACAACTGACCAACCAAAGAGAACACTAAACCCAACACAAAAGAACACCACCTGTAAAGGAAAAGAGTAGCCGTAGTGAATAGTTTCGTCAGAAATTGAACAGTGTATCAGGTAAGGCAAAACCTAGAGAGAGAAACCGTCAAACTCTTGGAAGAGAGAGAGAAAATGGTAGCCATCGAAGGAAAGGAGAGAGACGGTTGATGGCTGGGTTGAATGAAGAACAAAGGTGGATGACCAAACAAATTGAGCAGCCATCCACAAGAAAGAGAAGAAAATGCAACCATCGACGGTTAGAAAATTAAGCAAAAATGGTAAATACATTGAGAGAGAAAGAGGTAGCCAAAGGGGGGTTGAACGTTGAACGTAAGACGGCTGAAAGGCAGCTAAGAAAGGTGATGAGAGAGTGAAAAACTAGACCATCAGAGTGAGAAACCCAACATGGCTGAACGGCTGAAGGTGGGTGGATGGCAAAGACCTATACGGCCGGAAGAGAGAGAAACTCGACGGTGAACAGAAAAGTGAAATCCAGTAAGAGAGAGAAATTCGGCAGGATAGTGAGAGAAATCCTGTAGTAAGAGAGAGAAATCCGGCTAGACAGTAAGAGAGAGAGAAACGGACAGGCAAGCCATGAGATAGTGAGATCGTGAGACAAGGAGATGGGTGAGACCATAAGATAGTGAAAGTAAGAATTGTGTGATACAACATAGAGAAGGAATTTAGTGAAGCATTGAACTCAACATATTTTTAGACTTCTTCAAGAGAGGTTAGAGAGCATTACGGTGAACTTCTAAGTGGCAGTAGAGCAGCCTTTCAATTCAACAGAGGCAAGACAAGTTAAAAAAAATGTAGACACAGTAAGTGACACTCTTTGTATTATACTTGCTTAGTAATTGCAATATTGAAAGGAGCAGAGAATTAAAGACATCCATTGTAACTTGTATTCATAAGTATAGTGGATAGTCTCAGTAGAGGGAGAGTCCTTACCACCGTGGATGTATATCACGTTGACGGAACTACGTAAATCTCATGTGTCCTTAATTTGCTTTACGTTCTATGTTTTGAATTGAGTTGAGAGCGCAGTTAAAGTATCAACTAACCCATAACCTAACGAAGACCTGAACAAGAACATCTGTATTGTCTATTAGGCAAGGTGTTTGAAAGGTGACTTTGGGGACATTGTGATTAGTAGGTAGCAATAGATCTATCTTAGTTGAGTTTGAGAAAGAGTTCGCTTTTAAGAAGAGATTGAAATTGTTCACTTACCTACGAATTGCGAATTGTAGTGATACTGATTCACCCCCCTCTTAGTATCACAAACTAGTAGATCCTAGGGAGAAGTTGGGAATTCACTAATTAATGCATAATTATTCTTAGGGAAGCTAAAAAGGATAACCTATTTAGGATTCAAAAGAAGATGGCGAATATGTGGAGCAACATGATGAAGTTGAACTACTCATGATCTGTATGACCTTGATTTCAAATATGGTGCCCAAGAAAGAGGAGTAAAGAAAGAATGTTAAGCCCATCCTTGATGGTTAATGTTGGATTTATTGTCAATAGCATCTCGTATAGTTGTTCTTGTTAATTTTATGTTATGAATGTTATGGAGATGTAGAGAGGTTGTTGGGTAAAACCGTTAATGATAGGTCAAACCTGAAATCAATGAGTTAATGTTGACTGTTAACCTTAAATTTTGGGGGTCAAGGCTGACCATTGACCCTAAATTTTAGAAAGTCAATGTTAACTGTTAATGCTAAATTTTAGAAAGAGCTCACATTGATTCCAGAGTTAGCAGTAGTCACACCAAACCAAAGGAGAACATGTAGCAACCACACCAAACTAGAGGAGACATACAACAGCCATACCAAACCAAAGGAGGACATGCAACAACCACACCAAACCAAAAAAGAACATGTAATAGCTATACTAAGGAAAGAAGAATGTGTAGTAGCCACACTAAGGACGAAAACACGTACAGCAGCCACACCAATGAAAGAAAAACGTGTAGCAACCACACCAAAAAGAGGAGGTGTGCAGTAGTAACCAATCAACCACACCAAGGAAGAGGGCGTGCAGTAGCAAAGCACACCAAGGAGAGGTGTGTAATGGAAACTAATCAACCACACCAAGGGAGAAGCTGTGTAGTGGCAAACAAAGGAGAAACCAACAGCAATTGCAACAAGAAGGAAACTTCCAATTGTAGTAAGGAAACCATCACTAATTGCAACAAGAGGCACAACTAGTAATAGGCAATAAGTGCAAGCACAACCAGCAACTTGCAACAATAGGCAACAAGTGTAGGCACAACCAACAAGTGTAAGCACAACCAGCATCAAGCACAACCAGTAGCTTACATCAACAAGCAGTAAGTGTAGGCACAACCAACAGCAAGTAGCAAGTGGACTCACAACCAATAGTAGGTAGCAACTGCAAGCAACAACAGTAGTAGGAGAAAACTTGCCCTTGTAGTAGGGTAGGCAACACTAGTAGCAGAAGGAGAAAAGTTGCCCTAGCAACAAAGTGGGCAACACTGGCAGCAAATGAGGCAACCTACTAAGGTAGTAAGGGAAGAAACCTACCAACACAATAGGTGAAATAGCACTGACAATAGGGGGAAGAAGCCTGCCAAGGTAAGAGGTGAGGTAACCTGTCAAGGCAACAGGACAAGTAGCACCAATAGTAAGGGAAGAAACCTACCAAGGCAGCAAGTGAGGCAGCATTGGTAGCAAAGGAAAAGAACCTGCTAAGGCAATAGATGATGCATCATTGGGAGTAGAGGAAGAGAATTTGTAGTAGAGATAACCTGTAAATTTAAAGAACCTATAGAGAAGAGACTGGTAAAGCTCGAGTAAAGACTGGTAATGAGGAAGGAGAAGATCTGCTTTTTGCATTAGTAACTTGTGCACACTTATGAAAGTGTTAGTTACTAACCTTTTTTTAAATTTCATGAAAAAGGGTGGGAGACCCTTGGTATGATTGGGAGATCAATCCTTTGGGTGATTAGGAGATCAACTCACTAATTAAGAGATCATTGTAAGTGGTTAAAGAGTGATCCTTCCACAACATAATTGTATCCTTTGATAACAAAAGTAGATTATGTGATTTAGGAGTGATCCTATCACACCGTGGATGTAGCTCACACAATATGGGTGAACCACATAAAAATTTCTATGTGTTCTTGGGTGCTTGCATTTCATTGATATCCATGGCCACTCCCATATAAAGAACCAAAATAAAAAATTGGATGTCGACTTTAACAAGTCATAGAGGTTAATCCGAATAAATTTGTAAAAAATGAATATCTCACACTAATTCACCCCCTGCCCCTCTTAGTATGAGACTTAAGAAGGTCCTCATCAAAGAACATCTTTTGAACAAGATGTACAATCAAAAGGAAAGTATGTTATATTATTATTGATAGTGATAGTTATGCTAATGTTGCCTTAACCACTATGATTGGAAACTTAGACTTGCCTATAATGTCTTACCCTCTCAACCTTGCTGATGAATCCATATTGTACTAGCTCAAATTAATAAAGGAGTTAATGCTTTGCAAAACCTTAAAGGGCAAATGACAAGGGAAAGGCCAAAGAAAATAAAGGAAGCACTTAATAACTTATTGTGCAACATTTATTTACAAAAAACTGCTAGGCATGAATTAAGGGTGATAGAGACTTCATTGAGGCTTGGAAATGTGTCATTTGTAGAGGAATAAGAAAGCCATGGCCTTAGGAAGGAAGTTGGAACTAGTGGCTCGTATTTGGGCATTAGAATGCGAATTTTTAGGGGTTATATTGTTATGTAGTAGGCTAAATGAATTTTAGCTTTTAAAAGGGTTATTTTCATAGGTTTTCATTATTATGTAATGGCCTGGATGAATTTTATTAATAAGCCCATCTTAGTAGTAGCTAGGATATTTAATGGTTAACATATAAAAAAGGAAAAAAGAACGGCTAGAGAAAGGGAACTTCTTTTTTATGACTAAATAAGCTATTTTCTGTGTTTCTTTGAGAACTAATTTTGAACTTTCATATTTAAATGTGTTGGTTTAATAAACTTATCTTATTCAATGTTGTTGTTAAGAGTGGTGTCTAAATCATATAGTTCTTATGCTTAGTTGTTTTATAATTATTGGGTCAGAAATCCAATCCTTTAACTTATGTTAAAACAATGCTATACCAACATTAGTGTTGGGTTCCCATTACATATAATCAAAGTTTGTATCATTTTGTATTAAAGCCCTGGCTTTAATTCAGACTAGTTATCCTTATTTTAAATTTTTTATTGTTGTTCATTGGTATTTGGTTATTAATCCATCAATAAAAAGGAAAAATAATCAAATTGTACCTTTTTTTTTGTGTTGTTGGGTCTCTTATGTTAGTTAACATATTAAACTACAAACTATCAATTATGAAGCTATTGTTCTAAAAATTTAAGGTTTATGTCATAAAAAAACCAAACTACAACTCCAGCTTTTGCTTCCATTAACTGTTCTTTTATCTTAGTAAATTAATCACGTCAATTGCATTCCTTATTCTTATTGGGCTTGGTTGAATCCTAGTTTTGTTGATTGCTTTCCTTGATTGTTCCATTTATTTGAAGAGATTGGTCTATGGTTGGTATTATATTCAAGTTTTAATTTTTTTTGAATTAAGTTTGCCTAGAACTATTAAAAGAGCTCTTAAAGTGATAAATCATATTGCATTGTGCGAAACACAAGAGTTGAGGATTGTTGTAGTTAAGTGGAGAGCAAACAAGTAAGGGAGAGAGTTTTGTGAGTCATATTCTTTATTTACTAACAATCTCCTAGATATGATTGACCATATGTTTTGGAAAGTTATGGACAAGATGGATAAAATCGAAGGGAAATCAAGTGTGAATCCTAAGGGACCAACTAAGAGGGTTGTGAAGGAGCAATCTGAACATGATTTTGGTGAAGATGGCGACGATGATTATAATGAGGGTAATAATAATAAAAAAAAACTTCAAAGGTGGATTTAAAGGAGGACATGATAATAGAAATGATAAAGCAGTTTGAAGATATAGGAGTGATTATAATAGGTAAAATAAAGGTTGGGATAACAAAAATAAAGTGAAGGAAAGTAAGTGAAAGAGGGAAAAAAAAAAGGTGAAAGCTCTTAAAAGTGATAAACACAATAGTAGTCAACCTTAAAGGAGTGAAGATGAGAGAAAACAAGAAAGTCTATATGCAAAAGAAATAGTGTTAGGGTTGCCCTCCAATCTAGGTAGCAAATAATCTTAATCGTTTTTAAGGATTCATGTTTTTCTAACACTAACCTTGATTCTTCTTCTCTTAATATTATTTCATCTTTTTAATAAGATTATAATGATGTATTCCTTGAAGAAATCCCAAATAGCTTACCACTAAGGAGAAGGACTAAACATTGTATTGATCTTATTCTCGAAGATCCCATTCCTAACAAGCTAACTTATAGAAGTAATCCTAAGGACACAAAGGAACTTTAAAGGCACATTAAGGAGTTAATGAAAAAGGGTCATGTGAGGGAAAGCATGAGCCTATGTGTAGTATTAGTGTTGCTTGTGCCAAAGAAAGATGGTTCTTGAAGGATATGTGTCGAATGTAGAGTTGTAAACAAAACAATGGTTAAGTATCAATGCCCCATACTTGACTTGATGATATGCTTGATGAATTGCATGGTGCTTGTTACTTCTCTAAAATTAACCTTAAGAGTTGGTACCATTAAATTAGGATGAGAGAAGGCGATGAATGGAAAATTACATTCAAGACTAAGCATGGTTTGTATGAATGGTTAGTTATACCCTTTGGTTTAACTAATACACCTAGCACCTTTATGAGATTAATAACCATGTTTTGAGACCCTTCCTAGGAAAATTTGTTGTGGCTTATTTTAATGACACATTAGTATATAATAGGAATTTAGAAGAGCATGTTGAACATTTATGTTGTGTGCTTAATGTGTTAAGAAATAGAAATTGTATACCAATTTGAAGAAATATGATTTTTGTAAAGATCATGTCATTTTCTTGGGTTATGTTGTGTTAGCTTATGGTATAAAGGTTAATAAAGAGAAGATTAAGGCTATCAAAGAATGGCTTACACTTAAGAGTGTGAATGATATGAGGAGTTTCTATGGTTTAACTAACCTTTATAAGAGGTTCATTAAGGATTTTAGTGTCATAGTTGCATCATTGATTGAGGTAATTAAAAAGAGTGTGGGTTTCCAGTAGGGTAAGGAACAACAAGACACAAGCACTGAGAAGGGGGTGAATTAGTGCGAGATATGCACTTTTTACAAATTGATCTGGAGTTGAGCTTTAAGGCTTATTAGAGCCAATGATCCAATTTTTTATGTTTCTCCATTATGTGAGCATGTCCATATGACTAAAAGATCAATACACAAGCACCCATAAACACATGAAAATTTTTATGTGGTTCACTTGTGATATAGGAACTATGTCTACAATGTGATAGGATCCCTCCTAAATCACACAATCCACTTTTTCTATCAAGGGATATAATAATGTTGTGGAAGGATTAGTCCTTCACCACTTGTGGAAGGACTATGCCTTAACCATTTACAACAATCTCTTAATCAAGGAGTTGATCTCCCGATCACTTTATGGGTATCCTACCCTTTTTTAGCAAGTTTATCAAGAGTTTATGGTAAAATCATTCCTAGAGAATGATCACACAATGTGTATAGACTACTAGAGCAAAATTTGCCAGCGTTGTCTCACCTACTGCCGGTGTTGCCTGCATGCAATGTTAATGTTGTCCATATGCATTGTCATTGTTATTTATGTGTGTTACTAACATTGTCCTCATGTGCTACAAATGATGTTCACATGCGCTACCTCTACTATTCACGCAAGGTGCTCCTATTGTCTATGCATGATGCTGCTGCTGTTGCTGTTCGTGCATGCTACTAATGCAGTTCGAGTGTGTTACTAATACTATCTATATACACTACTATTGTTGTCCGCATGCACTCCGTACATACTACTCCTCCTATTCATACACGCAATTGCTCCCTACTTGCGCCATTACTATTGTTTGCAGATGCTACTATTATTTGCACACACTGTAGGTTTGTTGGTGTAAGGACCTCCTGCTAGTGCTACTGGTGCTCACCTACTAGTTTGCTAATGCAGGGACCTCTTTCTACTACACCACCTTCTGGGGCACCTATAATCTACACCTCTCTTTATGTAGTTGCTGGTTCTTCACCACCTTCTACTAGACTTGTTGGTGGTTATTGGTTTTGGTATAGGCTCCTAGATTGCTTCGGGTTTGCTTGCTGGTGTGGTGGCCAATTACCTTGCTTTCTTTCTTTTCCTTCTTGGTTAGCTGCACTATGCTACCTCTCCTTGGTGGCTACTGCACTATCCTTGGTCGGTTACCTTACTGCCTCTCCTTAGTAGCTGTTGCACTCTCCTTTACTGGCAACCTTGCCTTCTTTCTTTATCTCTTTGGCTAGCTGCCTTACTGCCTCTCCTTGGTAGCTACTGCACTCTCTT
Organism: Ceriops decandra; assembly: GCA_020615895.1. NCBI lineage: Eukaryota > Viridiplantae > Streptophyta > Magnoliopsida > Malpighiales > Rhizophoraceae > Ceriops > Ceriops decandra. Next base: position 4,060,981 of record JAHLGO010000090.1, read on the forward strand.
TGGCTGGCAACCTCGCCTTATTTCTTTCTCTCCTTAACCAATTACCATGCCTTTGTTATTCACTCAATTTTTTGTGACCCTTTTTTTTTCTCCTTTTTGCAAGACACCTAGGGTTATTTATAGAGCCTTGGGCTTAAGGCTACACAATTATCAATGGTCATTGTTAATTCCCATATGTTGCTCTACAATTAATGACTAGATTTGAGTCCTAAAATTTAAGGTCAATGGTCAACATTGACTTTCTAAAATTTAGGGTCATAGTTAACATTGACTCCTCAATGCCAGGATTGACTTGTAATCATTAGTTTCTCCCAATGACCTCACTATATCTCAACGATATTCATAACATCAAATCAACACATATAACTATATGAGATGGTATTGACAACAAATCCAACATTAGCTATTAAAGATAGGGTCAACAGATTAGCCCTTTTAGGTATTAAGTTGTTAGGGTTTGAGAACATTATTGATTTGTATGCTGATGATGCTAATTTTGGTAACATGTATGTTGCATGCAAAAAAGCTACTTTTAGTAAGTTCTATAGACATTAGGGGTATTTGTTTAGAAAGAATAAGTTTTGTATTCCTCAAGAATCTATGAGAATGGTACTTGTAAGAGAAGTTCATAAAGGTAATTAAATGGGACATTTTGGCATTCAAAAGGCTTTTGATATTTTACATGAGCATTTCTTTTAACAACATATAAAAAGGGATGTTGAAAAAGTTTATGCCAAGTGTATTACATGTAGACAAGTAGGGTCTAGGGTTTTGCCCTATGGTAAGTATATGACTTTAGAAATTCCTTGTGAACCTTATGGAGTAAGCTTGAAACAAAGTTAATGTTTTCTACAACTTGTCATCCATAAATAGATGGGTAAACTAAGGTAGTAAATTGAACTCTTGATATATTGTTACATGCTATTTTTGGTAAGAACTTTAATACTTAGGAAGAATGTTTGCCTTTTAAGGAGTTTACCTATAATCGTGTTATTTATAGTACTATAAGTTATTCTCTTTTTAAACTTATTTATGATTTTAATCCATTATCTCCTTTGGATTTAGTGCCATTACACATACAAGAGAGGGTTATTTTATATGGGAAAATGAAGGCTAAAATGGTTAGGTAACCTTATAAAAAAGCTAGGCTTTATATTGAAAGAAAACCAAACAATATGAAATATAGGCCAATAGAGGGCATAGGCATATGAAGTTCCCGACTTCTCTCTAGGATCTACTAGTTTGTGATACTGAGAGGGGGGGTGAATTAGTATCACCACAATTTACAATTCACAGACAAGTGAACAACTTCAACCTCTTCTTAAAAGCGAACTCTTTCTTAGACTCGAGTAAAGTGGATCTATTACTACCTACTAATCACAATAGTCCCCAAAGTCACCTTTCAAACACTTTACCTAATAGACAATACAGATGTTCTTGTTAGGTATTCGTTAGGTTATGGGTTGGCTGATACATTAGCTGCGTTCACAACCCAATTCAAAACATAAAACATAAAGCAAATTAAGGACACACGAGATTTACGTGGTTCCATCAACGTGATGTACATCCACGGTGATAGGGACTCTCCCTCTATTGAGACTATGCACTAAACTTGTGAATATAGGTTACAATGGATGTCTTTAATTCTCTGCTCCATTCACTATTACAATTACTAAGCAAATACAATACAGAGAGTGTTACTTACTATGTCTACCCTTCTTCTAGCTTGTCTTGCCTCTATTGCAGTTCCTTCTCTACGTTGTATCACACAATTCCTGATTTCACTGTCTTACGGTCTCACTCGTCTCCTTGTCTCACAATCTCACTATCTCACAACTCGCCTATCTGTTTCTCTCTCTCTTGTTGTCTAGTCGGATTTTTCTCTCTTCGTCCATCTTTGATTCTGCCAGTGGTTCTCTATTCATTCAGCCGAATCTATCTCACCGTCCAGTTGGATCTGATTTTGGCCATATCGACTCCTCTGTTCCAGCCGTCTCCTCTTTCTCTCTCTACCGTGTTGTCTCCTTGTAGATCGCTGGTGTGCCGGTGGTGTGCCTTTCCTCACGGGTTTCTTTACTTCCACTGTCAACTTATTTTGCTCCAATTTGGCCGTCGAGTTTCCCTTTTCCTTGTCGGGTTTCTTCTCCTTCTGCCGTCAACTTATTTTGCTCCTTTTTTTTTTCTTTTTCAGCCATCTTTCCCTCAATTGTTTCGATTGTCTGCCCTATTCTCTTTGCCAACCACTCCGTCCCCTTTTTCAACTGTCCACCTTTGTCGCCATTTTACTCAATTTTTCGGTTGTCAATGGCTATAGTTTCTCTCTCCTTGCCGTCGATGGTTGTTCAATTTTTGACGATACTGTTCATTTTCGGCAATATTGTTCAAATTTTGACAATGCCGTTCACTTCGGCTACTCTTTTCTTTTGCAGGTGGTGTTGTTCTATGTAGGGTTTGGTGTTCTCTTTGGTTGGTTGGTTATCAAGGTTTTGCTGAATGCTCAATATTGCCAACATCATGTTCTTTGTCTTCCAACACCAGTATATACTTTACTCCATGAAACCCTAATAGGGCTTACGCGGTGAATTTACTATCTTGCCCTTCTGTGTGGTTTTACCCTTTTATCCTTCCATGTGGCTTTACTTTCTTGCACACTTAAACCTAGTTGACAACATTACAACCCATACAAGGCTGTAGGAACAACAATCTCCCCCTTTGTAATTGTTGGCAACACTCATAACAAAAGCCACTATACAGCAGTTTCCACTCCCCCTAAATATGCATTCCCCCTTTCTTAACAGCTCCCTTTGCATTGTTGCTTCTCTCCCCCATTGCCAACCAATTACAAATTTGAAAAACTCATAAAGTAGAGATGGAGGATTCACCTGATATTCAAGCATGAAGAGGCATTCACACAGACAGACTCATTCTGTGCTTTTCAAAAAGCTCTATGGAAAAAAATTTATTTAGATCTTGTGTAACCTCTTCAACAGATTTATGTTCAACTTGTGAGAGTAAAGTAGTAGCTCCCACAATTCCTCTTCTTGTTGTAACTCTTGCTAGTGGGTCACCTGTGATATGATTTTCTTGATGAGCATTGATTCATGTTTTCTTTGGCTTTCTTTCTTGCACAATCTTAGTTGCAAGAGGATCTCTTTCTTTATCAATCACATACAAATTTCCAGCTGTTCTCTTCCTAGCTGCAACAGTATTGCCTTCTTTACTCTTTACCTAGCAACCTATTTTTGTGAATATTACCTTATGGTCTTCATTGCATAGTTTGCTAACAAATGCTAGATTATTTCTGAGTCCTTCAACATGCAGAACATCTTTCAGCTTTGCTCTTCCATTGTTTACTGACCCCTGACCACTGATGTTGAGTAAATCATTATTGCCAAACTTGACTCTGCCTTCTCTTAACTTGTTTAGTTTTGACAATTTACTCTTATCTTCCGTCATGTGTGAAGTGCATCCACTACTTATCCTTGTAGTCAGCTTTAAGTGCAATTTCAGCTGTATTAGCCACCTCCATTTTAGCTTTATATTCCTTCTTTTGAATTGGCTGAAAGATAGCTTTCTCCTTTTTCTCAACTTTGATTTAACCGCTTGTTTTCACTATACCATTAAGTGCTTTCTCTTGTTCAGGGAGAAGTGTCATGCACCTCTTGGAATTATGGCCATCTTGCCCGTACCTTTCACACTGCTCCAAGCCTGCCAATATAGCAAACGTGTTCTTTGAAATCACTAGTTTGGGCCTCCACTAATAATCCTTGTCAGTGTGTCCTTGCCTTTTACAGTATGTGGAAGAACTCACAACAAGTGTTCTCTTCTGGATTCTATATTGTCTCCTCCTATATGCAACATCATATCTTCTCAAGTTAAAGACATATACTGGCCTTTTCCACCAGCAGTTAATTGCCTTATGACCCCAAACTCCACAATAAAGGTAATGACCTTGAAACTACCTCTTCCTGGGTCTGACCATAACTTGTATTCCTCTGTTCATTACTTGCTGTGTAGGCAAAGTAGCTAGCTTCTTTGCTTGTGTGACTTTCATTTTAGTCACCTTCTTCTATTCAGCCGTAGCCCTCTGCTGGCTGACTTTCTTTTCTCCATTTTTGTTTGCCACACTAGGTTGCTTCTTTAAATCTTCTTTATTATCCATTATCTTCTCCTAAGTAAAAACCTTCTCTTTCAACTTCTGTGGCACATTCTTATTACCTTTAGCCAATGCAGCCTCAAATTGCTGCACTTTCTCTTCATTCTTCTTTCCTTTTGCAGAACTTGTTTCTCCTATCATTTTGAGCTTTTGCAAGTTCTCTTCACTACTTTTGAGTTGTTGCTGAAGTCTTAGCACCTCTTTCTCCATTCCTTCAATTTTTGAAGCCCTTGAACCAAGCTCCATTGTAAGGTCTTCACCTATCTTGATTTTTTCTTCAAATTTTCTCTTCAAGTCAATATGCTCAGCCCTTATTTCATCCTTTTGGCTTTCAGCTTCCTCAGACTTAGCTTCAACTTGTTTTATATGGGCCTCTAACCTTCTTATGGTTATGCCCCTTCTGACTATCTCCTTTGAAGCTACTTCCAACTCAGCTTTAAGATCTGGCTTTTTTCCATCAACCTCCTCTTCCTCTTCAGAGGTTGACTACCACCTTTAGATGATGCCATAAAGGCATGCTCATCTGATGATTCTTCATCTTCCTCCTCATTAGCTTCTTTTATCTGACTCATATAACTCTTAAATGAGCCTCTCTTCTTCTTTTGTGGCTTGGCAGTCTTCTTGTTGGACTTCTTTGATTTGAATTATGGTCTTTTCCATTTTGAATTTGGCTCATCATCACCATTACCATCTTCGTCATCAAGTTTCAGTTTACACTGAGAGGTAAAGTGTCCAGTCTACCCACAATAATAAAATCTCAAGGCCAACTGTCCTTTTCCCTTCTTAGACCCCATTTTGAATTTCCTTGTGAAGTATGCCAATACTTCACCTTCACTTTCTTCCTCATCATCACCATCATCATCCTCACTGGATGATTCTTCCTCTTTTTTTATCTTCAAGTGCTTCATAGCTTTAAAAGATGCCTTCTTTGATACCTTCATTGTTGTAGAGTTTTTAGCTAAGAGTGACAATAAAGAGTTTGACTTGAGTTCTCTAATTGGCACTCTTCATTCATAAGTGTTAAATTGAGATCTCACATCTAGCTTTTTAAAAGGTTGCATAAAAAGTGACAATCTTGATCTTCTTAAGGTGATCATCTTCATATGCATAGAATTTTGGTCACATGATGGTTTATCTCTAAGCCCTTTCTTAATGTTAAAGATGATTGTTTGTATGAGTAGACTAATTTTAACTTGTTTGATATACTTTTACTTTTTGTATAAAAATAAACTTGTGCCAAGATTTATCTTATGTCAAATTCATTATGTAACAATCAACACATGGAATGATATTACTAATACAAATGTAAAAAGAAACAAATTCTTTAATTATATAATAGCACACAGTCATAATGTATCACAACACATTAAATTTTATGAAGTCCTAAAGATTAACATGTGACTAAATTACAACTCTTAGTATTGGTTTAGTTATTGGATTTGCTATCATCTCATCTGTTGCAATGTACTACAAGGTCACATCATTTTTGTGACACAATGTCTTTTACAAAATTGTACTTAGTAGTAATATATTTGGTTCGACAATAATACTATAAATTTTATGCATATGCAATAGTTACTTAACTATTGCAATACAATATGACCACTTTATGTTGATTAAAACATACTCTCAAATATTCAAAGGATCTCTTGAGCCAAACAACTTTTTGCATTGTAATTAAGTAAGCTACGAACTCTACCTTTATCATTAATAAGGCAATACAAATTTACTTCTTGCTACTCCATGATATGGCATAATTATATAGTAAAAGAACATATCTTAATGTAGAGTTACATTCATCTATATCTCTTCCCTAATCTACAATTGAATAACTATTGTTCCCACAGCCTTGTATGGGTTGTAATTGTTGCCAACTAGGTTTAAGTGTGCAAAAAAGTAAAGCCACATAGAAAGGCAAGAAGGTAAAAGCCACATGGAGGGGCAAAAACATAAAAGCCACAAAGTAAGCCCTATTAGGGATTCATGGAAGAGAGTATATAAAGATCTTGGAAGACAAAATTAGGGTAAGGCCAATGTAATTAAGTACATGGCAAAACACTAAAATGTATGGAAAGCCAAATAGAGAAAATAAAAAAACACAACACACAGCCAAAGCACACCGATGACAAGAGAACAGCAGAATAGGGGATGGCAAAATAGAAATTGGAGCCAAACAATAGTTGTCGAGTGAACAGTAGCTGTCAACGGGAAGAGAGAGAAAACAATTCAGCCGTCAAGTGAATAGTAGCCGTCACTAGAAGAAGACGAGAAAACAAAAATTGGCCAAACAGGAGAAAGAGACAAAGAGGTGAATAGCCAAATGGGTGAACAGAAAAGAGACAAAATAGCGAGTGGAAAAATATAGGGGGGCTAAACGAAGAATAGAGAATATAGGTAGAGATATGGCCAAATCAAAGCTATCATCTGGCGAAGGAGAAAAGATGGCCGAAAAAAAGGGGAGAAAACTGGACACCATTGATACGCCCAGCATACACCCAAAGAAGAGAGAGAAGCCATCGTCAGAAGAAGAGGGGTGGTCGGCCAAAACACAAGAGAGATGGCTAGACCAGATGAGTCAATGGGAAGGAGAGAAAAGAAATGGCCAAATAGGGGAAAAGGAGAGAAAATTTGGAACGGGGTGACGAAGCGAGAGACTGTCAGCAGAACATGACAGTGAGAGAAATCCGGCTGGATGGTATGAGAGAGAGAAACGGACAGGTAGGACGTGAGACATGGAATAGTAAACCAGAAACATGAGGTGAGTCGTGAGACAAGGAGACGAGTGAGACAGTGAGATGGTAAAAGCAGGAGTTGTGTGAAACAACATAGAGAAGGAATTTGGCTAAGCAGGGAAAGAACTCAACATATTTCCAGATTTCTTCAAGAGAGGTTAGAGAGCGTTGCGGTGAACTTCTAAGCGGCAGTAGAGCAGCCTTTCAAATTCAACAGAGGCAAGACAAGGTAGAAGAAGGGTAGACATAATAAGTGACACTCTTTGTATTGTACTTGCTTAATAATTACAATATTGAAAGGAGCAGAGGATTAAGACATCCATTGTAATTGGAATTTTTAAGTATAGTGGATAGTCTCGATAAGGAAGAGTGCCTACCACCTTGGATGTACGTCACGTTAATGGAACCACGTAAATATCTTGTGTCCTTAATTTGCTTTATGTTTTGTGATTTGAATTGAGTTATGAACGCAACTAAAGTATCAGCCAACCCATAACCTAACAAAGACCTAAACAAGAACATCTGAATTGTCTATTAGGTAAGGTGTTTAAAAGGTAACTTTGGGAACTATTGTGATTAGTAGGTAGCAACAGATCTACCTTAGTCGAGTCTGAGAAAGAGTTCACTTTTAAGAAGAGGTTGAAGTTGTTCACTTACCTACAAATTGTGAATTGTGGTGATACTAATTTACCCCCCATCTTAGTATCACAAACTTGTAGATCCTAAGGAGAAGTTAGGAACTTCAATAACTAATTAGTCACAATTGATTTCCTTGATAACACAAGAAATAATTTGCAATCTCTTAAGATATTGAAATATTCTCTTCATAGCTTGCCAATGTGCTTTTCTTAGGTTTGATTGATATTGACTCACCAATCCTACAACATAACAAATGTAAGGGTGTGTACATTGGAATTGGTACATTCTTCATTTTTTCATGCTCTTGTCACGTTTTATGACACATTTGATGGCTCAAACTATTACCTTTAACAACTAGAGTGCTAATGGATTTCCAACTTTCCATTTTAAATCAATTAAGGATTTTATGGATATAAGACTCTTATGACAAAGCTATAAGTCTTTTGAAGCAATCCTTGTGAATCTCTACTCCTAAATGTAAACCCATCCCTGTTCCTTATTTTAAATTTAAAAGACGCCCATCTCTTAATTGTAATGACAAATTCTTTATCATTTCCATCTAATAGAATGTCATCTATATATTGAGATAGAATTAAAATTTTATTTTCAAATTTCTTAACACCATACAATGATCCTTATTAATCATTGTGAAATCACATAAGATTATTGCATAATGGAATCTTAAATACCATTATCTAAATGATTTTTTAAGCCATAAATTGATCGTTAAAGTTTATAAACATTATTCACTTAACCTTAGATAGTGAATCTTATAGGTTGTTCTATATAAATTTCTTTGTCTAACTTTACAATGAGGAAAGCAATTTTAATATCCATCTTATGTAATTCAAAATTCATATTTGCTACTATAGCTAAAATAAAGTGAATTGAAGTAAACCTTACAAACAGTGAAAAAGTTTCCTTATAATGTGTAACCTTTTGTTAAGTATAACCTTTCACCATTAAGTAGAATTAATACCTTTTCATGCATCCATTTGCCTTATGCTTAATTTTGAGAACCCATTTGTTCCTAATAACTTTGTGTACTTAGGGCAAATCTACTAAGTCCTAAACTTTGTTAAATTTCATGGATTCATTGATTCTTTCATTGCTTTCATCCATTGTTCCTTAGCAAGGCATTAAAGAGTCTTAGTTACTATTTTATGCTCCTCCTCATCATGAGTGACAATCATAAAAGCTTCCCCTTTAATCTCGAAACGACAATATGGGATACTTTAGTGATTGCCTTTATGTAATATGGGTTCTTACAAGCCTTGCATAACTTGTGATATAACACTCTTACTTGAATTAATAGCTTAAGGCTTTTTCTCATCCATTTGAGTTGGCATTTTTGGTGTGTTTATAGTCATCTAAATCACTCATCTCATATGGATAAATCCTTAATAATATCTTCTTTACTAGGAAATTCATTGTTGACATCATGTGATTTAAATTTAAAAATTCTTTTATTTATTTATTCACCAATAAACATATACCTTTTGGAGTGTTCATAGCATTTTATAAAGCTACATTTTCTTCCTCTCATAATCAATTTCTCGTATTTATGAGATGGATTAAGGACATAAGCTACTAACCTTTATGATCCTAGGTTAGTCAAGTCAAGCATTTGTCTAAACCATAATTCATATGATGGAAAAGTAACAAATTTAGAGGGTACACAATTGAATACATACACAATCATCAATAAAGCATCACCCCAATAATATATTAGTAGATTCACTTATGCCACTATAGACTTAACCATCTCTAATAGGATTTTATTTCTTCTCACCACAACATCATTTTGATGTGGAGTCCTAAGAACAATTTGTTGTCTAAATATATCATTTTCATTACATAGTTCCTCAAATTATTTAAAGAGATATTCACATCCTCAGTTAGTTCTTAGGGTTTTAATTCTTAAATGTAACTAATTCTCTATAATACTTACTGAAGTTCCCGACTTCTCCCTAAGATCTACTAGTTTATAATACTGAGAGGGGGGCAATTAGTATCTCCACAATTCGCAATTTGTAGGTAAGTGAACAACCTCGACCTCTTCTTAAAAGCCAACTCTTTCTCAAACTCGACTAAGATAGATCTATTGTTATCTAAATCACAATAGTCGTCAAAGTCACCTTTCAGACACCTTGCCTAATAGACAATTCAAATATTCTTGTTTAGGTCTTCGTTAGGTTATGGGTTAGATGATACTTTACCTGCGTTCACAACTCAATTCAAAACATAGAACGTAAAGCAAATTAAGGACACACGAGATTTACGTAGTTCTGTCAACATGATGTACATCCACGGTGGTAGGGACTCTCCCTTACTGAAACTATCCACTATACTAGAGAGTTCCAGTTACAATGGATGTCTTAATTCTCTACTCCTTTTACTATTGCAATTACTAAGTAAGTACAATACAAAGAGTGTCACTTACTGTCTCTACCCTTCTTTTAGTTTGTCTTGCCTCTGTTGAACTGAAAGGCTACTCCACTACTACTTAGAAGTTCACCGCAATGCTCTTTAACCTTTCTTGAAGAAATCTAGAAATACGTTGAGCTCTTTCCAATGCTACGCCGAATTTCTTCTCTACGTTGTCTCCCACAACTCCTGCTTTCACCATCTCATGGTCTCACCCGTCTCCTTGTCTCACAATCTCACTGTCTCACGGCTCGCATCACGTTTCTGGTTTGCCGTTCCACGTCTCATGACCTGTCTCACATTTCTGGTTTGGCATTTCACGTCTCATGCACATTTCTGGTTTGCACGCTTTGCTGGTTTCATGACTCACGCACGTTTCTAGTTTGAACGTCTTGCTGGTCACATGCCTCACCTATGTTTCTGGTTTGCCCATGTCCGTTTCACACCTCCGGGCAGCTTGGTTTGCTCTCCTGGTGGTCTCCTCTTTCAAGGTTTCTCCTCTCTTCCCTTACGGATGGTGAGCTGTCTTCTCTCTTATGTGAGTCACACGGTTTTCTCTAGCCATCACATAGTTTCCCTTGCTATCTGAGGTCTCCCTTGATGTTATCTCCTTTTGTTGTGTGTTGTCCCCTTACCGTGCTGTCTCCTAGCCATCCACCTTGCTTTGGCTGTCCACTCTTGGTTGGTCGTTCTCCTCCTTGCTGTCCACACCTATTTCGCCATTCACCTCTTTGCTTGGCCATGTAGGTTGGTTGACGTCCTCTCTCTTTCAGCAGGTGGTGGTCTTGCTATCCAACCGTTCCTCCCTTGTTTTTCTCTCTTTGGCTGGTCACACACTAGGTTTTCCTCTCTTTGGACAATTTTACTCTTTCGCTTTGGATGTTGCTCTAGGTTTTTGTCGACTCCTCTTGCTTTCCTTTGTCTCTTTCGGCAACCAACACCTGTTTTCTGCAATGTATACTCTTTTGGCCGGTCACACCAGGTTTTCCGTTCACCTTTGTTTGTCGTCCAGCCGTGTCTTCTACTTATTGCCGTTCACCTTGCCTTGCCCATTCTCCTCCTTGCCTGGCCGTCCATCCCTTTGCCATGTAGGGTTTTATGGATGCTCACCTTGTTTGGCCAGTTGTCTCCTTGCTTGGGCAATTTCTCCTTTGTGTTTGGCCGGTTGTCTCCTTTCTTGGATAGTTTCTCCTTTGTGATTGGCCAGTTGTCTCCTTGCTTGGACGTCTCTTATCTTTATGTTTGGCTGTCTCCTTACTTTGATTGCTCCCACTTCTTGTTTGTCGAATGGTTTTGCTTTAGGTTTTGTCATTTTTGCTCAATTGCTGACCTCTTCATTGTTGTCTTATAATGGCCTTTATATACTCCTCCATGAAACCCTAATAGGGCTTATGTGGTAGATTTACATTCTTGCCCTTACGCGACGGATTTACTTTCTTACCCCTCCATGTGACTTTACTTTTACTTTCTTGCCCTTCCATGTGGCTTTACTTTCTTGCACACTTAACCATAGTTGACAACAATTACAACCCATACAACGTTGTGGGAACAACAATATCCCCCTTTGTAATTGTTGGCAACACTTATAACAAAAGCCACTATGCAACAATTTCAACTCCTCCTATCTTAACAGCTCCCTCTGCACTATTACTTCTCTCCCCTTTTGCGAACCAATTACAAATTTAAAAAGCTCGCAAAGTAGAGATGGAGGATTCACCTGATTTTTAGGCTTGAGGAGGCATTCGCACGGACAGGCTCATTCTATACTTTTTCAAATAGCTTTGTGGACAAAGATTCAATTAGATCTTGTGTAGCCTCTTCAACAAATTTAGGTTCAACTTATGAGAGTAAAGTAGTAGCTCCCACAATTCTTCTTCTTATTATAAATCCTGCTAATGGGTCACTTATGATCTAATTTTCTTAATAAGCACTGGTCCACATTTTCTTTGTCTTTCTTTCTTGCATAATCTTAGTTGTAAGAGTATCTCTTTCTTCATCAATCACATACAAATTTCTAGCTATTCTATTCCCAGCTACAACTGTATTACCTTCTTTACTCTTTACCTGGCAACCTGTTTTTGTGAATATTACCTTATGGTCTTCATTGCATAGTATGTTGAAAGATGCTAGATTATATCTGAGTCCTTCAACGTGTAGAACATCTTTCAGCTTTCCTCTTCCAATGTTTACTAACCCTTGACCATTGATGTTGAAACTTGACTTTGCTTTCTCTTGACTTGTTCAGCTTTGACAATTTACTCTTGTCTCCCATCATGTGTAAAGTGCATCCATTGTTAAGGATCCACTACTTATCCTTGTAGTTAGCTTTGAGTGCAATTTCAGCTATATTAGCCACCTCCCTTTTAGCTTTATCTTCCTTCTTTTAAACTAGCTAGAAGATAGCTTTTTCCTTTTTCTTAGCTTTGACTGCACCGCTTGTTTTCACTGTACCATTGAGTGCCTTCTCTTGCTCAAGGAGAAGTGCCATGCATCTCTTGGCATTATGCTCATCCTACTCACACCTTTCACACTGTTCCAAGTTTGCCAATATAGCAAACTTGTTCTTTCAAACCATTGGTTTGGGCTTCTACCAACACTCCTTGTCAATGTGTCCTTACCTTTTACAGTATGTGCAAGAACTCGTGATAGGTGTTCTCCTCTAAATTTGGTATTGTCTCCCCTTATATGTAGCATCGTATCTTCTTGAGTTGGAGACATATATCCACCAGTAGTTACTCATCTTATGACCCCCAACTCCACAATAAAGGCAATGACCTTGAAACTTCTTCTTCTTGGGTCTGGTCACAGCTTGTCTTCTTCTGTTCATCACTTGTTGTGTAAGCAAAGTAGCTGGCTTATTTTCTTGTGTGACTTTTATTTCAATATCCTTCTTTTGTTCAGTTGTAGCCCTCTACTAGTTGACTTTCTTTTCTTTCTGAGATGTAGCAACTATGGGCTGCTGCTCTTTAACCATATACATCATTTTTGGCCCTGGCATTGGTTTGATAATTGTCTTCTCTTCTTTAGTTATCTTCACCTGAGTAACAGCCTTCTCTTTCAACTTCTGTGGCAAAGTCTCATCCTTCTTTTCTCTTGTAAAGCATGTTTCTCCTACCACTTCAAACTTCTACAAGTTCTCCTCACTCTTTTTGAGTTGTTGAAGTCTTAGTAACTCTATCTCCATTTCTTCAATTGTTGAAGTCCTTGAGCCAAGCTTTATTGTAAGGTCTTCATATATTTTGATCTGTTCTTCAAATCTTCTCCTCAGGTCAATATGTTCAGCCTTTATTTCATCCTTTTGACTTTCAGCTTCCTCAGACTTTGCGTTAACTTGTTTTATATGAGCCTCCAACCTTTTTATAGTTCTGCCCCTTCTAATAATCACCTTTAAAGCTACATTTAACTCAGTTTCAAGATCTGGTTCTTCTTCATCAATCTCCTCTTCCTCTTCAAAGGTTGAACTACTGCCTTAAGCTGATGCCATAAAGGCAAGCTCATCTAATGATTCTTTATCTTCCTCCTCATCAACTTCTTTTATCTGACTCATATAACTCTTAAATGAGCCTCTTTTCTTCTTCTATTGGTTGACAGTCTTCTTATTGGACTTCTTTGATTTGAATGATGGTCTTCTCCATTTTGAATTCGGCTCATCATCACCATCCTTATCTTCATCATCAAGTTTCACTTTGCATTGAGAAACAAAATGTCCAGTCTGCCCACACCGATAACATCCGAAGGACAACTGTCCTTTTTCTTTCTTAAACCCTTTTTTGAACTTCCTTGTAAAGTATGCCAACACTTCACCATCACTTTCTTCCTCATCATCATCATCATCCTCACTGGATGATTCTTCCTCTTCTTTTATCTTCATGTGTTTCATGCCTTTGAAAGCTGCCTCCTTTGATACCTTAGTTATTGCAGAGCTTTCAGCTGACTTTATCCTCATTTCATTGCAATGAGATTGCACTGGAGATCATGCAGAGACATAGAATTAAGATCTCTACTTTCCTTTATGGCTGTTACCTTTGAGGAAAACCTCTCAGGCAGAATTCTTAGAATTTTCTTCACAATCGATGAGTCCTTCTTGTTCTTCCCATAACTTCCCAAGTCATTTACAGCATCAATAACCCTGTTGAAGAACTCTTGAACTATCTCATTCTTCTGCATTCTGAAAGATTCATATCTCTCCTTGAACACTTGAAGCTTAGCTTCCTTCATTCTGCCATCACCTTCATAGATTTTCTGCAATTTGTCCCATATCTCCTTAACAAACTTGTAGTCCATAACTTTAGCATACTCAGCATCTGTTAATGATGAAATGATGACGTTTGAGGCATTCCCATTTATCTCAAACTGCCTTAATTCCTCTGAGGTTAGATCTTTACCTTCTTTTGGGGCCTCAAAACCCTTATGTATAGCTTTCACCACGTTCATGCCTATGGTTGCAAATACCACTTGCATTTTGCTCTCCACATATGGTAGTTGGTTCCATTGAAGATTGGAACCTTCTTGTTATAAGTGGTGCTAGTGCTAGTACCAGCTTCCATTTCTCAGTATACTGAACAAGTCAAACTTCTAAATCCCTTCAAACTAGTGAACCAATGCTCTAATACCAATTGAAGTTCCAGACTTCTCCCTAGAATCTACTAGTTTGTGATATTGAGAGGGGGGTGAATCTGTATCACCACAATTTTCAATTCGGAGGTAAGTGAACAACTTCAATCTCTTCATAAAAGTGAAATCTTTTTCAGACTTGACTAAGGTAGATCTATTGCTACCTACTAATCACAATAGTCCCTAAAGTCACCTTTTACACACTTTGCCTAATAGATAATTTGCGTTCACAACTCAATTCAAAACACAAAATGTAAAGAAAATTAAGGACATATGAGATTTACATGGTTTTGTCAAAGTGACATACATCCACGGTGGTAAGGACTCTCCCTTATCCAGACTATCCACTATACTTGAGAATTCTAGTTACAATGGATGTCTTAATTCTTTGCTCTTTTCACTATTGCAATTACTAAGTAAGTACAATACAAAGAGTGCCAATTACTATGTCTACCTTTCTTCTAACTTGTCTTGCCTCTGTTGAATTGAAAGGTTGCTCCACTACTACATAGAAGTTCACCACAACGCTCTCTAACTTCTCTTAAAGGTGTCTGGAAATACATTGAGTTCTTTCCGATACTTCACTGAATTTCTTCTCTACGTTGTCTCACAAACTGCTCCTTTCACCATCTTATGGTCTCACCTGTCTCCTTGTCTCACGATCTCACTGTCTCACAGATCACCTCACGTTTGTGGTTTGCTGTTCCACATCTCATCTGTCTCATGTTTTTGGTTTGGCGTTTCACGTCTCATACATATTTCTAGTTTACACGCTTTGCTGGTTTCATGACTCATGTATGTTTCTAGTTTGCATGCCTTGCTGGTTTCACGACTCACGTACGTTTCTGGTTTGCACATCTTGCAGGTCACACGACTGACGTACATTTCTGGTTTGCGCTTGTCCATTTCACACCTCTGGGCAGCTTGGTTTGCTCTCCCAGTGGTCTCCTCTTTTAAGGTTTCTCCTCTCTTCCCTTATGAATGGTGTGCTGTCTTCTCTCTTACATGAGTCACTCAGTCTTCTCCAGCCGTCACATAGTTTCCCTTGCTGTCCAAGGTATCCCTTGATGTTATCTCCTTTTGCCAACCGTACGGTCTTCTAGCTGTCCACCTTGCATTGGCTGTCCACTATTGGTTGGTCGTTCTCCTCCTTGCTGTCCACACCTATTTTTTCGTTCACCTCTTTGCTTGGCCGTGTAGGTTGGTTGGATGTCCTCTCTCTTTCAGCCAGTGGTGGTCTTGCCATCTAGCACTTGCTGTCCAGCTGTTCCTCCCTTGTTTTTTTTTCTCTTTGGCCAGTCACACACTAGGTTTTCCTCTCTTTGGATGGTTTTCCTCTTTGGCTTTGGACGGTTGCTCTAGGTTTTGGATGACTCCTCTTGCTTTGCTTTGTCTCTTTGGGCGACCAACACCTGTTTTCTACCGTGTATACTCTTTTGGCTGGTCACACTAGGTTTTCTGTTCACCTTTGGTTGCTGTCCAGCCATGTCTTCTCCTTATTGCCGTTCACCTTGCCTTGGCCATTCTCCTCCTTGCCTAGCCATCCAAGCCTTTGCCATTGGTTGTGCTTTGCCGTGTAGGGTTGTATGGACGCTCACCTTCTTTGGTTGGTTGTCTCCTTGCTTGGACAATTTCTCCTTTGTGTTTGGCCAGTTGTCTCCTTGCTTAAACATCTCTTCTTTGTGTTTGGCTGGTTGTCTCCTTGTTTGGATAGTTTCTCCTTTGTGTTTGGCCAGTTGTCTCCTTGCTTAGACGTCTCTTCTTTGTGTTTGGCCGGTTGTCTCATTACTTGGACATCTCTTCTCTTTGTATTTGGCTGGTTGTCTCTTTATTTGGACGTCTCTTCTTTTTGGTTGGCCGATTGCTCCCTCTTATTATTTACCGAATGGTTTTGCTTTAGGTTTTGCCATTTTTGCATAATTGCAAACCTCTTCATTTGTTGTCTTCCAATGGCCTTTATATACGCCTCCATGAGACCGTAATAGGGCTTACGTGGTAGATTTATGTTCTTGCCCTTACATAGCAGATTTACTTTCTTGCCCTTCTATGTGGCTTTACTTTTACTTTCTTACCCTTTTATATGGCTTTACTTTCTTGTCCCTCCATGTGGGTTTACTTTTACTTTCTTGCTCATCCATGTTCTTGCACACTTAAACCTAGTTGACAGCAATTACAACCCATACAAGGCTGTGGGAACAACAGTTACATTTTTTAAAGCATTTTAATACTTCATATTTATGAGATATTAAATAAACATGACTATAACTTGCATAATCATTCATAAAAGTAATGAAATATAAGGCACCATACCTCACCTTTGTACTTATTAAACCACATATGTCAAAATGGACTAATTGCAACAAAAATTTTGCTTTAATAACCTTGCCAAATAGATTTTTAGCTACTTTTCCTACTAGACAGTGTTAACACAAAGGGAATTTAATTTTAGCAATTGAGCCTAAAAATGGCTCTTTAGCTAACTATTCATTCTTTCTTACTTACATTGGCTTAGTCTAGCATGCCAGACATTTGAATATACAACATTATTGTTAGTTGATAAAATAATAATAAAGAAATAGCTATTATAGATATTAAAAACATCATAGTTAATATCTAACACAAAAAATACTATCTGATAAATGTTCGTGACTAGTATAGGAAGTGTCATCATAAAAAACAATAATAAACATACAAGAACAAGAATTGAAATAGGATTCCATTAAATTTTAGATGCATAATTAACATTATGAAGTAGTAAGGTTTGACTATCCAACATTTCTAATTTACAAGTGCCAATCCCTTTGACTTCTACCCTCACATTATTCCTAATATACACCCATCTTAAACTAACTCCAATTTAACAAAACTCTATATATGCTTCTCAAACTTTGTTTACATAATCTATAGCCCTTAACTCTACAATCCATAAGAGATCAAATCCAATAAGCAATACCAAGCTAACAATATAAACTAAACAATGAGAAGTATGAGTAAAAGATACCTTTTCTTGTTAATGCATTCATAAGAAAAATGACCTATTTTATCATAGTTGTAGGATATTATTTGGGTCTTATCCTTTAACTTCTCTTGCAATAGTCATTCTTGTTCTTCTTTTGTAGTTGTTCATTCTCTTTCCCTTTCTTATAATGCTTAGAATGCCACTTACATTTTGAGCTAAAGACAAACTTTGAACTATTCTCAACTTTAACCATATTTATTTAGTTAAAAGACAAAATAGCCCCATGGCATTCCTCTTTTAAAATCAAACAATGTGATATATATTCAAAAGACTTAATAGTCTCATTATGCATGACATTAATTTTCATGCGGTACATGTTTAATGGAATGGACCAAATGATAGCCTAAACTTATTACTCATTCATGAGGGTATGACTAACTACTTTAAGCTCTTTAATTATATTAGACGTCAAACTCAAGTATTACTTTATGTTATGATATAACTTCTTTATATAACATCAAAATTGATTGTCAACTTTATTAACCTAATGGTGGAAGTAGCCTTAAAATTGCTTTTCAAATATAACCACATTACTTAAGTAGTCCCATGCTCTTTGAACCCATAGATGAGACCATCTTTTATATTTTTAAGCAAAGCTATATGAGTCAAACTTTTCTTTCTTTTCTAAACCTTAAAGACCTTTTGGTCTTGCCTTTGCTAAGTTGAGGAACCCTCCCCAAGGACCATGACATGATTGATGGCTTCGAGCACTTTATACCCTTTAGGGATATCACAAACCTTACAATACCATATTTCATAGTTTTCACCATTTAGCTTATCCTCTTTGTTGAGCTCATTAATAATATTCTTTGTAGTTATGGTTACAATAACCTTTAGATATTTATCGATAATTAGTACTAGCACTTTAACCATTTATTTTACACCAATATTGAAAAAGATTATTGATAGTTTAAAATTAGTCCAAGAATTAAATGCTCATAATGTTCATAATCATCTTTTTCATATTAATACTAAAGTCTTTTAATTTATTTCCATTTGTGCAAAATTTAATTTTTAAGTAAAGATTCTTAGAATCTTAACAACTCTCATTCTTTAGTTAGCTTGTCATATATGCAAAGTCTATATGTTAAGCATTAAAGATAATAACTGAACACATAAAGCAACATGGTAGACATTTATAATAATGTTTTACATACACGATATTAAACATTAAAAAAGAAAAACATATACCATTAAACATAGTGTAATATTATAATAATATTATTCATCATAACTAAGACTTCATTATTTATTTATTTACAAATGATTTAGATAAGATAATGAGCTTAAAGTAGAGAATTATTAGTTCATGAAGTCTTGTCCTTCTTAGCATCTCAAATAACCCTAGGCTTAGGTCTCAAAAGCTGTGAACCAATCTCCATTATACCAAACTAAATATGCCTTTAGCTTAAGCACCTCATAGCATGCTTAATATGATGCTTCTATGCTTTCTCAAAGGCATCCTTTAGGTTAACATATTAACCAATAATGCATTTGGTATGTTCCAACTTATGACTTGCCTCAACCCTCCAGAAGTTTGCTAATGACTTAAGCATAATATCAATCTTTACCTTTTTTTTAAGCCTTTTAGTCGTTGATGTTTCAAGATAATTGATTAAGAACCTCATATGTTTAACATATTTCATAACTTCCTTATCATTGTCCATTTTGCATTCTTTTAAAGTGTGAAAACAATTTTATTTGCAACATAGATTTCTCTTTTGTTCAAGGAATTCAAAATTCATTCTTCTAAGGTACCCTTTAATGATCCTTTTAGTTAATGTTCACATTACATGAGTCATATTTCATCCTTAAAAAAAATAAAAGGATATTAGAAATTTTTAATGTAAAAATAAAAATCACTTTTATAGTCTGCCAATTTTTGCAATATAATATTAAAACTCACAAAGCATAAAATTAGAAAAAGTTTGGTGTAATTTTTTTTATATTCCTAATAATTATTATGAATTAAAAAATAATTTTCAAAATAATTAGAAAAAAATATTAAATGATAAATTCTTATTGGCTAATAGGTTGGTGAAACATAAATTTAGAAATGACCTTTTTTTGACTTTGGTCAAGTTTGTTATGTGACATCTTTTCAATGGTAGTTATCACATATATCAATGATTCTCCACACACTAAATTAATTAAATAAACACTTAATTTCACTCACCTACCTAAAGAGTACAATGCAGTTAACATCATTTGGATCATTAGTGACCATGACATTTTCACATATATTGTAATTTGATTTCAAAAACTAGCATAAGAAAATATGTGTTTGAAAAAGCATCTAGACACATGGAACTAAAATTCATTTCAGAACTTTTTGTCTATTCTTAAAATTTCATATTTGATTTAAAACTCAAAATCTCAATTACTTTCAATTTCATCTAAAATTGACAAATAACATATAGTTGGAAAACCTATACTGATTACTTCTTATACTTGTAAATTTTGTGCCATGAAAATATTGTTTTTAATGTTAATTTTGAAAAATAATGTACAACATGAAAAATAATTTTATCACAGAACACACAACCAAAGAATATGAAATCTTTATAATATTGCACAATTCAGTGTTTCATCACATGCAAAATTCTTAAAAGGTAACAACACATGTGAGAAAAACAAATTTTTAAACATATTAAGCCAGAATATACACAAAAAGTGTATGCAAAATAACAAAAAAGAAAAAAACTTAAACATCAATTTTCATGCTGTAATTAATCTAATGTGGCTCTAATACTAATATTAAAATTAAAGATTAGGATCATGATTACTCTTGAAGACCTCTATAAGTTAGTGATAAACTAATCATTGGTAATTCAATTATTTTTCATGATCAATGTGATATCAATATATTGTATAGTACCTTGTTCACAGTCTAAGAACCTTTTACTATGAGAATCAATGGAGAATATGTATTATCTTATTTCAAAGTGTGAGAAATTGATTGAGCTTTTTCTTCCTCTTATCGCATTTGGAAGTGTTGGAAATTTTGTTTTTATTAACATAGTTAGTGCAATTTTTAACATATTCTCCATAACATTTATTTGTTGTGAGAAGAGAGTTTTAACCCCTTTCAAATTCCCTTTTAATGGGTTAGGTCAAGCCATCATGATGGGCAAACTTAACCTAATAGCATTTACATGTCAATATTTAGGTAATGAACTATTCAAACCATACAAGAAAAGATAATTAAAATCAATGGTTCTAATGTTTGATAGACTTCAATGGATTCAAATTATTAAAGGTGTATTGACTCTTTTGTCACATTGAATCTAACACTTAACATAGATACAAAAGTTAATTTCATGATCATTTTGGATGAATGACTTATTGTAATGAAAGGAGAAGCATTGTTAATAATTCTGACCATCCAAAAACACCTAAGTAAGATCAATGACTACTATGTTAGATGCACTTTAATGGATATATTAAAGGTGTATTACCACATTTGTTGCAATGAATATTGATGAGGACTGTCTTAGGTTTTACACTGAGAGAGGGAGGGGGTGAATCAGTGTGAGATACTCATTTTTTACAAATCTGTAACTTATTAGAGTCGATGATCAAATTATTTATCTTACATCTTTATGTGAGCGCGATCATAGGGATATCAATCAAGCATGAGCACCAAAGAACACACAACAATTTTTATATGGTTCACCGACAATGTGTGAGTTACACCTACAGTATGATAAGATCACTCCTAAATTACACAATCCACCCTTGTTATCAAGGGATACAGTTATGTTATTGAAGGATCACTCTTTAACCACTTATGGAAGGACCATTCCTTAACCACTTACAATGATCTCTTGATCACTAGAAGAGTTGATCTCCCAATCACTCAAAGGTTTGATCTCCTGATCACTAGATGAGATGATCTCCTGTTCACTCTAAGGATCTCCCACCCTTTTGCACAATGTTTATAAAATTTTAGTAACTAACACTTTCCTAAGAAGGATTACTTAATGTACATAGGCTACTAATGTAGAAAGTGGATCTTTTCCTTCCTTATTACCAGTCTTTACTCAAGCTTTGCCGATCTCTTCTCTGCAGCTCTCCTTTGGAACTTCTCTCGGTTATAAGTTATCTCCACTGTAGGTTCTCTCTGCTTATTGCCAATGCTGCCTCACAGGTTCTCTCATCTGTTGTCGGTGCTACCTCACCTATTGGCTTGGTAGGTTTCTTCCAATGCTACTGGTGCTACCTTACCTGCTGCCTTGGCAAGTTGCTTTACCTGCGACCTTGGTAGGTTGTTTTCTTGCTGTTGGTCCTGCCTACCCTACAGTTAGGGTAAGTTTTCTCCTCTTGCTACTGGTGCTACTTGCCTTGCTACTAGTGCTACCTACCCTATTACTAGGGCATGTTTTCTCCTTTTACTGCTAGTTGTACCTACACTTGCTGCCTACTACTAGTTATGCTTGTACTTGTTACTTACTACTACAAGTTGCTAGTTGGATGCAACAAGCTATTGGTTGTGTTGCCTTACTTGCGTTGACAGGTTCTCTCTTACTGCTAGTGTTGCCTACCCTTGTTGTTATTACTACCTGCCCTTGCTGTTACAATTAATGCTGGTTTCCTTACTACAATAGGTTCCATCTCCTTTCTATAATTTGCTGGTTTCCTTACTGCTACAATTTCTGCTGGTTTCTCCATGGTTTGCCTCTGCACACCTTTTCCCATGGTGTGGCTAATTGCTTGCTGCTACACACCTCTACTTGGCATGATTTACTGCTACACACCCTCTTCCTTAATGTGGTTAATTGGTTGCTGCTGCACATTTCCTCTCTTTGGTGAGGTTGTTGCACGTTCTTCTCCCATTGGTATGCTTGTTGCACCTCCTTTTTTCCTTTGTGTGGCTACTGCACATTCGTTTTTGGTTTCGTATGGCTGCTACACATCCTCTGGATTGGTGTGGCTGCTACACATCTCCTCTCGTTTAGTGTGACTGCTACACATTCTCCCTTTGGTAAGGTTGTCAGCTTCTACACTTTGTTTAGTTAGCTGCACCTCTCCTTCGTGCTATAACTCTCTTGGTCAGCTACACCTCTCCGTGGCTAATCACCCTTTTTTTGGTGGCTACCACTCTCTTTGCCATTCACTTTTCCTTGGTTTTAAGTTTGCCATTCACCTCTCTTTGCCTTTAGGTTTGCCATTCTCTCAATTTTTTTGCAACCCATACATATCTTGAAAGATGCATAGGTGTATTTATATAGCCTTAAAATTAAGGTTACACACTTATCAACAATTAGCATTGATTCCCAAAGGTTTCCCTATAATCAATGGCCAAATTGGATTCCTAAAATTTAGGGTCAATGGTTAAGGGTCAACAATTAGCCTTGACCCCTAAAATTTAGGGTCAATAGTTAATATTGACTCATTGACTTCAGGGTTGACCTGCCATCAACGATTTTTCCCAATGACCACTCTACTTCCCAACAACATTCATAACATCAAATCAACACATATAACTACATAAGATGTTGTAGACAACAAATCCAACATTAGCCATCAAAGATGAGCTTAACATTCTTCCCCTTTGGATTTGTTGGCAACACATTAAATCCAACTTTTAGCAATTAAGCATGAGTATAACTCCCCCTAAAACATGCATCTCCCTTTTTGTATGTACTTATACCTTTAGCTCCCCCTTTTACTTGCTTATCCCCTTTGACAATTTCTCCCCTTTTATTTATCATGCTACTCCCTCTTTTGATCAATACATACTCTCTTTGGATTTATACAAAATATCTCCCCCTTTGATAACGAATCCAAAAAACAATAAAAAAGGAAAAGGGAAAGGAGTTAGAGGCATACCTTAGCTTTTAGGGGATGGTTGAACATATAAAGTCAGCCTTAACTTCTAAAACATCTCTCTTGATAGACGTTTGGTGAATGAATGAGCTCCAATGACTTCTTTGTTTGAGTCTTCACATTTTTGTGGGTAGCATTCACCATCTTCCCTTTTCAAAAAGTATTGGGTACATCTTTAACAACTTTATTTTTGGACAATTTGTTCAACCCCATTTGTCCAAGATGTCCTAATCTCCTATGTCATAACAAATTCTCATCTTTGGTGCTCATGTAGCAAGTGTTTTTGCTTTCAAAAACTTGGTATAAGTTTCCATTTGTTTTTTCACCCTTAGTAAGAATAGTATCATCACTTAATCTCTTTATCATACAACCACTCTTACCAAATGTAACTTCATGTCCATTATCATATAATTGGCTAACACTGATAAGATTGTATTTTAGCCCTTCAACATAAAGCACTTCCTTCGATTTCAGCTTTTTACACCAATTTTAGTAGCACTAATACCTTTAATAATTAAGGCACCATCATTGCCAAATATGACTGATTCTCTATTATATTTTACTACCCTCCTTCAACATCTTAGAGTTGCCTGTCATGTGTGAAAAGCAATTATTGTCAAGGATCCATGGCTTTTCTTTTTTGGAAGCTTTTAAGGCTACTTCCATACCTATAGTAATTTTTTTCCTCTTCTTCTACTTTGGCTAAATGTAGAACCATATGTAGGTGTTCTCCTTTGCACTCTTTGATTGGGCAGCAATGTTTGGCCGAATGTGGGAGGATGTGTAAGTGTTCTCCTTTGTACTCTTTGACCGAGGAGTAATGTCAAACAATCCTCAGCAGTGTGTCTCTTTTCTTGATAAAGTCTCCCTTAAATTCTTGTCTCACATTCCTCTTCATTATAGGCCCATTGCTTCAGCACATATTAGCCTTATGCCTATACTTACCATAGTTCCAGCAAAATCCTTCAAATCTCAATTTTCTTTTTTCACCAAGTTCATGTCTCCTTTGGATGGGAGTTTTCACCACATTTTCCTATCCCATTTTAGCTTGGGTTGGTTTCTCTTCTCCATTATGTCATTGTGCTTACTTTTAGGCATAAACACAATTTTCTTCTTCTTTGCTACCTTTTCATTTGGCTTTTTGATATAACTAAGGCCTGTCTTCCCCATGGAATGAGATCTTTGTTTACTTAGACACTTATCCAATTTTTGATGGCATCCTCTTTGATGACATTTGCCGAAGACCACTCTTTTCTCACTTTTATGGCCCGTATAAAGCTTTCTTCATGCTTTTTCAATTCAAACTCAGCCTTGTAGAGCTTGGCTTGTAAAATCAGCACCTTTTGCTCTTATGCAATCACCTTAATGCCAAAATTTTTGTGTATTTTACCTTACTCTACCTCAAGTACACTCACCTCCTCAATTCTCTTCAAGTACTCCATCTTTTTTGCATCAAACTCTTTTTCTTTCACCTAGAGATCAGATTCATCAATAGCAGAATTTTCATACAACTTCTTGAAATGCTTTATCCCTTTTTCTAACTTGTTGTTTTTGTCCAAACAAGCTCTTAATTCATTTTTAAGTTATTGGACCAACTAATCCTCTTCCTCTTCAGTTGATTTCTCATTACTTGAAGATTCTTGATCATCATTTACTTTAGTAGCCAGCACATTCTTTATAGCATCATCATCAACTTCTACTTCAGAATCTTCTTCATCCAGCTTGCTCAAATAATTTCTTCTTTTGCATCTAAAGAGTTGCTTTTTTACTTTGGCACTTGAATTTTCAGCTTTAGAATAGCTAGATTTTTTTATTCTCCACCTCGAGGCCAACTCATCATCATCATCATTGTTTGCTTCTATTCTCTTTCGACAATCCACAACAAAGTGCCTTATGTCTCCACAACTAAAGTACTTCAAGGGGAATTTTCCTTTGTACTTCCCTTTTACTCATATTTTTGGTAATGTATGTCGAGACTTCATCTAGTTCAGTATCACCATCTTCTTCTTCAGAGTTGCTGTCAAATTCTTCATCTTGGTCTTTCATCTTTAATTTCTTCATTGCTTTGAAGGCCAATCTTTCTCAACCTTAGACTTCTTTTCTTTCTTCATTAGGGCTATTCTTATATCATAAATCACTAATATGTTGTGCAAAACATCTAAAGGCAACTTATCCAAATCTCTATCTTCTATAGATGAAACCTTGGCAATGTAAACATTCAGTAAGGTTCTAAGTATCTTCCTTACCACAGCATTGTTCATCTCCTTTCTATAGCCTTTAATGGAGACATAATTTTGTTTACTCTTGTGAAAAAGGCATCCACAGATTCATCATTTTGCATCTTTATGTATTCAAATTTGCTATAAATTTGTAACTTGGCTTTCTTCACAACCTTGTCTCCTTCACAAATGTTATTCAATTTATCCTAAATTTGTTTAGCTATGTTACACCCTATCACTTTGGTGAATTCTTTGTCTAATAAGGAGGCATATAAGGCATTTCTCACCTTTCCATCACACTCTAAATTCTTCTTATCAATAGGCATCATAGCAAAACCTTTAGCAATAGAGATGAAGCCACCAATAGTAAATTCAAATACATTTAGCCCAAGTGACATCAGATATGGGAGCATTATATTCTTCTATAACTAATAATTCTGTCCATCAAAAGTAGGAATGCCCTTGCTGTTAACATTGTTCATGTTATCTATAATATCAACTAGCAGTAGATGTAAAGATCTAGAGCAGCAACAAACAACTTTGGGTCAAAGTAGACAAATTGGATGAACAAAGGAAACTAGTTTTGATAATACTTAATGAGAACCTTCTTAGGACTTACACTGAAAGGGGGAGGGGGTAAATCAATATGAGATACCTTTTAAACATTTTTCCAAATTAACCTTTACAACTTGTTAGAGTTGATGATCCAATTATTTATCATGCATATTTATATAAGTGTAGCCGTAGGATATTAATCAAGTGTGAGCATTAGGGAACACACAGCAATATTTACGTAGTTCACCCACATTGTGTGAGCTATTTCCATAATCTGATAGGATCACTTCTAAATCATATAATCCACTCTTGTTATCAAGGGATATAGTTATTTTGTAGAAGGATCATTCCTTAACTACTTGCAATGATTTCTCAATCACAAAGTTAATCTCCTGATCACTCAATGGTTTGACCTCTCAATAACTTAAAGATTTGATCTCCTGATCACTTAAAGGTTTAATCTCCTAATGACTCAAAGGATTCATCTCCCAATCACTTTAAGGGTGAAGTTCACGACTTCACCCTAGAATCTACTAGTTTGTGATACTGAGAGGGGCAGCAAATCAGTATCACCACAATTCGTAGGTATATAAACAACTTCAACCTCTTCTTAAAAGCAAACTCTTTCTTAGATTTGACTAAGGTAGATCTATTGCTACCTACTAATCACAATAGTCTCCAAAGTCACCTTTTAGACACCTTACCTATTAAGTCTTCGTCAGGTTATGGGTTGGCTGATACTTTTGCTACATTCGCACAACTCAATTCAAAACACAGAACGTAAAACAAAGTAAGGACACACGAGATTTACGTGGTTCCATCAAAATGACGTACATCCACGGTGGTAGGGACTCTTCTCCTACCGAGACAATCCACTATACTTGAGAATACCAGTTACAATGGATGTCTTAATCCTCTGCTCCTTTCACTATTGCAAATATTAAGTAAGTACAATACAAAGAGTGTCACTTACTGTGTCTACCCTTCTTCTAGCTTGTCTTGCCTCTGTTGAATTGAATGGCTACTTCATTACAACTTAGAAGTTCATCACAATGCTCTCTAACCTTTATTAAAGAAATCTAGAAATACATTGAGTTCTTTCAATGCTTCACCAAATTCCTTCTTTAGGTTGAGAAATAAAAATACCTTCTTCACACTATTTTATCTGTAATCCAAGAAAGTAAGTCATTTCTTTAATCAATGACATCTCAAATTCCTCACTTATCTTCTGTGCAAATTCTTGGCATAGTTCAGAGTGATCCCCTCCAAAAATGATGTCATCTATATATACTATGGTTATCAACTGGCCTTTCTCTGAGTTGAACACATATAGGTTATTATTAATTGTTCCTCTTCTGAAGTTCAACCTTCTCAAATACACATCCAGCCTATTGTATCATGCTATTGGGGCTTGTTTAAGGCCATACAAGGCTTTCTTTAGCTTGCACACGTGTGTCTCATCCTCACTAATTTGTACTCCATCAGTTTGTTCAATATACACTTCTTCTTTTAGGAGCCCATTCAGAAAGGCTGATTTCACATCCATTTGATAAACTTTATACCTCTTATGTGCTGCCAAAGCTAGGAACATTCTAATAGTCTCTAACCTTACCACTAGTGCAAAAGTTTCATCAACATCTACTCCTTCTATCTAAGTGTAACCTTTGTAAACCAGCCTAGCCTTGTTCCTCACCACCTTTGTAAACACCCATTTTGCTCCTATGGCATTCTTGTTAGTGGGTTTTGGAACAAGCTCTTATGTTTCATTCTTCTCAATTTGATCCAGCTCCACATTGATAGCTTTGACCCAAGCTTTGTCTTGTGCAGCCTCTTTAACAAATATAGGTTCAACTTGTGAGAGTAAAGTAGTAGCAACCACAATTCTTCTTCTTGTTGTAACTCCTGCTGATGGGTCACCTATGATCTAATTTCCTTAATGAGCACTGGTCTATGTCTTCTTTGTCCTTCTCTCTTGCAAAGTCTTAGTTACAAGAGAATCTCTTTCTTCATCTTTAGATTCACTTTTATCTGAGTCTAAACTTACTTCTTTTCCCTCTTCTTCATGTTGGTCTAATTCTTCATCTATCTTGAAGTCATCTTCTTCGTTGTCCTCAGCTTCTCCATTATACATTGTTTTCCAATTCTCATCTATTTTCACATCACTGGATGTGATCAATTTTCCCAGCTTATGCAAGAAAACTCTATAACCTTTTGTCTTTGCTAAGTATCCCACAAAGATGCCTTCATCAGACCTAGCATTGAATTTTCCCAAGTTTTGCTCCTCGTTCTTCATAAAACATGGGCTGCCAAAGATTCTGAGATACTTGGTTGTTGTTTTTTTCCCACTCCATAGCTCATATGGAGTCTTATCAATATTGGGCCTTAGTAAGACTCTATTCAGTAGATGTATAGCTATAAATGTTGCTTCTATCCAAAATCTTGTGTAAAGCTTGGATTCTAGCAGTAGAGTTCTTGCCATTTCAACCATAGCTTTATTTTTCCTCTCTACCACCCCATTCTGTTGAGGTGTTTTTGTTGCTGCCATTTGATGGTGAATACCATGCTTCTCAAGGTAATCTTCAAAAGCTTCATTTGTAATAGCCTTGATATGACCTTAATACTATGATCTTCTTTTCACTCTCATTTTTAGCCAATCTTCTGTATCTCATGAAGCATTTCAAAACTTCTAACTTGTGTTTGAGGTGCATGATGCAAGTCCTTCTAGAATAATCATCAACAAATAAGATGAAGTACCTCTCACCATTCAACCCTTTTGTTCTCATTGGCCCACACAAATTAGTATGTACAATGTCAAGCACTGCTTTAGAACTGAACTCTTTGGCCTTATACTCCTTTTTGACCTGTTGAGCAGACATGTTGAGCAGACATACTCCTTCTCTCTCTTGAGGTTTGGAATGTCTCTGATTATATGAGAAGTGGTGAGCTTCCTCATGTTCTTCTAAGTTAAGTGTCCTAGTCTCCTATGGTAGAGTTGATTTTCTTCTTATTTTGTAAGTAAACAAATGTTTGTCTTGTCCTCATCAATCACATATAAATTTCTAGTTATTTTCTTCCCGACTGCAATAATATTGCCTTCTTTACTTTTTACTTGGCAACTTGTTTTTGTAAATATCACTTTATGGTCTTCATTGCATAGTTGGCTGATAGATGCTAGATTATATCTGAGTCCTTCAATGTGCAGAACATCTTTCAGCTTTCCTTTTCAAATATTTACTCACCCTTGACTACTGATGTTGAGTGAATCATTATTACCAAACTTGACTCTGCCTTCTTTTAACTTATTTAACTTTGATAATTTACTCTTGTCTCTTGTCATGTGTGAAGTGCATCCACTGTCAAGAATCCACTGTTGATCCTTGTAGTCAGCCTTTAGTGCAATTTTAGCTATATTAGTCACCTCCCTTTTAGCTTTATATTCCTTCTTTTGAACTGGCTAAAAGATAGCTTTCTCTTTTTTCTCAGCTTTGACTGCACCAATTGCTTTCACTGTGCCATTAAGTGCCTTCTCATACTCAGAGAGAAGTGTCATGCATCTCTTGGCATTATGGCCATCTTGCTCACACCTTTCACATTGTTCCAAGTCTGGCAATATAGCAAGCAAACTTGTTCTTTGAAACCATTGGTTTGGGCTTCCACCAATAATCCTTATCAGTGTGTCCTTGCTTTTTACAGTATGTGCAAGAACATACGATAGGTTTTCTCTTCTGAATTTTGTATTGTCTCCCCCTATATGCAGCATTGGATCTTTTTAAGTTGAAGACATATACTGGCCTTCTCCCCTAGCATTTACTTGCCTTATGACCCCAAACTCCACAATAAAGACAATAACCTTGAAATTGCCTCTTCTTGGGTCTAATCGCAACTTGCTTTTTTTTGTTCATTACTTATTGTGTAGGTAAGGTTGCCAGTTTCTTTGCTTGTGTGCCTTTCATTTCAACCACCTTCTTCTCCTTCTTCTATTCAGCCATTGCCCTTGTCTGGCTGACTTTCTTTTCTTTCTTAGACATAGCAGCTATGGGCTATTGCTCTTTAACCATATACATCATTTTTGGCCCTAGCTTTGGTTTGATAACTGTCTTCTCTTCTTCAGTTATCTTCTCCTGAGTCATAGCCTTCACTTTCAACTTCTGTGGCAAAATCTCATTCTCTTTAGTCAGTGCAACCTTAGATTGCTACACTTTCTTTTCATTCTTCTTTTCTCTTACAGAGCTTATTTCTCCTACCACTTCAAACTTCTGCAAGTTCTCCTCACTCTTTTTGAGTTGTTGCTGAAGTTAGCAACTTTATCTCCATTTCTTCAATTGTTAAAGTCCTTGAGCCAAGCTCTATAGTAAGGTCTTCAAATATTTTGATCTGTTCTTCAAATCTTCTCTTCAAGTCAATATGTTTAGTCCTTATTTCATCCTTTTGACTTTCTACTTCCTCAAACTTTGCTTTAACTTGTTTTATGTGAGCCTCCAACCTTCTTATGGTTCTACCCCTTCTGATTATCTCCTTTGAAGCTGCTTTCAACTCAACTTCAAGATCTGGTTCTTCTTCATCAACCTCTTCTTCTTCTTTAGAGGTTGAACTACCACCTTGAGCTGATGCCATAAAGGCATGTTCATCTGATGAGTCATCATCTTCCTCCTCATCAACTTCCTTTGTTTGACTCACATAACTCTTGAATAAGCCTCTCTTTTTCTTCTGTGGGTTAGCAGTCTTCTTACTAGACTTCTTTGATTTGAATGATGGTCTTCTCCATTTTGAATTTTGATCATCATCACTATCCTCATCTTCATCATCAAGTTTCACGTTGCACTAACAAGCAAAGTGTCCAGTCTACCATAATGATAACATCTCAAGGACAACTGTCCTTTTCCCTTCTTAGACCCCTTCTTGAATTTCCTTGTGAAGTAAGCCAAAACTTCACCTTCACTTTCTTCCTCATCACCATCATCATCCTCACTGGATAATTTTTCCACTTCTCTTATCTTCAAGTGTCTCATAGCTTTGAAAGTTGCCTCCTTTAGTAGCTTTGATGTTAAGGAGTTTTAAGTTGACTTTATTCCCATCTCATATGCAATGAGATTCAACTAGAGATCATGCAGTGACATAGAATTGAGATCTCTACTCTCTTCTATGGCTGCCACCTTTGAGGCAAATCTCTCAGACAAAATTCTCAAAATTTTCTTCATAATAGATGAGTCCTTCTTGTTCTTCCCATGACTTCTAAGGTCGTTTACAGCATCACTAACCTTGGTGAAGAACTCTTGGATTGTCTCATTCTTCTACATTCTGAGGGATTCATATCTCTCCTTGAAAACTTGAAGCTTGGCCTCCTTTATTCTGTAATCACCTTCATAAACTTTCAGCAATCTATCCTATATCTCCTTAGCAGATTTGCAATACATAACTTTAGCATATTCAGCATCTGTCAATGCTGAAATGATGACATTTGAGGCCTTCCCATTGATCTCAAACTACCTTAATTCCTCTGGGGTTGGATCTTTACCTTCTTTCGGGGACTCAAAACCCTCCTGTATAGATTTCACCACGTTTATGCCCATGGTTGCAAATACCACCTACATTTTCACTCTCCACATTGGTTTCGTTGAATATTGGAACCTTTTTGCTGTAAGTAGTGCCGGTACTGGTACTAGCATCCATTTCTTAGTTTGCTGAACAAGTTAAAACTTTTGAAACCCTTCAAACTAGTACACCATGCTGTTAAGCTTCAAACTAGTGAATCTGTGCTTTGATACCAATTGAAGTTCCTAACTTCACCCTAGAATCTACTAGTCTGTGATACTAAGAGGGGGGGTGAATCAGTATGACACCCCTTAAAATCACATTATGATAATTTAAGCTAAAGCATTCTACTTATTTAATACTCTAGCTCTTGTCCATACACATGTATGTGAACAACATCAAACTCTTCTCGAAAGTGAACTCTTTCTCATATTTGACTAAGGTAGATCTATTTTTACCAACTAATTACAATAATCCCCAAAGTCACCTTTAGACACCTTGCCTATTAGACAGTTCAGACATTCTTGATTAGGTCTTCTTTAGGTTATAGGTTCAATGATACTTTAGCTGCATTCACAACTCAATTCAAAATACATAATGTAAATCAAAGTAAAGACACAAAAGATTTACGTGGTTCCGTTAATGTGACGTATGTCCACGGTGGTAGGGACTCTTCCTCTATCGAGAAAATCCACTATACTTGAGAATACCAGTATGGTACTCTCGATGTTCACAATGTAGTTACAATGGATGTCTTAATCCTTTGTTCCTTTCACTATTGCAAATACAAAGCAAGTACAATACAAAACGTGTCACTTATTGTGTCTACCCTTCTTCTAACATGTCTTGATTTTGTTGAATTGAATAGGCTGCTTCACTACCGCTTAGAAGTCCACCACAACACTCTCTAACCTCTCTTAAAGAAATCTGGAAATACGTTGAGTTCTTTCTAATGCTTCACCGAATTCCTTCTTTAGGTTGTTTCACACAACTTTTACTTTCACCGTCTCATGGTTTCATGGCTTGCACTCACACTTCTGGTCTATCGTTGCACATCTCACGGACTGGCCCACACTTTTGATCAGTCACGCCGTTGCACGTTTTAGTCTCACGCCAACAAATGTTCTGGTCTCATGTCGTCGCACGTTCTAGTCTCACGGGTTTCTCTTTCTTGCCATCACACGGTTTTCTCCTTGTCGTGTCATCTGTTTCTCTCCTGGTGGTTGTACGTCTCTCACGGGTTTTCTCTCTCACCGTCTGACTATATTTTCTCTCTCTCTGTCCAACCGTGTTTTCTCTCTCTTGTCGTCCACTCTTGTTTGGCCATGTTGGGTTTTTCCCTTTTTTACCATCCACACCTATTTGGCCGTTTTAGGTTTTCTCTCCTTCTACTTGATGGTGTATGTTGCCGTGTAGGTTTTCTCTCTTACAAAGTTGTGGTTTTACTTTCTTGCCCCTCCATGTAGCTTCAAATTACTCTCTTACCCCTCCATGTCAAATTACTTGCACACTTAAATCTAGTTGACAACAATTACAACTCATACAAGGCTGTGGGAACAACAAACGCTTAATGCATTAATTAGACCAAATGCATAACAAGCCATTTATACAAGTCATATTTAGTTTTAAAAGTTATTTTCCACTCATCTCCCTTTCTTATCCAAATTTGGTGATATGCACTTCTCTAAATTAGTGTTAGAAAAGACATATAAGTCATATAATTCACATACCATGTCATCCAATTTAGGTATAAGGTGATAATACTGCTTGATAATTAGTGTATATCCTCTAAGTCATCTAAAGCACAAGAAATACTAAAACTTCAAATAAACTCATGACTTTCCTTATATATCCCTTTGCCATAAGCTCCTCAACCTACCTTTGAAATCCCTTTATCTTCTCAAGATTACTTTTACAAGTTGGTTAATTTGGAATTGCTACACTAGGGTATTTCCCTCAAAGGTAGCTAGCCATTTGGTTCTTTAGAAAAAACATCATAAAATTTCTATAGAAGAGAAAAAAGGGGTTAAGCTTATCAGTATGAAAACAAGGTTCTTTGTACAAAAGTATGCATAAACTATTTAAAATAGAAATTTCTCTTAACATCACTCTTTTTTGCATACAAACACTTAATTTTTTTCTCTTATCCCCTTCCCTCCTTTCTTTCAATCTCATGTCTATTTTCTCCTTTCTTTCCCTCGTCTCTCCTCTTGACATCAATTTCTTTTTTAATCCTTAATTAATCTTCATAAACTTGTCGAGGTGTTAAAGTACAAGAGTAATAGTTTATTATTTATTACAAATAAGTACCTATTATTAAACTAATTAGGCATTACACACTAATTATATATTGCTATAGTCCTGACAAAATATATTCAGCAAGCATGGTAAAACATCACACAAGACCTCATCAATATATCTTCCAATAATAAACAATACTAACACCTACTAACCTTAACCACTCTAAATTCATTCAACCATTGAAGTTTATATGGTCTGAGGTGCTACATGGTAGGTAAATTAAGCTTTGCAACTAGAGCAGTGCTAGTTACATTTGTACAATTACCCCTATTAATGATCATGTACTTTATCTTTGATATGGCATTATGTACAAAGATATTCTCTCTACACTTGATCGACTTCCTTAGTTTGTGTGCTTAATGCTTGTCTATCCACCAACATATCTTCCTCAACAAAGGTACTTCTTTCCATCATTACCATCCTCTAATGGCAACATGGAGTCATCATCAAACTTATTTTTGGTCTTAATATCACCATTATACTATAACAACATGGTATGCTTATTTGGACATTAAGATGCAATTTTTTCCCTTTCTAAACACTTCAAACATTTAACATCTCTATTTTTATTAGGTTAGGAATGATATACAATTAACACCTTGTGAGTGAGATTATATTTCCTTAACAAAGCCTCTACCATTTGGTTGAAAAAATGTGTACCTTTATCATTAATCAAAACTCTTAGTGTTCCATACCTAACAAAGGTGTAAGACTTGACAAAATCTTTAGTGACTTTACAATCATCATCTTAGTAGCTTTAGATTCCATCCACATAGAAACATAATTAATGGCAAGAATATAAACATTTCCTAAAAAAGAAGGAAAATTTTCCATGAAATCTATGTCCTAAACATTAAAAATTTCATAAACTGGTATGGTAGTTTGTGGCTTTTGATCTACATGTGATAAAGTAATTATTTGGTAATGTTTACAAGTCTTGCAAAACACGTGAGAATCATGAAATAAAGCCTTTCTTATTGTTCTTTGCAATCTAATGTGTCCTTCATAAGTATAAGAATGACAAAAGGTGAGAAGAGAAGAATACTCAGTTTTAGTTACACATGTTCTTATCACTTGATTCAACCAAAACTTCCATAAGTATGGCTCATCCCATACATAAAGTATTTTTGCATCACTCCTGATTTTCTCCATTTAAGATTTTATCAAGTCATTTGGAAAATTCCTTGGGAATAAGTAGTTGACAATATTTGCATACCAAGGAGCCTTTTCCATAATTACAAGTAATTTTTCATTCTGATGATTCGTATCTAGGTTCTTTATGCCTTTTTTGTCATTGATCTCAAAATTGAACTTTTGTAATAGAAGAATCCATCAAATCAACCTTGGATTGGCATCTCTTTTTGATAACAAATGCATAAAGGTTGCATGATTAGAATAGACAACCACATTAGAAACAAAGTAAATATGAATGAAATTTTTCTAAAGCAAAAACAATAACTAAAAGTTCTTTTTCAATGGTAAAGTAGTTAACACTAAGCATTGTTCACAATCCTTGAGGTATAGTTGATGGCATGAGCAATTTTTCTTTGCCCTAAAAGAGCTCTTACAGTATAATTGCTTGCATCACACATGATCTCAAATGGAAGACTCCAATTTAAAGGTAGAATCACTAGAACCAAAGTTAATAGCTCTTTTAACTTGTCAAATGCACCCTTGTATGAATCATTAAAGTCAAAAGTCACATCTTTCTATAATAATATGCAAAGAGGAAATGCAAAAAAAGGCTAGTTGGCTTATTAAAGTTATTTCGGCAAAGAGCAAGGAACAATAAAATAAGCAAGGCTTAGACTTATTTAAAGAGCTTGGCCTAAATTTTGAACTTGGTCACATGCCATGTTTCTTCGAAGGGGCTATACATGTTATTTAGTTATTTGTAATAGGCTGAACAATATCTTAATTTAAACCTAGTCTGCCAAGTTTTATGTTTATTAGTTCTATTATGTTTTGAACTTTACATATAGATACCCCTTTTTAGTCTAGCTAATTAGTTTTTAATAAAATTTAAGAGAGTTTTCTCTTTGGCTTATTTGAGAACTTTGGAACTTATCTAGGTTACTCTCATGACATTTTAATTTTAATTTATATCTTTGGCTTGTGTTTTCCTAATAAACATTGGGTTAAAGCTTTACTCTTATCAAACTTAATTTAACTTTCTTCAATTGTAATTTCTTATCCATTTTATGGGTCTCATTGTGGTCTTTAAGGTTTGCATTATCTTGGTATCAAAGATTTAGAGTTTAAATTATGTTTTCTTATCTAAATTTGAGTTTTACTCCTATTCTTCTTCTTGGTTGTATTTTATACCCCTTTTGTTCCCTAAATCTACAAATTAAGTTTTATCTTTTCTTGTCTTTTATTCTTGAAAAAATAGAAATGAATGAAGGAAAAATAGAAAAGAGAAAGAATTCTATTTTTTTTTCATCTTAAACCAATAAAGGAAAGATTGTAGTTGATTGCTTCTTATTTGATTCATTCCTATTTAAGAAGTAAATCCTATTTGATTAAGTCAAAGGGAGATAAAGCCTTTATTTTTTTTTTCATAATTGGGGATCTTACAACATAAGGAAATCCTAAATTAAAGAAATAGACTTTATTTCTTTCTTGTTCTTACAAGGATTCAAATCTAATTAATTTTTCTCTACATCTTGCAATTTAAAGGCATAGAGTTCTTGGCATCACTAAAAAAAGATAATCTTTTTCTTAAAAAAAAAAAAAGGGAGTTTTTTAGTTTTTGGTATAGGACACATGTGCAAGATGACTTTTATTGCAAACATTGCGCAATTGTAAATAGTGACATGAAAGTTGAAATATATAGTTCTTTGGGTAAGTGACAAATTAGCCATAAATTTTATAAAATTTTTATAATGTAGTTTCATATTTTAAAAATATTTTGTTTTAGTTTTTAATATTTGTATTTTAGTTTAATTCAAGATAATTTCAAAAAAAAATCAAGTATTTAACTTTATTTTGTACATTGACCACATGGAATTAAAATGTTTCTAAAGGTTTAAAACTAATTTGAAAATTTATTTATGTCAGACATGCAGATTTTTATTAATTTATACTTATCTCTTACAGTTAATATACAAAATTAATGGTTTGACTAATTTTTTATTTAAAATTGTCTTAAATTGAAATGGAATACAAATGTTTAAGATTATAACTAATTTATGCCTATCCTAATTTTCTTTGGTTATATCAACATTTTCTTTTAATTTTATTTATTATTTATTTATTTTAATTTTTTAGCATTTGCATAGAGTTGTATGGAATAAAGTAAATTTGCTAACTTGGATATTGCTAAAGCATGCTATACTTTTTAGTTGTACAAGGAACTTTTCTTGAACGAATAAATGAAACTAATATTATTAACTTAAATATAACCTAAAATGTACATTTAGATTTCAATCATGCACAAGGAATCATATAAGAATCCAAAAAAGTCAGATCAGATTTTAATCATATAAGACCTAAACCCAATGTTCAAAGGAACATAAACCAATGTATAAAAAGGATATAGACACCAAACTCCAAAAAGAATAAACTTGGCTATGATAAGTCAAGTTGAAACACCATAAGATAATAATCTTGATAAGCCATCACGTTTAAAAAAGAACCCAAATAAAAAGTTTCTAACTTCTTAATTCCTATAATCGTTTGCTTCCATGAGCTTACAAGAAACAACTTATCTAAAACTCCTAAATATTGAGACAATTATAGACTCATAAAATATAGAAACACTTTTAGTTTATTATAAACTCTATTTTAAGCAAACTCTCATTTATAAGTGGATTTTATTGTTTAATCCTGACCCATTAAGTATTCTAATTATATTAATAAAGTCTTATTTCTCTTTCAAGTTTAAATTCACGTTATTTGTAGATAAGTTGACTTGAATATCCTCAATTAGCTCATTTAGTACTTCTTTCTTTGTTTTGGCATTTACTCATATGATTAGATTGTATGGAATGCTTGAAAAATCCTTTAAAGCCTTCTATGCATTGGCCCTACAATGTATCTCATCATTCCCTTTCTTGTTAAAAGGATTTATCTTTAAATCAATATCTTTCCCTCTTCAGTTACTCATTTATCTTTGCCATTTTATATAATCATTAGAAAAAGAACCTCGCAACACTCCTTTGCATGTTTCACTCCACTCTCCTATAATATAACACTCTTACTCTCATTTGTACACTAAATAAATTAGCTTTCTTTTTTATAATATTACTCACACCTTTAGCCCTTTTCCCTCACTTAACTTTTTTCTCTCAATCACTTATTGAAATAAACAACCATAGTCAAAGTTTCATTATAAGCAACTAATTCCAACAAATCAAAATCAAAGGAATTTAGGAAAGCACAACGAATAAAGGTTGTGGATAAGAAAAAAATAGCAAGATTAAATCCTGACACATTGAAAGATTAATTAGATCTAAATCCTTGTAGGTACTAGAAAGAAATAAAATCTATTCCTTTAATTTATGGTTTTCTCATGTTGTAAGTTGCCCAAATAATGTTTACTTCTTAAATAAGAAAGAATCATTTACAATTATTCTATTTTATTTTTGCCAAATCCAATAGATTATTTTCTCTTTTTTTTTTTTATCTTTTCTCTTTGTTTTCTTTTTTCACGAATTTAAAGACAATAAATAATAAATTAAGGTTTGTGAATTCAAAGAACAAAAGGGTTTGTAGCCAAAAGGAAGAGAAGAAATAGGGTTTGTAGATTTCAAGGAAGAAAAGCTTGTAGAATGCAGCAAAGAAAAAAAATAAAAGAAACTTAATTTTAGATAAGAACACCTAATTTAAGCCCTAAAGCTCTAATATCAATTAATGTGAATTGAAAAAAAAATATATGGCTTAAGGATTCAACATACACAAGGAATTGAACAACAACCTAAGAAAGCTAAATCAAATTTCAATCACACAAAAATTTGATGTAGTATTCAAAGGAACATGAATTAAAGGTATGAAAAAGGATATTGACATCACACTTTAAAAAAGAATAGACTTAGGAGTGATAAGTTCATAAAAGAACCTAAAAGAAAGTTTCACACTTTTAAATTCATATAATTATCTACCCTTTTGAACTTACAAGAAGGTGTCTATTTATAAGCTAAAAAATAACCCTAAAAATAAAGACAATGATAAACTTTTAAAATATAATAACACTTCTAGTTTATTACAAAATTCCTATTTAAGAGTTGATTTTGTTGCTTAACCCTATCTCATTAATTACTCCAATCATATTAATAAAACCTTGATTTTCCTTTTAGCCTTTATGCTTTGTTGTGCATTGATTTTAGCACTAATAATTTCAATAATACCATTTAAAAATTCTTTCATCCTCTTATTAGACCTTTATTATGAACTTGTATAAGGTTTATTAAGTCTTGATATTCCTTTGTGTCTTTATCCTTTTATTATGCATTGCTCTTAGCCTAAATATCTTTAATAAGCCCATTTAAAGTTTCTTGCATCCTTTTTAGCTTTAATTATTGCTATTACTTTTGATAAGGAATTTCTTGGGTCTTACACTAAGAGGGGGAGGGGGTGAATCAGTGTGAGAAGTTTAATTTTTACAAATTTGTCTAAATTAAACCTCTATGACCTATTAAAGTCTACGATCCGATTTTATCTTGCTCCTTTATGTGAGAGTAGCTATATGAATATCAAGTCAGCATAAGCATCTAAGAACACATTGAATTTTTATTTAGTTTACCCATAATGTGTAAGATACATCTACAATGTAATAGGATTACTCCTAGAACACATAATTTATTCTTGTTATCAAAGGATACAACTGATGTTGTGGAAGGATCTCTCCTTAACCACTATAAAAGGATCACTCCTTAACCACTTATAATGATCTCCCAATCACTCCAAGGGTTTACTATCCTTTTTCCAAGAAGTCCACAAAATGTTTATGACAAAATGTTTCTAAGAAAGATCTCTCTATGTACATAAGCTGTTGTGGCACCAAATTGATCTTCTCCTTTCTCTCTGCTATTCTCTTCTTCCTCACTACCAGTTTTTGCCTTCTGTACTACTGGTCTTTACCTTCTACACTCTCAATCACCACCTTCTGCACTATTGGTCTCTACCTTCTATACTGCCTGTTTCTACCTTCTACACTGTGGGTCTTTACGTTTTGCACTATTGGTCACAGCTTCTTATTATTGTCTCCTTTTTCTCTTTCATTTCTACCCTTACAGCTTCCTACTGCTTGTTGTTTTCTACTATATCACTACAATTATTTTTTGATGTACTACTACCTATTGTTTTCTACTATGATGATGCCTATAATTTTCTGCTATACAACTGCTTATGGTATTTTATTGTGCCATTACTTGTTATTTTCTATTGTGTCGCTGCCTATTATTTTTGGATGTGCCGCTACCTATTGTTTTCTACTGTTCCACTGCCTGTTATTTTCTACTATGCTGCTACCTATGCTTTTGAACTATGCAACTACCTCTGTAGGTTCTCTCCTTTATAGATTCTTCCTTCTACCTCTATAGGTTTCTCATTTTGCCTTTACAAGTTCCTCCTTTTGTAAGTTCTCTCCTCTTGCCTCTGTAGGTTCCTCCTTTTGCAAGTTCTCTTCTTTACAACTGATTCTCTTTTGTCTCTACAAGTTCCTCCTTCTGCCTCTGTAGGTTTTCTCTTTTGTAGTTCTCTCGACAACAGGTTTTCTCTTTCTTTCTGCTACTACTGCCGTTTCTTTTCTATTACTGGTGGCTTTAGGCTCTTTTCTTTTTTTTTTTTTTCTGTTTTCTAGGCACAACACTCTTGGTCATTTTTCTTCAACTACTCTCTTTTAGCGGTTTTTCTCCAGCTACTATTCTCTTTACTTCTCATGTTCTTTACACTTTTTCTGTCTCTCTCTACCATGCCCTAACTCTCTTTTGGTAGCTGCATAAGTATTTATAAGCCTTAAGTTTAGGATTACCCTACAATCAACAATCAACATTAATTACTAAAGGTTGTATTATAATCAACAATCAGCATTAATATCTAAAATTTAAGATCAACGGTCAATATTGACTCCTTCAATTTATGATCAATGGCCAACATTGACTTATACCCAGTAAGTCATTCGTAGTGCCACTACTAAATGCAATGCTAAAAGCAACAACTAGTGTATTCTTTAGAGTGCAAACACCACCAACAATTTGAATCAACTCGTTATTTTTGGTAGTGCAAGGTAAGGTTGATAGCATCTTGATTTCAGTCATGCTTTCACTCCTTATTCTTATCACATTCCACCAATGTCATCTTTCTTAACCCTCGAATGAATCAGTTTTTAATACTTTGTAAATACAGCAATCATATCTCTATGGCATTTACAACATCAAATCACCAAAGACAAATATGTGAGATGTTATTGACAACAAATCCTATAATATCCATCAAAAATGGGCTCAACAATCTCCACCTTTGGATTTATTGGCAACACAATAAATCTAAAAATCAACAATTAAGTACAAGCAGCAGCTTTTAACATTCACAGTTCTCCCTAAGACTTACAACTCCTTTTTTACATGTGGGCATGATACCAATTGGAACCAACCTCACTTTTTAACTCCCTTTTTTCTAGTTCTCCTACTTTATTTGATTTTTTTCCATTGGATTTATCAAGCTACTCCACTTTTTGATTAATACACACTCTCTTTGGATTTATATAAAATATCTCCCCCTTTGACAATAAATCCATAAAATAATAGAAAAGGGAAAGGGGGTTAAAGGTATACCTCAACCTTTAAGAGGTGGCTGATTACATAAGTTCAATGTTAACATTTTTATGGGTTCTTTATTTGAATGAGCTCCAATGCCTTCTTTGTTTGAATCTTCACATTTTTATGGGTAACATTTACCATCTTCCCTTTTGGACACGTACTGCAAATTGCATTTCTCTTCTTAGCTTAGCTACATCTTTCACAACTTCATTATTGGACAATTTTTTAACCCCTTTTATCCAAGATGTCCCAATCTCCTATGCCACATCAACTTTTCATTTTTGGTGCTCATGTTGTATGTTTTTTTATTGTTGGAAACTTGGTATAAGTTTTTATTTATTCCTTCTACCTTTGTAAGAATAGCACCATCATTTAATCTTTTTACCATGCAGCCACTCTCGTTGAAAGTAACTTTATGTCCATCATTACAAAGTTGGCTAACACTAATTAGATTATGTTTTAGCCAACATAAAGTACTTCACCTAATTTTAGCTTTTCTGCACCAATTTCAGTAGCACCATCACTTTTAATCTTCAAAACATCATCATTGCCAAATGTGACTAACCCTCCATTATATTTTTTTACTTCCTTTAATAACTTGGAATCTCCTATCATGTGTGAAAAGCAGCCACTGTCTAAGATCCATGGCTTTTCTTTCTTGGAAGCTTTTAAGGCTACTACCACAACCATAGCCATTACCCTTCCTCTTCTTCTTTTTTAGCCAAACATAAGAGCATATGTAGGTATTCTCCTTTGCATTCTTTGACCAAGCAGTATTTTCAAGTATTCCTTAGTAGTATGTCCAATTTTTTCACATCTTTAGTAGATTTTTTACAACATATCAAATCTATTTCTTAGTGGAATTTGGCTTCTTTTCACTTAAAGTTGCCTCCTTTCTTAATAAAGTCTCCCCCTATACTCTTACCTCACATTTCTCTTAATTATCGGTACATTACTCTAGCACACACATACTTTATGCCTATACTTATTGCAACATTAGCAAAATCCTTCAAATCTGAATTTTCTTCTTTCAACAAGTCCATATCCCTTATCTTTAGCACCTGTTATGGCCACCTTCTTTCTTTGACAATTTGTCTCCTTTGGATAGGAGTTTTCATCATATTCTTTCCTAACCCATTTTAACTTGGGTTGGTTTCTCTCCTCTATAACATCATTTTGTTTGCTTTCAGGCACAAACATAGTTTTCTTCTTCTCTTCCTTAGGCTTCTTTTCTTTCTTTATTAAGGATATTCTCATTTCATAAGCCACCAATATGATATGTAAATCATCCAAGGACAACCTATCCAAATCTCTATCTTCTATAAAGGAAACTTTGGTATTAAAAGTTTCTAGTAAGGTTCTAAATATCACAGTAACATCATTGATCTCCTCTCCATAACCTCTAATGAAGCATACAATTTCAAATCTGCTCCTTTAAATTTGTAACTTGGCTTCCTTTACAACCTTATCTCTTTCATAAATATTCTTTAGTTTGTCCCAAATTTGTTTAGCTATATTGCATCTCATCACTTGGGTAAACTCTTTATTTGATAAGGAGGTATATAAGGCATTTTTAGCCTTTCCATCATTTTCTAAATTCTTCTTATCAGTAGGAGTCATAGCATTACCTTCAATAATAAGAGTGAAACCACTGACAATAGATTCAAACACATTCAAATTAAGTAAAAGCAGATATAAGAGCATTATATTCTTCTATAATTGATAATTTTGTCTATCAAAAGTGAGAATGCCCTTGTTATTAACAATGTTTATGCTCTCTATGATATTAACTAGTAGTAAATGTAAAGATTCACAACAACAAAAAAAAATTCAGATCTAAGCAAGTAGAATGGATCAACAAAGGAACCATGCTTTGATACCAATTGATAAGGACCTTCTTAGGTCTCATAATAAGAGAGGGAGGAGAAGAATCAATGTGAGATGTTTACTTTTTACAAAATTTTCCAAATTAAACATCTATGACTTATTAAAGTCTATGATCTAATTTTATCCTACTCCCTTATGTGAAAATGGTTGTATAAATATCCTACTATCTCCTTTTTCTCTTTTGTTTCTACTGCTCGCAACTTCTTGTTGCTTATTGTTTTCTATTATGCCACTACTTGTTGTTTTCTAATATACTGTTGCCTGTTATTTTCTACTCTACCACTACCTGTTATTTTCTATTATGTCGTTGCCTTTGGTTTTTTACTATGTCATTGCCTATTGTTTTCTACTATACTGCTACCTATTATTTTTTGCTATGTCACTACCTGTTATTTTCTTCTTTGCCTCAACCTATGGTTTTCTGCTATACCACTGCTTATTATTTGTAGATGT
Organism: Ceriops decandra; assembly: GCA_020615895.1. Taxonomy (NCBI): domain Eukaryota; kingdom Viridiplantae; phylum Streptophyta; class Magnoliopsida; order Malpighiales; family Rhizophoraceae; genus Ceriops; species Ceriops decandra. Next base: position 4,105,104 of record JAHLGO010000090.1, read on the forward strand.
GCCACTACCAGAAGTTTTCTGCTATCTCACTACCTATTGTTTTCTGTTGTGCCATGCCTGTTGGTTTTTGCTGTGCCGCTATCTCTCCTCTATAGGTTCCCTCCACTACAGGTTTTTTTCTTTGTAGGTTCTCTCCTCTATAAGTTCTCTCTTTTATAGATTCTCTCCTCTATGGGTTCTCTCCTCTACAAGTTCTCTCCTTTGTAGGTTTTCTCCTCTACAAGTTCTCTCCTCTGGTGGTTCTCTCCTCTACAAATTCCTCCTTTTGCTTTTATAGGTTTCTCTTTTTGCCTCTGTAGGTTCCTCCTTCTGCAGGTTCTCTCCTCTTGCCTTTGCAAGTTCCTCTTTTTGCCTTTATAGGTTCCTCCCTTTGCAGGTTCTCTTCTTTACTGTTAATTCTCTTTCGTCTCTATAACTTCCTCCTTCTACCTCTGCAATTTTTTTCCTCTATAGGTTCTCTCCTCAATAGGTTTTCTCCTTCTTTCTGTCTCTACTGTTGTCTCTCCTTCTTTTTACTACTATTGCTTTTTCTTTTCAACTGCTGGAGGCTTTTTTTTTTATTATTTTCTAGGCACAACTCTCTTAGCTATTTTTCTTCAATTGCTCTTTTTTTGCCATTTTTCTCTAGCTGTTATTCTCTTTGCCTCTCACATTCTCTACATTTTTTTTATCTCTCTCTACTGTGCCTTATCTCTCTTTTAGCAGCTGCATGGGTATTTATAAGCCTTGAGTTTAGAATTGCCCTACAAGTAACAATCAGCATTGATTCCTAAAAGTTGCCTTACAATCAACAGTTAGCACTAATTCCTAGAATTTAGGGTCAACATTCAGCATTAACTTATACCCAATAAGTGACTTACAGTGCCACTACTAAACACAATGCTAAAGGTAGCAATTAGTACTTTCTTTATAGCCAAAACACCACCAGAAATATGAATCAACTTATCATTTTTGGCAACACAAGATGGGACTGGCAGCATCCTGATTTTGGCCTAACTTTCACTCCTCATTCTCATCACATTCCACCAATGTCATCTTCCTTAACCCTTGAATAAATCAGCTATCAACACTTTGTAAATACAACAAACACATTTCAATGGCACTCACAACATTAAATCACCAAGGACATTAGCCATCAAAGATGGGCTCAGTAGCTTTCAGCATTAATAACTACATGTGTTGACTCAATTTCCATCAAGTTCTACATTGAACTTTAAAAATTTATTAAAATTATTATCTTATAGCATTCCAACCAAACATATCTCTCTTAAATGTATTCTTTTTTTTTTTTTTAAGTATGGTGTTCATATATTTTTTGATACATTTAATTCATGGTTCTTCAAACATTAAGTCTAGGTCTCAAATGATTGAAATTTAATTTAGTTTTCTTGTATTTTTGTTTGATTTCTTGTAGAAACTAGATAGAAATAAAGTTTATTCCTTTAATTTAAGGTTTTCTTGATCTAAATAATATTTACTTCTTAATTAGGAAGGAAGAAATTAATTATAATCTTTCTTTCTTGTTTTTTCCAAATCAAACAAATTCTTTCTCTTTCAATCTTTTTATCTTCTTTTCTTCTTCTTTTCTTTTCATTATTCTTTCTGCCTTTTTTTTTTTCCTTGCATGACTTTAAAGACAATAAAAGATAAGCTAGGGTTTATGGGCTTAAAAAACGAAAAGGAGTTTAGAATGCAACCAAGAAGAGAAACTTGAATTTCTTCTTTAACAACAAATAAAGAGATAACCTCAATTGTCAAGCTGTGAAGACTTAGACTAATCAATAAAATGATAATTTCTAGTATTTAAGAAAAATAATCAAGATAAATGAATCTTATATATAATGGATAGGAATTGAGTTAGACTACCAAAAGTGTGTTAATATTTTGTTACATTTTTATTTTCTTGTTCCATTTGTGTATAATAACTTGGTCAATTAGATTTACAAATTAAGGATTATTAATCTCATCTTCTTTTAAAGAATTTTCTTCAATTAAGGGTAAAACTCCCTTATCTTTTTCCATTTCTAAAAAAATAATTTATTGAAATTAGAGGTAATAACTTTGAAAAACATTGATTATCTTTTTTTTAAGACATGCAACTATTTGTCTTATATTTCTAGTTTTTTATTTGAAATTGTATCAACAAAATTCAATATTATATTATCTTTTTTTAGTAAAGGCTAATTAGTCATTACATTTCTCTTTTTTGTTACATTAATCATCACAACTCTATCCATAAGACATACTAGAAGTGTCATCATCTTAATTAGCATCTATTCCCAAGTCTTTCTTTTATGAATGACTTTTTTATAAGAAAATGTGCATTAATGATCTTTTAAATTCTTCATTAACAAATAATTCTAGTATCTTTTGTTTGACTTTACTCTTATTAGCATAATGACCTATTTTTTCATATATGTAATAGATAATAGTTTGTAACAAAAGTACAGTTAAACCTAGAAGTAAGAAAAGGAATTTAAACCCTATAAGAACTAAATTAGCTTGAGCAAGAACATAAGAGTAATCTTAACCCAATGTTTATTAAAAAAAACATGAACTTAAAGTATAAATCATAATTAGAATGCCATAAGAGTAACCTCAGTAAGTTCTAAAGTTTTCAAAAAACCCAAAGTGATAACTCTCTCAAAAAAAATTTAATTAGCTAGCCCTTATAAAAGAGGGTTAATGCTTCTATATGAATTTTGAAATAAAATAGTAAAATCAAAGCATAATTGGAAATAACAAACTTAGTGAACAAACTACTTAATAAAGATTAGTTTACAATTATAAAGTAATTAGATAAAACACCTTACCCTTTAAAGAAATAAGGTATGTAGTCAAGTTATGAATTCAATCCAAACTCTTTAAATAAGTTGTCTTTGAATTTGTATAAACTTTATTAACCCTTAATGTTCCTCCAAGCTTGACTCCTTTTATTATACTATTGTTCCCACAGTTTTGTACAGGTTGTAATTGTTGTCAACCAAATTTAAGTGTGCAAGCAGCAGTGACTCATATCTCAGGAATTACAAGATAAGACTAGTATGTCAAATAACTTCGTAAAGTGATCTCCTTGAAGTAAACTTGTAGAGGGAGTTTAGCATTACTTAAGACTTAGTGTGACAGTGTGACAGGGTTGTATACGGATAATAAATTCATAAGACATTAAATCTACAAATCCGTAAGCCTGTCCTGAGACTAAGTGTAGGAGTGATTCCGAAGGAGCAAAATAATTCTAGGGTTATGGACAGACAGGGAGTCCAAAAGAAGGGAAGGTTATGAAATTTTAACTTAGTATTTTCAAAAGATGGGCAGTTACGGGGGAAATTTCTTTTGTACATTTTTAACTGTTCATGGGCAATCCTGACTGTTCATTCAAGCATTCAAAGGATGAAATTTCAGTAGAAAGAAAAGAGCAAGAAAAATAAATGAAAGAGGATAATGCTGAATTTTGAATGAAATAGTAATATGAAGCCATATGGAGAGGCAAGAAAGGAAATCCGCCACAGCTACAATAAGGCCTACTAGGGTTTCCATAAAGGGCAATATATAAACCAAGACTTATCTCTTTTGAAAGGGGCGTGTGAGACAACCTAAAGAAGAAATTTGATGAAACATTTAAGAGAACTCAATGAATTTTCAGATTTCTTTAAGAGAGGTTAAAGAGTGTTTTGGTGATCTTTCAAGCGGCAGTGAAGCAGCCTATTTAAATCAAACAGAGGAAAGACAAGCTAGAAGAAGGGTAGACACAGTAAGTGACACTCTTTGTATTGTGATTGCTTTGTATTTGTAATAGTAAAAGGAGTAGAAGATTAAGACATCCATTGTAATCATAGGGGATACCACACTGGCATTCTCAAGTATAGTGGATTGTCTTAATAAAGGAAGAATCCCTACCACCGTGGAGTATGTCTTATGGACAGAACCACATAAATCTCTTGTGTCCTTATTTTGAATTTACATTATATGTTTTGAACTGAGTTGTGAACAAAGCTAAAGAATCATCAAACTCATAACCTAAAAAAAGACCTAATCAAGAACAACCAATCCATTTAATAGGTAAGGTGTCTGAAAGGTAAGTTTGGGGACTATTGTAATTAGTAGGTAATAATAGATCTACCTTAGTTGAATCTGAGAAAGAGTTCATTTCTAAGAAGAGTTTGAAGTTGCTCACCTACCAATTGAAAGGGGGTAATAATGATTCACCCCCTCTCTCAATATTACAAACTAGTAGATCCTAGGATGAAGTTGGGATCTTCATATACATTACTTTTAGCCAACATATCATTACTAAGCCCATTTAAATAACTTTAGCTCTTGTTATTGGACTTCAATATATACAGAATGAATCATTAAATGTGGTGACTTGATTCCCATCATTCACCCTTTTTTCAAAAGAAATTGTCCTTAAATTATCACCAACATCAAATAAGAATGATCAAAAACATCAAAAGTAGCATTAACATTATATTTTCCATGAAAATCTAATGTGAACAACAAAATACATAGTTTAAAGACCTAGCATATAAAAAGAGTTGAATGAGAATAATTTAGCCATATTATTTACATCATCAATTTTATGGCATGAGACAAGTGTGTTATCTTGGCAAATCAATCAATAATAATGCTAGACAAAGAGACGTTAAGTTTGTCAAAACTAAAACAAACCTTTATATACAAAAGTATAATCATAGGTTGTTTAAAATAAAAGCTCACATAATATTACTCTATTTTGCATAAAATCTCTTAATGTTTCTCTCTTACCTTTATCTTTCTTTTCACTTGGTCTCATCTCTTTTCTTTTCCTTTTTTTTTTACTTGTTGAGTTGTTAAAGGTATAAGAATAATAGCTTTATCATTTATTACAAAAGTGTTTCCCAACAAAATATGTCCAACATGTATGGGTACAACATCACATAAGACTTCATTAGTATATCTCTGAATAGTGAATGATATAAATACCTAGTTATTTACCTTAACCTCTACATATGTAATCAATCATGGTACATTTGTATAGCTACCCCCATCAATAATCATACTACATACCTTATTTTTCACATGGCAACATGTATAAATGATATTATCTCTCTACACTTCATAAACTTCCTTGTCTTATGGACTTAAAGCTTATTTAGACACCACCACATATCCCTTAATTAAGTCTTCAATGGACTTAATTTTTATCTTAATATCACCATTACCTTACAACATCATGATATGTTTATTTGGACACTGAGATGCTATATGTCCTCTTCCTAAACACTTAAAACATTTAACATCTTTATCTTCACTAGGTTAAGAATTAGAATTTCTTATTGCTAGGATTCACTTCCTTACTTTTGTAAGATTTAGCCTTGGGCTTATAATCAGCCCTCTCTTACCTTAGGAACATAAATTTTATCCAAGCCATGTAGAATCCTTATGTTTGATTTGCCTCTTAACTTTTAATGCTATGTGTACCATGACCTCAAACTCCACACAATGCTACTATTCAATTACATTGATAATGTCTTTATTTAGCCCTTCTAAGAACCAAGTTATAATTTCTTCTCTATCCCCCTCCATATTAGCTTAAATCATGACAATCATAATCTCCTTATGATAGTCTTTCACACTTTTGGTGCCTTAAGTGAGCCTTTGTAACCTTTCATACAAATCGCTACAATAATGATTAGGGATCAACCTCCTCTTTATGGTAGTCTGTATTTCCTCCCATGTATAAATAAGTCTCTTATGATTCTTCCTTATCAAAACAAGTTAATTCAAACAAATAGCAACATAATCAATAAACTTAATGGTAACAAGTTTTACCTTTCTTCCTTTAAAGTAGTTTTAGTAATCAAAGACCAACTCAACCTTCTTTTCCCATTTTATATAAGGTTAGGATTTGTTTTCCTTGGAATGAAAGAATTTTTATTTTAATGCTACCTAAATCACAATCATAATTGTCTTACCTCTTAAAATCTCTTTAACAATTTTTATTATTAAAAATTCTAATCAAAATAAACTTCTACATCATCCTTATGGCCATAAACTCATCTCTTCTGCCTTCTTTCATTAGGAACTTTATGGCTTGAATGCCTTCTTTGCAACTTTGCTATTATATTGGCTTATTCTTGCATCATATTGCTCATATCATCAAATTTGGTATTCATATACTCAAATTGTTGTCACATAGCTTTAATCATGAACAACACATCACCACCTCTCTCCTTACCTAAAGATTCATCTTTGGAAGACATAGTGTTAATTCTACACAAAATAGGTAAGATACCTCACAAAAAACTCACTGACATGGTTCACTTAAGAATGGTGTCACGTACCCTCGTTTTTACTCTCTTAAAGACTTTTTCTTAATATGTTTTTACACTCTTGCCTTTAACTACTTAAATTTTTCATTTTAGCTCTTTAAAGAACTAAACAAGCTAAATCAAGAGGATTAACCTAGAATAAACCAAATTCACAAAATAAAAAGTTAGAAAACCAAAAAGGGACATTAAAGAAAAGAAATTTGGTAAACTAAACTCAAAGAAAACAAATTAAAGAGTTAAACTTTGAGGAAAAACTTAAATGATAGGACAAGAAAATAGATCACTAAATTAGAGTTGAGCTAGAAACTAAGTCTTTATTGTAGCTAATTTGACCAAATTGTTTAGCTATTGCTTTAATTACTTGAATTTGGCTTTTTTGTTTTTTCTTCCCTTCTTTCTTCCTTTCTTCCTTTCTTCTTTCTTTTTTTTTTTCTTTCCCTTTTTTTGCACAAATTTAAAGACAAGATAAGATAAACTAAGGGTTAAGATTTAAAAAATAAAAGGTTATAGAATATAGCTAAAAAGAAGAACAAAAGGAAAAATAAACTCGAATTTAAATAAGCAAACCTAATTTACAGCCAAGATTTGATAGTAACTAATGTGAACCCACAAAAGATGGTTTAGGGACCCAATATGTATAAGAAATTGAACAAGAACCAAGGAATGCTAAATCAAATTTCAATTACAAAAAACTAAGACCCAATGTTCGAAGGAATACCTATTGATAATAATGCTAAACAAAGAGGGGTTAAGTTTGTTAATACTAAAACAAACCTTTTTGTACAAAATTATAATCATAGGTTGTTTCAAATTAAAGTTCCTTTAATATTACTCTATTTTGCATAAAACTCTTAATGTTTCTTTTCTATTTACATGAACTCAATATGATTAAGATGATTAGTTAACTAATTAATCAAAACTTAACTTTTATGGATTAAATCTCTCTTTATATTAATAACAAACTAGTTAATTAAGGGTTTTAGTGTAATTTTGTTGTATTTAGCATACATTAATCAACTCATTAAGGTCACATTGTAACCAACAAATTTTAACAAATTAGAATCAAGAAATTTGGAAAAGTATAATGAATAAAGGTTGCAAATTAGAGGGAAATAATAAGATTAAATTACAAGAAATAAAAAATTAATTAAATTTGAATCCTTGTAGGAATTGGAAAAACAAAATAAGGTTTACTTCTTAAATTTAGGGTTTCCTAATGTTGTAACATGCCCAAATAAAAAGGAAATAAAGCCTCTATCGCTTTTTGGCCTAATCAAAGAGGGTTTACTGCTCAAATAGGAAAGAATCAACTAAAATCTTTCCTTTCCGATTTTTAGCCTAATCTAATAAAATTTTCTCTTCTTCTTTTTTTTTTTTAATTCCAAAAACTAAAAAACTTATTAGCTCTTCTTATGGCCTTAACTCATCACTCCTAAATCCCTTCTTTTGTGGAGTATGGTGTCCATATCTTTATTTCTATCTTAGGTTCATACTCCTTTTAACATTAAGTTTAGGGTTTATATGACTAAAATTTGTTCTTGGGTTCTTATTCAATTCCTTATGTGTGTTAGGCCTTTAAGCCACATCATTTTGGATTTAAATCAAGGTAAATTATGCCAACATCAAATAGCTTCATTACCTACTTCTTCACTATATCCATAATGGGACAATTCAATCTATGTTGTACTTCTTTTAATGGTTTTTAACCTTCTTTAAATAGGATGCAATGAATACACATGGATGGGCTTATCTTATTGATATTTGCTATGGTCTGTTCGATTGTCCTCATATGATCTCTTAATACCTTAACATGATGGGAATAGAACATAAGGATAATTCAACCTTGGTGTGACATTCCAGATTAACTAGCCTATAACAGTAATCTGAAAGAGACAAAGGGAAGTTGAACAAGATATATGTTGAGTGGATCAATTCATTGAAGTTTTCCTTACATCATCAAATATAAATAAGCTAAGGAGAATATTGTAGTTTATGCATTGTCTTATAGGTATGCCCTTATCTTTACACTTAGTGAGAAATTGATAAGATTTGAATATATTATGGATTTATTTAGGAAAGATCCTAACTTTACTAATGTGTATGAGACATATAAGAAGTCGGCCTTTAGAAACTTTTATAAGTACAAGGGTTTTCTTTTTTAAGGAATGTTGTTTAAGTGTACTTATGAGTTCATTAAGGTAATTGGTTATAAGAGAACCATATGAAGGTGGTTTAAAAGGTCATTTTGGAGTTAAGAATACCTTAGATATCTTAGTTAAACATTCTTTTATTCATACATGAAATAAAATGTTAAGAAGTGCATAACTATAAATAAGCCAAATTAAGAGTTTTGTCTCATGACTTGTATACTCCTCTACTTATACCTAGCCAAACTTAGGTTGATTTATCTATGAAGTAGCTTGTGTTTAGGCATTTGAATTAGTTATTTTCATAGATTTTACTGTTATGTAATGGGATTGATGAATTTTAACAACTAAATGGGTTATTTTTATGGGTTTTTATTATTATATAATGGATTAGATAAATTTCATTAATAATCCCATCTTAGTAACTAGGACTTTTAGTGGTTAACAAATAAAAAGAAAAAAAGGATGGTTAAAGGTGGCAAAACGTTTTTATAAATGAATGAATTTTTTTTTAATTCTTTAAAAACTAATACTAAACTTTCATGTGTTAGTATGTTGGTTCAATAGACTTGTCTTCTTCAACATTGTTGTTGCTTGGAATGGCATTTGAATCTCATAATTCTAGTTCTTGGTTGTTTTATATCATTAGGTCAAAACTCTAATCCTTTAACTTAAGTTAGAATGATCCTATGTCATTATTAATATTAGGTTTCATTTGCATACATTCAAAACTCATATCATTTGGTATTAGAGTTTAGTTCTAATTTAGGTTATCCCTATTTTAATTCATTTTATTATTGTTCATTGGTGTTTGATTATTAATCCTTAAAAAAAATCATTTTGTGCTTTTTTTTTTCTGGGTTTCTTATATTAGTTAGTGTAGTGAACTACTTACTATCAATTATAGAGCTATTGTTCTTAAAAATTTAAGGTTCATATCATTAAAAAAAAAAAACTAAACATTAATTTGTTTTTGTGTGATAAATAATGGCAACTTATGCTCTCATTAGTTGTCCTTTTGTCTTAGTAAGTTAATCACATCCATTGCATTCCATAGATCTATTAGCCTTAGTTAAATCTTGGTTCTATTAATTTTTTTTCTTGATCATGCCACTTTTATTTGAAGAGATTAGTTTAAGATTAATATATTCAAGTATTGATTTGTTTTAAATTTAATTTGCCTAGAACCATTCAAAGAGCTCTTAAAGTGTGACGTTACATTTTATTGGGTGACACATAAGAGTTAAGGACTATTGTAATTGAGTGGAAAGTAAACACATAAGGGAGTGAATTTTGTAAAGCATATTATTTATTTACTAACAATCTTAAAGGTACAATGTCTAATGGTAAGGAAGACAATTTCGTACATGGAGAAAGTAGTTATTTTAAACTTCAAATTGCTTATTAAACCCTTAGAGCAAAAGTTTAATAAATTTAACCAAATGTTTTGGGAAGTTAGGGATAGGATGGATAAAATAAAAGGAAAATCAAATGTAAATCCTAAAAGGCTAGTTAAGAGGGTCATGAAGGAGCAATTAGAACATGATTTAGGTGAATATAACAATGATGACTATAATAAGAGTGATAATGCTAGTAGAAACTTCAAAGGTGAATTTAAAGGAGCATATGGCCATAGGAATGGTAAAGGAGTATGAGTCAATAGAAATGTTTATGATAGGTACAATAGAGGTTAGGATAACAAAAATAAAGTGGAAGAAGGAGTAGACAAAAATTTAAGTAGCATTAAAATGATGGTTCCCTCTTACAAGAACAAGTTGACCTAAATGTATACTTATTGGGAGAAAAAGATAGAGCTACTGTTTAATTGGTATAACTTCTCTTAAGAGAAAAAGTTTAAGATAATTATGATTAATTTTATTAATTATGCAGTAATGTGACGGGACCGATAAATTACTACTGAAAGGAGGAATTTCAAAAGACTAATAGAAACTTAGGATGAGTGACTATAATAAAGAGGAAGTTTGTTCCTAATTCTTATTACTAGGATTTATATAACAAGTTATAAAGCCTTTCACAAGGTTTTAAAAATGTATAAGAATACTATAAGGAGATAAAGATTGTTATGGTTAAGGCAAATATAATGGAAGATAAAGAGATGACCATGGCTAGGTTCTTCCAAGGATTGAATAGAAATATAGCTAATGTGGTAGAATTGCAACACTATGTAGAGCTTAAGAATATAATACACATTACCATAAAAATTGAGAGGTAACTTAAAGGAAGAAATACTTTTAGATATAATTAAAACTTATGTTTGTCTTTTTGGAAGACAAATTGGGGAAATAAAGAAGAAAAGATTATTCCTAAGTTTAAAACAAATACACATAAATCCAAGACTAGTGGGAGTAGCTTCGAAAAGGGCAAAATTCAAGGATAAGCCTAAGGGCAACTAAGAAAAAACTAAAGATATAAAGTATTTTAGGTGTTTGGGTAGAGGTTATGTAGTGTCATTATATCTTAATATAAGGTTTATGATCTTTAGGGAGGATGGTGAATATAAGACTAAGGCTTATATACCACCATTAATACATACTAGAAATGTTAATGAGGGATTAAAGTAACTAGAGCATAGTAGGAAACTTTAGTGATATAAAGAACTATTAGTGTACAAATTAAGGAAATAGATAATGTTGATATGTAAAAGGAGAATATCTTTCATAGTAGGCGTTTAGTGAATATGAAAATTGTATCTTAATTATAAATCAAGATAGTTGTACCAATGTAACTAGCATAAAGTTAACGAAGAAGTTAGGTCTACTCACAACTAAACATTCTAGTTCATATAACCTATAATGGTTGAATGATAATAAAGTGGTAAAAGTGATTAAATAGGTTATGGTTCCATTTGTTATTGATAAATATAAAGATGATATGTTTTATAATGTTATATTTATACAGGTAGGTATTTGTTATTAAATTGACCTTAGCAATTTGAAAGGAGAGTTTTGCATGATGATTACAAAAATTGTTATTCTTTTACCATAGATGTAAAACCATTCACATTTGTTTCATTGTCATCCTTTTAGTGAGACTTTATGAAAATAAGCAAAAGAGAAAGAGTGAAAAAAAAAAGAAAGGGTAGAGAGAAAAGAAAGTGAAAGAGAGAAAAAATAAAGTGAAAACCATTGAAAATGATAAATACAAGAATGGTAAGATTCAAAAGAGTAAAAATAGTAAGGTGACAATACTTAAAAGTAATAAACACAAGAATGATCAAGTTCAAAGTCTTGTAAACTTTTTTGTCTTTAACAAGATAGGTAGTAGTGATTTCACTTGTATAGCTTCCACCTTCTTTAACACCTACCTGTCTTATAGTCCTAAAGGGAATTGACAAAAAGGATAACATCCTAAAGACACATTAGCTCTTACTTTAATGTTAACATTAGTAAACATGCATGTAGATAGGTAGATAAGTGTTCAAATCATCCTAAAGTTGTTAAAGATAGATAGGATGACAAGAAGGGAAAAAGGGTAACATTAATCAAGAAATCGACGAAAGATGTCGTGATCCAATTTTTGGCCGAAAGTCAAGTAAGAGCTGCAAGTCGTGTGGTTTAGATAGAGTAACTGGACTTGACAGAACTGAAAAAGAAAATTAAGTGATTTTTTTTCCTATTACGTGCTATGCATTAAAGTGATATTTTTAATTTTATAAAATTAAAATTTAAGATCCATAAATAAAAATTTAAATTCTTAATCATTAAAGTATTTTCTATATAATTAAGTGAGAGTTTTTAGTTATATACTAAAGCCACCAATTTTCAGAACAGTTGGGAATGCAATTTTAAATGGTCAAACAAACAGAGAAAAGAAAGATATGTCACCATCTCCGAATGTAAATTAAAATGAAGCTAAACCTGCTCTTGGTGATGCTTCTACAGCTTAAATTAGTTCTACAATTGAAAAAATTTCATTACATTGTACTGTATAACATGCCCATATATATATATACATATCTATAGGAGATCTGGCCAGACATCAGAATCTGCAGGAACGAGTGAAGTTGACTAGGGCAACATAGGTAAAAGAAATCTATTACCTATGTAACAGATGTAGAATCCAAAAAGACATCAAGATAATCTTTAAGTTTCACCTTTGTAATTGCACCCTCCCTCCTGCTTTCTGGAACTTCTTGTCCATTTTTGAAAAGGATTAAAGTGGGCAATCCATAAACTTCATACTTCTGAATTATTTGTGGATTTGCGTCATGATCTATCTTTACAATGGTCAATCTGTTCCCATATTCCTGAAAATATATAATTAACACACGGTCTTAAAATTAATTCTATTGTGACCTAGAAATGACAAGAAGTTCGAGATGTAGAAATGGTCTCTTTGTTTAAAAACAAAAAAGGAGAATTTACATCTGACCCCGAGACTCCACAGTGTAGGAGGTCTCATGCACGAGGACATCATAACTAAAACACGAGAGAGAGAGATAGAGAGAAGGCAGAGACCAGAAAGCAGCCAAAAACTTACCACTAAGCCTCAGCTTCCAGCAAATTCCCAAACAGATAAGATCTTAACTCTTAGAAAATTATTGACCATATTAATGGAAGCAACTAACAACTAAGTCCTCCTGTTTCCTTTCCTGGTATCTCCACCTGGGAGAGGCTACGTAAGCTGTTCTGAGTTTTATGTACAGACCACTTCTACTCCAATTGTTTATAACAACGAATAGAACAGCTGACAGTGTCCACTATTTATAATGATGTTTAATATTTAATTGGTGATTCGAAAGCTTGTAAGCGCTTGGACATTTATGTTCAAAACAGAAAAAGAAACACTTAAACACACAAATGTAAGATATCTGACTGTCATTTGACATTGATTATACAAGAAATCAAAGTAACTTCCAGCTAGAGGTACTGGGAAGAATCATGAATCTTTAACCCAAACTTATATACATCGCTGCCAGTGTCCTCTGGATGATTTCATTTGCTTTGTCCACATGCTCAGCAATTTTACTGGTTGTTTCCCTTAACCATGAATTTGCAATACATGAATATTGGTTCAAATCTTATGGTTCTTTACTCAGTTTTTCAATGCTATGCTGGGAAGCACGCATATGGAACCTTATACTAGAACCATCAGTCTGACAACATCTTCTAGTACCACAATTATCAAGAGCCCAAAAGACAAGTTTCAATATGAAAAGGATATGTTAAACTCACCTTTTGCTTTCAACTGCTTCAACTCTGGAGTACTTTGAAACAAAAATTGACAGACAACCAATTAAAGTCTTAAAAGCAATGATATGAAACTGCAGTATCATAGAAAAGCTTCAATACAGTGTTCCACGGCAATAAATTTTCTAAGTTATGATCAGAAAGCATGCCCAATTCTATACCATCAAGCAAGATGTAAATATCCAGAATACATTGTTCAACTCTGCAAAATGTTACTTTAAATAGCTTAAAATAAGACTTATGTGGACACCAACAGCTTCTGGTAAAGAGTGTCACAATTGGATGATTCTTCAAGAAAGACACCAGGAACTGTGACAATGAGCTTGTGAATTTAATTCCACAATTTCTGTCAATCCTGCTATAACCTTCAATGTAAAGGGGGAAAAGATGTCATTCTATTTCAATAACAATAAACCTAAAAGCCGTCAACTTTTGTCCGGTAACAAAAGAGCCTACAAGGCGCTAAAATTACCCACGACATTAGCCTATTTGTTATCATTCTCTGATACACAATAAACACTTTATGGTGCGAGGGCTCATGTAAGGGAGAAACAAAAAGGGGAAAAACAAAATATTGCGAAGAAACGCCATAACATGAAACGGAAATGCATCAAAAGTACTTGGTAACGCAAAGAGAAGACTAGCTCCAGAGGTTCAACAGGTACAAAGATAAAGCAAAGGCGGCCACAGACAATCTCTTGGCAATGAAGCCACAGAAGAAGAATATCTCAAAAGAAGCGCTTCAACTAACTCACAGCAATCTCCACAATTTTTAGTAAACTTATTAAACTGGAATTCTCAAGCAGTTGACCATCCTACTTGATCCCCTAGCTCTAGGCAGCACATTGAACACAAAGACAGAAGCATCCTCATTTATATCTATCCCAATTACAAGAACGCATCAGCCGCTAATACACATACTGTTTCTGTACATGGTAAGGCAAATCCACTTGGAAACTCTGTGCATTATATAAGAATGACATTTATATCTCATTTTTCAGACACCAAAACATTCAAGTGAGGGCTACTCTCATTGTTATCAATTATCTGCTCAATTATGCCACTAAAACGACCCTATGATTAGGCTCAATGAAAGAAGAAGAAGAAGAACAACAACAACAACAAATGATAAATTCTACACATCTTGCCTGAGCGGCCCATTCCATGGAAGGAGAGATTAAGCGGCAGGGCCCACACCAGTCGGCCACGAACTCGACGAGGACAGGACGCTCGGATTCTAAGACCACCGTAGCGAATTCGCTGTCGCTTATACTATTTATGGCCCCGCAATTGATGGTTGGTCTACGAACCGCACAGGGAGCAGCATAGGAGGATGAGGATGGCGAACAATTACTCCTTCTCCTCCTCGGAGTTTGTGTTGTCGTCAACATGGACAGTGGCCAAGAAGAAGATGATGATGAAGGTGCTGTGTGATAAGCCGTAGATTTAGCTGTACAAAGATGAAGATGATGAAGAGGAAGAGGAGGGAGGACTCCGCTGCTGGAGCGGTACAGAAGCGTTAAATTTGACGCCATCGCCTCCATTCTTGTTCTGTTTTCAAGTTTCAGAGTCGGAGGAGGGGAGGGGAGGGCAGAAGACTAGACTAGACAGTAGACACAGTTTCCAAGGGTCGGCATGAGCGAGCTGCCCCTGTCCTGAAGCCGCCGTGGCTAAGTTCTTGCCACGTGGAAATCTATAACGCAAATGCGATAACATCAGCATCCCATCGTCATAGGACGGACGTACCGTTTCTCTTCTGTTCTGTCCGCCGAGTGTTCAAAGTTTAGCCACTCACCCAGCATTCTATTGCCACATGTTAGAGAGAATTGGAAGTCATCCCATCCATGTTTTCTATCCTAATCTAATCGGAATTTTATCCTCACTAGAGAAAGAAAGAACGGAAAGTGACTCTCAATTGATCCATAAATCCATTTGTTTTGCCCTCTCACTTTTTTTTTTTTTGGGTACTGAGGTCCTGGGATTAACGGCCTAGTCAGTCCCGCTTTGAGACCGCACGAATAGTAGTAATAATAAACCTATTTAAACTATCCTATGAAGGTATAGAGCTTAGTGTCAAGTGTTCGTTACTTTGGTGATCTAGGAATTAGGGGATTTAAGAATTAGGTAGGATGTATTTATTATATTTTTTTATATTAAATTTATCAATCTATTTATTTATTATTTTTAAATATATACCGAATCGAATAAATAAAATCAAAAATTATGAACATTTTACGCTACAGTCTTACAATAAATAAAGATAAATTTTGATACACTTATAACAGATCGCTTTGAACGGCTTGCTTACGGCATTAACTAATGTCTTTAATTTTAGCGGCTTCTTCCTAACCTAGTTCATTTATATTTTTCATTCATCTATATTCATTTCTATTAAAGATGATGCTCCTTTCACTAGTTTTCTGATAAAAATAAACTACACAAATTAATTGTCTTTAATTCAATGATTGAAGAGTAACAATTTTAATCCTTTGATAAATACTTTTTTCAATTTACACTTATTAGTCGTAAAAATTAAATATTAAATTATATAAATTAATAATAATAATTTCCTAACTAAAAAGATCCTATCATTATTCTCTCACAATCATAGAATGGTAGATCATCCTAGTTATAAGGGATCACTTCTCACCATCCATCACATTCTTTCTCTTATTTGTTCTAAGACTTAGTTTATGCTTTTCATCTATATTAATTTCTATTTAGTTGAAATTTCATGGTTTACTTTGGCCTCAACTTTAAATTGTTTGGCTTTTAATGAAGAGCTGAAGTTTATTCCTTCAATTATCTTGTCTTTCTGGGGATATTGTTGGAAAGGCAAACATCTATGAGTCCCATTATTATGGTCTAAATGGATTATAATAAGAGTTTAGATATTAGAAGATCTATGACAATAGCTAATTCAAAGTGTTTAGCCTCAAAGTTTTTGTTTCTTTATAGGCTAGCTTTTGACTCATCTTCTTGCATTTATTTATTTCTTTATTGGCTAACAATTTTCAAAATAATTTAGGGTTATAAGGTTAAAGGTAATTTGTAAGTAGATCTTGTGTCTACTTTTTTGTTTTTCTTTTAATTTGATAGATTTTCAACAAATATAAACTTAATTATGATAATTACCCCCTATTGACAATTCAATTTGGAAAATATCATCTTTATTGATTCTTTGGGTGCTCTTTTTAGGACATTAAGTAGGAGATTGAATATGGGAAATGACATCTTTGTTTTAGCCATATACTAAAAGTGCAAAATGCTTCACTTTGATCAGGGCAATTAGTTATTGTTATCTTAGTCATATATTCATTGAGCATCTTTTGGTTTTGCAAGCCAATATTTTGGATTTTGGTTCAAATGTTTAAAGATGAGACTAGATCTCGGTTATTGGAATTCATGTCGAATTATCCATTTGCTAGCAAAGGGATTAAAGGGTGGTTTTCACTTGTGCCTAAGGCATTGATTTATTAGGTGTGACTTAACTTAGATGTTTTGTTTATCTTAAAATTGGACATAGTTGTTTGCCCATAGATTTGAGTAACTTATGCTATTTGACATGAAAATGACCATAAGACACCTTTGTTTGCAAATTAATGTGACTCCGTTACGAAGCAAAAAAAAAAAAAAAAAATTAAGAAAAGAAAAAGTAGTTTTAAAGACCTTTGTAGTTGGTAAGTTGTTATTAGTGGTCTCACTTTTTGTGTCTTAGGTAGAGTAAATAATCAAATACCTTTTTTGCTTTATCAACTTGCTTTTCAAAATTATAGCATTTAGAAGCTGTAAATTGGTTTACATAACCTACTTTTGTGGTAAAATTTTTGGCTATATGATTGGAAGAATTTTGTGAGAGCTAGAAGTTGATGATAAAAATGGATACTTAAACTGTTAAAATGGGAGTGGGAAACCTTTGAATGATGAATCAATAGATTGCTTTAGAGGCATAGAATATTATATGATGAAAAGCTAAGAATTGTTTATGTTTACAACTTAATGTTTATTTTTGCTTTTTCTTTTTTTTTTCTTCACTTTATTAAATCCATTTTAAGTGTCTAAATTAAAATTGAGGATATAATCGGGAACATTGAATTTAGTGGGACTAAGTTAAGAGTTAAAATATGTTCAAAGACCATAGTTAAGTATTAAAACAAGTTCAAAGACCAAAAGCATGTTTTGTCCATTTTTTATTCACGAAAATTCCAAATTTGGGTATGATTTACCGACATATTGCATTGGTTCTGTATCATATTTACGCACATCAATATTCAATAGTGTTTGTCAAAAACCATAACCCTTCAATTGCTTCGGCATAATTGAATACAATGGAAATATTATGCTAAGTTTCGGCATCTCACACTTGATGAAGACACCAAGAGGGCATGACGTATGCATTAATTTTGATCTTTAAATTAAAAAGTATCAATTGACAAAGACACTTAGGATAAATGGGTTAAATTTTGGCCATTTTTTTTCTTTATTTTTAGCCTAGTTAAAAGATGCATTTTCTTTTGG
Organism: Ceriops decandra; assembly: GCA_020615895.1. Lineage (NCBI taxonomy): Eukaryota > Viridiplantae > Streptophyta > Magnoliopsida > Malpighiales > Rhizophoraceae > Ceriops > Ceriops decandra. The sequence continues at coordinate 4,123,290 of JAHLGO010000090.1, forward strand.
CTTTTGTTTCTTGATTTTCTTTTTCAACATCTTTTTGAATGTGTAATTAGCAATCAATTTTGATTTTAAATTGTAGGATATCAATTGTTTAATTGGCACAAGTTATTAACTTTATCATTCAACTAAAAAGAATTTGAAATATTGAAGTAAATATTTGACCTTCAACATCTATTTTATGAAATTTGTTAAGAATCACCTTGGAAATGAATGTAAAATTAGATATCCTTGTGTTGGCTGTGTAAACATAAGTTTCGATAGTCAAGGTATAGTTCTTGATTATTTGGAAAAGTTAATAAGAAGAGCAAGTGAGACCTATATCCTAGTTATAAAGGATTTTCAACTTTGTCATTCCTAATAAAATTACTCTATTTAAAAGTTTATAATAAGTGGAGTAATAATTCATTTGACTTGTTGCTATAACTGGTCAAATAAGCCTTACTTATTGGTGACACACTCCTAAAATCTCATTATGATGTAAAAAATGTTTTGTAAGAGTTGGGACTAGGCTATGTTTTTATCCATGCTTGCAAATATGATTGTGCTATGTTTTGTAATAATCATTGCCCTATGTATGACACTTCTAGATGGAAAATTAATGATGGGAAAGGAAAGAAAGTACCACACAAGGAACTACAATACTTTGTTTTGAAGCCTTGACTTCAAAGGCTATTTATGTTGACCAAAATTGCTATGGATATAAGATGGCACAAAGGTAAACAAGTTAATGATATAAATCAAATTACACATCCTATAAATTGTTTGGCTTGGAAGCATTTTGACAATGTATTTCCTTGGCTTGCTAAAAAATCGTGTAATGTTAGGCTTGGTCTAACAACTAATGGTTTTAATCCTTTTGGCAATATGAGTAACTCTTATAGAATGTGGCTAGTCATTGTTTTTCCTTACAACTTATCACCTTGGATTTGTATAAAGGAGTTAATTTTTTCCTTGTCACTCATTATTAATAGAGAGAAATCACTTATAAAAGATTTAATGTGTGCATGCAACCCTCGATTAATGAATTGAAAGAACTATGGGTCAAAGGTGTATAAACTTATGATGTAATTGCTTCTTAAAATTTTCAAGAGCATGTTGCTGTCATATGGACAATAAATGACTTTCCAACTAACGCTTGTTTGTCTAGTTAAAGTACCAAACGTGTTATTGTAGGCTAAACAGTCAATTAGCATAAATAGGTCATCATAGGTACTTACCAATTGACCGAATTGGCATTAGAGTAAAAAGTTTAATGGTCAAATAAAATATGGCTTAGCACCAAAGGAACTTTTTGGTGAGGATTTATTGTAGCAATTAAGTTCTTTTACAAATTTTACACCTTAGAAACATCCACATAATAGAAAAAAAAAAGAAGTATAATGACTAAAAAAAGTATTCACGTTTGAGTTTTCATATTGGTATAAGCTAAGGTTAAGGTATAATATTGATGTGATGCACGTTAAGGAAAACATTTGTGATAATATTTTAGGAACATTATTGAATTTAGAGGGAAAATCCAAAGATATAGTGAAGGTGAGATTAGATTTGCAAAATATGAACATAAGAAAAGAATTGCACTTGTAAAAGAAGAATGATGAGCCATACATTATGCCTCCTGCTTGTTACACCTTTATTTAAGAAGATAAAACAAGATTCCTTGAATTTCTTAAATTTTTTAAATTTCTTGATTCATTTGCCACCAAAATCTTTAGATGCATGAATGTTGACGAGGGAAAGATAATCAAGTTGAAGGATCATGATCGCTATGTGATCATACAAAGGTTGTTTCTTATTGATATATGAGAATGCTTATATTAATATATTCCCACTTAATTGGTTGAGTTAGAAGAATTCTTTAGGAGATTGTGCACTAAGACCTTAACCATTAAAGAAGTAAAGAAGTTGCAATATGATATTGTTCTTATGATACACAGATTGGAAATGATTTTCCCACCTACCTTCTTTGATGTCATAACCCATTAATAGTTCATTTATCACATAAAATCTTGGTGGATTAGTCCAATTTCAATGGATGTACTTAACTAAGTGATATGTTATCTCATTCATTACCAATAATTTGGTTACCACTTGTTTTTAATGTTTTAAGAAAAAGAAAATGGCAATTTGATTGTCTACTTCTTTTAGATTCTTAAAATCTTTGAAGAATTATGTTTGAAATAAAGCTCATCCAAAGGGTCAATAGTAAAGGTATATGTCATGAAAGAGTGCTTGACATTTTGTTTAATGTACCTTAATAAAATTGAAACTCAATTTAATCACATAGAGTGAAATTTGAATATATCCTTAGGTAAGGGCTTGTCTATTTTTTCTTTGAATTTCATCATCTTAGGGCACCTATATATGATGAATTGGAAATCGAAGAGTAAGAAAGTTACAACTATTCTTTGAGTGAGTGAATTATTTTTTCTTTTAATATAATTTGTCTTTTTAGAGAGCATAAAAAGGAGCTTCAAATGAAAAGATTATTGCTAATGGACCAAAATCTTGAAAATCAATTTCCAATATGGTTTAAAAAACATGTAAGTTGGTTTGCCTTATTAGTAGTTATGTTTGTAAGGAATTGCACGCTCTTAAGGCCTTTAATTTCATGTGTAGATGCATTTGAGCAATCAAGAGGTGTATGAAGCAACTGAAGCATTGTATGTATTGGCTTATGACCCTTATTTATGTATAAGGAAGTAATAGAGTGCATAGTGAATAAGGTTAGATATCATAGGAAGGACGGGATAATGATTATAGGGTTCAAAATAATAATGTTGTTGTAAGTAATGTTATAAAATAGAGGATATTAATTTTTTGGTGTGATAAATGAAATTATGGTGTTAAAGTATATTAAAGACAAACATGTTCTTTTCAAGTGAAATTAGTTTGATTTAAGTGGAAAAAAAATAAAGTATCCAATTTGTTAATAATATAGAAAGCATAAATGTAAGTCATATATGGTATCATAATGGCCCTTTTGTCTTGGCATCATAAGCCAAACAAATTTTTTATTTGGATGGCATGAAACTAGGAAAACAAATTGAAAAGTAGTTCAACATTTCCAACATAGGGATTTGTTTAATGTTCAATAATTAGTTAATAATCCTAATGAACCAAGGGAAATCTTAGATAAGGTTTATCAAAAAAGGTCAATCAATGGAAAATGTAACACCACTTGAAGTTGAGGATTCTAACCTTGACACTTTAAGTAGAGAGGACGTTGATCTAGTTGTAGTCAAGACAAGTGTTGTTTAAATTAGTGTGGACATAAAAGTAAATGATGATTTCATTTTTTATCAACCAAATAATGAAGATGGAACATGATTTGATTTTTGTAGTGATGGAGGTGACAATGTGATTATCAATTAGGACAATGATTAAACAGTAAAAGTTGCAATATAGTAATTCTCTCTTTTAGTTTGTTATAAAACAATCAAACCAAATAAAGGAGTAAGTTAAATTAGTTTTGCATTTTTTCTTCTTATATTTACTCTTGCCTAGCCCATTATTTTATTTGGTTAATTTCTTATACAAAGTTTCTAATTTATGAAAATTAAATTATATTCCTAATACAACTAAAAATTAAACCAAAAATATGAATATAGCTAAACTCTAACAACACATTCATTACTTTTTTTTTTTCATATAAATTAAGTTGGTTGATGTTGAAATGGCCCCTTAATGACCTTATTAAATTATGGAAAATATAAATAATGATCAACCACCAGTCCCACCAACTAAGTAGGGTCTTCCACCAAAGACCTCTTGCCAAGGTTTATAACTCGGTAACAAGGCATGCTTGTAGTCCATTGGTGAGGACCGTTGTAGGTATCATATTGAGAGAGGGGTAAATCAATGTGAAATATCCTCTTTTTACAAATCAATTCGCATTTAACTTCTGTAGCTTGTTAAAACCAATGATCCAATTTTTAATTTTCTCTTTTATGCAAGTGAGACCATACGAATAAAAAATCAATGAGTAAGTACTGAAAAACATATGACAATTTTTATATGGTTCACTCACAATGCGTGAGCTACATCCACAATGTGATAGGATCCCTCCTAAATCACATAATCTACTATTATTATTAAAGGATATAGTTTGGTTAGAGAAGGATCACTCTTTAAACACTTGTGAAAGAATCACTTTATAACCACTTATAATGATATCTCGATCAAGGAGTTGATCTCCTAATCACTCTAAGGGTATCTCACCCTATTGTTCAACAAATTATCAAGAGTTTATGGAAAAACCTTTCCTAGAGAATGATCACTCATGTGCATAAACTGTTGGAGCAGAATATAGATCTTCTCCTTTATTTGTTGTCGGTGTTGTCTCACCTACTGCCTTGGCAAGATCTCTCCTTTGTTGTCGAGCACATTTTCTCCTCGGTTGTTGCAAGTTGCCAAACTTGCTACTGGACATGCTTTCTCCTCTTGCTACTGCAAGTTATTGGACCTACTATTGGGCACTTTTTCTCCTTCGCTATTGCAAGCTGCTGGACTTGCTACCAGGTACGTTTCCTCCCTTTGTTGCTTTACATTGTTGAACTTGCCACTATTGTTGCTTGCAGACATTGTTCTCGTTGCCTACACATTCTGCTATTACTGCATGCAGGCACTGCTATCGCTGTCCATATGGGTTACTATTACTGTTTGCACATGCATAGGCTACTATTGCTATCTACACACGCTGCTCTTGCTATCCGTACAAACTGCTAATAATGTTTGTACCCATTACTGCTATTGTCTACATGCATTACTAATGTTTTTAATGTTGTTTGTGTGCACTGCTAATGCTGTTAATGTTGTTTGCATGCACTGCTAATGCTGTTCGTACACGTTGTGCCTGCTGTTTGTATGCACTATTGCTACTGTCCACACACGCGTTGTTGTCCATGCGAGATGCTGCTCTCATCCGTGCGCTTTGCCTCTGCTATCTACGCGAGCTATTAATGCTAGCTATATGCATTGTTGTTGCTGCCTACTGTCCGCACGTGTTGTGCCTGCTATCCACACGTGCTAGCTATCTGAACAAGTTGTGCAAGCTGTCCGCACAAGCTGTGCCCATTGTTTGCACAAGCTTTACTTGCTATTCACACACACTGTGCCTGTTACTTGCATAAGCTATGCTTGCTATCTACTTGCGCCGCTGTTGCTTCCACGCTTGCTACTATTGCTATCTTACATCACTACTGCTATCCCCATACATTGCAGCTATTTTCTCACGTTGCTGCTACTCTCCTTGTGCACTACAACAGTTTTCTCGCGCTGCTCCTACTATCCTTGAGCGTTGTAGCTGTTTTCTTGTGCCGTTACTGCTTAATAGTTTTCTCACACTATTGTTGCTCTCCCTATGCACTACAACTGTTTTCTCTAACTATTGCTATTCTCCCAGGGTGTTGCAGCTATTTTCTTGTGCCATTACTGCTCTCCCTGCACGCTATAGCTATTTTCTCGCACTGGTGTAGGTTTTGTTAGTTGATTCTTAGACCTGCAGTTGCACGTTTTGATTTTTTGATTGATTCCCAGGCGTGCTTCTGCTACTGGGAATCCTCATAAGGTGCTGCTAGTGCTGGTATACCCTCCTAAACGTGTAAGGACGTGCTACTATTATTAGTATACCCTTCTAAACATGCAGGAACATGCTGCTAATGCAAGTATACCCTCTTGGATGTACTAGTGTGGTGCCAGGCTACTGCTACTATCACCATTATGAGGGCTTGTTGGTGCGATGGCTGTCTTGGTAAGGTTTATTGGTGTAGGTGGCAGGCTACCTTTCTCTCTTTCTTTCCTCATTGGGCGACTACACCTTGTTGCTTCTCCTTGGTGGCTACTAGACTCTACTTGGCTAGCTGCCTTGCCTTTTTTTTTTTTTTCACTCCTTGGTCAGTTGCCTTATTGCCTCTCTTTGGTGGCTACTCCTCTCTCCTTGGCTAGTTGCCCCTTGCTCTCTTTCTCTCCTTCTTGGCTAGTTGCACCTTGCTTGGTGGCTACCTCCAATTTTGCCATTCACCTCTCTTTTTCCCTAGGTTTACTGCTCACCTCTCTCTTTGGCTGACTCTCTCAATTTTCTGTAGCACACACCCTTCTTGCAAGACATGTAAGGGGATTTACAGAGTCGTAGGATTAAGGCTATATAATCATCAACAATCATCGTTAATTCCCACATGTTGCTCTACAATTAACGACTAGATTTGATTCCTAAAATTTAGGGTTAATTGTCAATATTGACTTCTTAAAATTTAAGGTCAACGATCAATGGTCAATCTTGACCCCTAAAATTTATGATCATGGTCAACATTGACTCCTTAATGCTAGGGTTGACCTGTCATCACTGGCTTTACCCAATGATCTCTCTACATCTCAATGACATTCATAACATCAAATCATCACATATAACCATGTAAGATGGTTTTAACAACAAATCCAACATTAGCCATCAAAGATGGGCTCAACAAACTCCCCTTTTGGATTTGTTGGCAACACATTAAATCCAATAAAGCACATATAACAATCATCAACATTTACAACTCCTCTACACATTGTCACTCATAGCTCCCCCTAAAACATGTATCTCCCTTAATTGGGTTTAACTCCCTCTTTTTGCTTCTCCCCCTTGACAAGTTCTCCCTTTATATCCATCAACCTACTCCTCCTTTTTATCAATATATACTCTCTCTAGATTTATACAAAATATCTCCCCTTTTGACAATAAATCCAAAGAATAATAAAAGAGGAAAAGGGAGAGGGGTTGGATGTATACCTTAGCCTTTAGGGGTTGGCTGAATACTTAAGTTTAGCCTCTTTTGTTTAGGATGTCCCAATATTCTATGCTATAGCACATTCTCAACCTTATGCTCATGTAGCATGTGTTTTTGCTTCTAGAAGCTTGTTATAAGTTTCTATTTGTTCTTTCACCTTTAGTAAGAACAATATCATCTCTTAATCTCTTTACTGTACAACTACTCTTGTTGAAAATAACTTTATGTCCATTATCACAAAGCTAGCTAACACTGATGAGATTATGTTTTAGCCCTTCAACATACAATACTTTCTTTAATTGTAGCTTCTCTACACCAATTTCAGCAGTACCGATACCTTTAATCTTTAAGACATAATCATTGTCAAAGTTAATGGACCATCCATCATATTTTGCTACTTCCTTGAATATCTTGGAGTCTCCTATCATATGTGAAAAGTAGACACTATCTAGGGTCCATAGTTTTTCTTTCTTAGAAGCTTTTAAGGTTTCTTCCTCTTTTTCTTCTTTGGTCAAATGTGGGAGTTTGTGTAGGTGTTCTCCTTTGCATTCCTTCATTGGGTAGTAATGGTTGGCATGATCTCCTTTGCATTCTTTAACCAGGCAGCAATGTCAAGCAATCCTTATGTTCAACCCTTTCACATCTTCCATAGATTACTCCCAACAAATCAAACCTGTTTCTTAGTGGAATATGACTTTTTCACCTAAGACTACCTCCTTTCTTAATAAAGTCTCCCCTTAGACTCTTGCCTCACACTCCTCTTCATTATAGGCTGAATGTTCCAATAATTATTAGCCTTGCACCCATACTTAGCACAGCTCCAAAATCCTTTGAACTTGGATTTACTTCTTTTACCAAGTCCATATCTCCTTTCTTTAGCAATTGGTATGGCAATCTTCTCTCTATCTATGATAGCTTGTCTCTTTTGGTTGGAAGTCTCTACCACATCCTAACCCATTTTAACTAGGGTTGGTCTCTCTTCTCCATCGCATCATTGTGCTTACTTTCAGTCATAAACACAATCTTCTTCTTATCTTCTACCTTCTCACTCGGTTTCTCAATGTAGTCAAGTCCTTTCTTTTCCATGGAATAAGGTCTTTGATTACTTAGACACTCATCCAACTTTCTTACAGCATCCTCCTTGATGGCACTTGCTGATGATGATTCTCCTTTCATTTCCATGGCCTGCATAAAGCTTTATTCATGCTTCTTTAGCTCACACTCAACCTTGTGGAGATTAGATTCAACAACAACAACAGAATTTTCATACAACTTTTTGAGATGTTTTACCTCTTTTTCCAGCTTGTTTTTGTGCAAACAAGCTCTCAACTCTTTTTTAAGTTGTTGCAACAACTCATCCTCTTCTTCTGTTGATTCCTCCTCACGTAAAGATTCTTGTTCATCATCTACTTAAGCAACCAGCACATCCTTTACCAGCTAATCATTGAAATCATCAACTTTTTCAGAATCCTCTTCATTTAACTTGCTCAAATAATTTTTTCTTTTGGATTTGAAGAATTAATTTTTCCTTTGAGCACTTAAATTTTTAGCTTTAGGATAGCTAGATTTCTTTATTCTCTACCTTGGGGTAGGCTGATCATCATCATCATTGTATACTTATATTCTTTTTAAGCAGTCTATAGTAAAGTGCCTTATGGCTCCACAACTCTTTAAGGGTAGTTTTCCCTTGTACTTCCCTTTTTTTTTTCCCTTAAGTTCTTGTGATGTATGCCATGACTTCATCCAGCTTAGTATTACCATCTTCTTTTTTAGAGCTACTATTAGACTTTTTTTCTTGGTCTTTAATTTTTAACTTCTTCATTACCTTGAATATCAGCTCCTTTTCCACATTAGCCTTCTTTTCTTTCTTCATTAAGGTTATTCTCATTTCATAAGCCCCTAATATGCTGTGCAAGTCATCTAAGGGTAGCCTATCTAAATCTCTATCTTCTGAGGAAGAGACTTTGGTATTGTAAGCTTCTGGCAAGGTCCTGAGTATTTTCCTTACCATAATATCATCGTAGATCTCCTCTCCATAGCCTTTGATGGACTAGACAATTTCATTGACTCTTGTGAAGAATGCATCCATAGTCTCATCATTCTACATCTTTAAGTCTTTGAATCTACTCCTTTATACCTTGGCTTCCTTCACAACTTTGTCTCCTTCATAGATGTTCTTTAGTTTATTCCAAATTTGTTTGGTTGTATTGCACCCTATCACCTTAGTGAATTCTTTATTTGACAGGGAGGCGTATAAGGCATTTCTCACCTTTCCGTCACACTCCAAGTTCTTCTTATCAGCTGGTGTCATAGGATCACATTTAGCAATCGGGATAAAGCCACTAATAGTAGATTCAAGCACATCAAGACCAAGAGACATCAAATATAGGAGCATTTTATTCTTCCATAACTGATAATTTTATCCATCAAACATAGGGATGCCCTTGCTGTTAACAATGTTCATATTATCCATGTTATCAAGTAGCAGTAGAGATAAAAGCTCACATAATAATACATAACTTCACTTCAAAGTAGAAAAAGGGATCAATAAAGAAATTAGGCTCTGATACCATTTAATGAGGATAGTTGTAGGTCTCATATTGAGAGGGGGGTGAATCAATATGAAATATCCTTTCTTTACAAATTAATTCGGATTTAACCTCTGTGACTTGTTAGAATTGATGATCTAATTTTTCATTTTCTCCTTTATGTGAGCGTGACCATATCAATAAAAAATCAATGCCTAAGCACCAAAGAACACATGACAATTTTTATATGGTTCACTCACAATATGTGAGCTACGTCATGGTGTGATAAGATCCCTCATAAATCAAAAAATCCACTTATCAAGGGATACATTTTGGTTGTAGAAGGATCACTCCTTAACTACTTGTGGAACCACTTACAATGATCTCCCGATCACTCTAAAGGTATCCCACCATGTTGTTCAATAAATTATCAAGAGTTTATGGAAAAACAATTCTTGGAGAATGATTACTCAATGTGTATAAACTGCTAGAGCAGAATATGGATCTTCTCCTTTATTTGCTACCGGTGTTGTCTCACCTGCTACCTTAACAGGATCTCTCCTTTACTACCAAGCACATTTTCTGCTCGACTATTGTAAGTTGTCAGACTTACTGTTGTACATGTTTTCTCCTCTTGCTACTACAAGCTACTAAACCTGCTGCTAGGCACTTTTTCTCCTTCACTGCTACAAGCTACTGGACTTGTTACCAAGTACATTTCCTCCTCTTGCTGCCACAAGCTACTAAACCTACTATTATTGATGTCTACATGTGTTGCTATCATTGCCAGCACATTTTGCTATCACTACCTACACGTGCTGCTATCGCTGTCCACACGCACTGCTATTGCTGTTTGTACGTGCACGAGTTGCTACTGTTGTCCACGTGTGCATAAGCTACTATCGCTGTCCACATGTGCTGTTACTGCAGTCCGCACGCACTGTTATTGCTGTCTATACGCACTATCGCTACTGTCCATGCGCGCTGCCATTTCTATCAATGTTGTCCGTATGCAATGTCGTTGCTAATGCCGTTCATATGCATTGCGCCTACTGTCGGCAGGCACTGTCACTGCTATTCGCAGATACGCTACTGTCCGTGTGTGCTACTACTATCGTTCGCTTGTTTTGTCCCTACTATCTGCACACATCATTTATGCTATCTGTACGCACTAACACTGCTGCTACCTGCTGTCCACATATGCCCATTATCCACACAAGCTATGTCCACTTTCTGCATAAGCTTTGCTTGTTGTTCGCACAAGCTGTGCCCACTGTACATACAAGCTCTACCTGCTATCCGCACAAGTTATGCTTGTTATCCGTTTGCACTGTGAATGCTTTCCACACATGCTACTACTACTGTCTTGCATCACTATTGCTATCCTTGTGTGCTACAATTATTTTCTCGTGCTACTGCTACTCTCTTTGTGCGCTACAGTAGTTTTCTAGTGCCACTATTGTTAACTTTACTTGCACTATTGTTACTCTTCTTGCACATTGCAACCATTTTCTCGCATCGCTGTTTTTCTCCCCACGGGTTGTAGCTGTTTTCTTGTGCCACTGCTGCTCTCCGGGCATGTTGTAGCTGTTTTGTCACACCAATACTGGTTTGCTAGTTGATTCTTAGACCTACTGCTACACTTTTTGCAAATGACAGTTGATTCCCGGACTTGCTACTACATATTCTGATTTTTTGCTTGATTCCCAGGCATGCTTCTGCTGCTGGTG